>JABSTQ010011187.1:0-447658 GCA_013358835.2 Ixodes persulcatus | reverse complement strand
GGTGGGTCCGCGAGAACCGTCAACACAACAATTTTTTTTTTTTTTTAGCCGCAGATATGCAACTCTGTTTAGGAAGCGCGACTGTGCCAGTATGTTTTTTTATGTTTTTCTGCTACGTAGCATAAAAGGCACTGTTTCATGCTCATCAGATCTGTTAACTTACTTACCCCCCTCCCCCCCCCCCCCCCCCCCCCCCCCCCCCCCCCCCCCCGCTGGAAGGGGTCCCCCATCACTGCCAGCGGTCCGCAAGGGGGTCCCCGACACATCCATGGCTGGGAACCACTGCTCTACTGTGATGGGTCTGTCCAGGTCCGGGTTCTCCCTTCCTTCGTAGTCGGGCTGCACCACTGGAGGGTCGAGGCAGAGGTATCTCGTGGCAAGCTGGTTCATAATGCGGTCTTGTGGTTCTGGGATCTTGAAAACCAGCTCCGCGAGTCGGTTGGTGGTGGCCGTCTTGGTCTTCCCTGGATCGATAGGTGCCCGCAGGAGTCTCCATGACTGTGCCGACCCGAAGTTCCCTCTTATGCGGTCGCATACCCCGTACCAGTTTTGGCTGGCCAGCTTGATCGCATACTCTTCGGCTTTTGCCGTCAGCTCCGCAATCTTCTTCCTGAGGACCTTGTTATGCCGCTGCCCCTTCCATCTCTTGGTGAGAGCCCGCCGTGCTTCCCATAGATGTAGGAGGTGCTTGTCCACGTCCGGGTCCTTATCTGTGCGCTCTACCTCCGTGGAGAACGGTTTGATGCTGTCCGAAATTGTTTTAGTCCACTCCTCAATGTTCTCGATGGTGGGAGGTATGCCGCTCCTTTGCTTCCTTTACTTGTCCGAATCCGTGATCTTGGTCTTTCCCAATTTTCTCTTAAAACCTCTTTGGTGTATGATAGTTTCGAGTATGCAATGGTCGCTGCCCAGTTGCTCCTGTAAATTCCTCCATTCCGCACTTTCCAACGTTCTTGACAATCGTCAAGTCCGGGCACATGTCCCTGGTCGTGCTAGAACCGGTTATCGTCGGCTGGACTGAGTCCGTGAGGAGCGTGAGACGCTCCCGGTTGATGACTTCTGCCAATCTCCTGCCCTTGGGTGTGACAAATCGATACCCCCATGCCGGGTGAGGCGCATTGAAGTCTCCGGCGATGACTACCGGGTCCCTCCCTGCTTCCTCCACGGCCGTAGACACGACTCGCCGAATGTCCGTTTTATGGTCTTTTGGGTTGCAATAGATATTCACCACGTGCACCCCTTGGTATCCCGTTTTCACAGGTATCACCGTGAGGTAGCAGCTTGAGGCCCCTTGACTTTCAAATTCCCGCTTCGTTGCTGAGTACAGCTTATGCACCAGTGTCGCGACGTACTGATCCTCTTCAAATGTAACGTAGTCTGATTTTCACGCTTTTTTTTCCGGGTTCTTGTAGCAGTATCACTGCCGGGGGAATTGCTTCTCGGGACACCCGCAGACTAAGGCTCGCCTGCTCGCGTCCCATCCCCCGGCAGTTCCACTGCCAAATCTTCATTTCTGCCTCCTTTGGCTTATGCATGACTCCGCGTCTGATGTATCCGACTCCTGTGGGCCTCCTCCGGTCTTCCTTCTTTTCGTGGTTTGTATCTTGGCGAGGCTGTCTTGCTGCTGTGCCAGTCTTCTTCCCAAGTTCTCCAGTTCCATTGTCCTCTGTGCGAGATGCATGAGGTGGCTGGTCATCAATTCTTGCATCCCCCGGACCGCTCGCTGAACTGCTTCCTTGACTATCGCTTGAATCTGTCCAACAGAGTTGCCCGCGTTGGCGTTTCGCATTCTCTCGTTCTCTCGTCTCATTTCTTCAATAGATTTCTTGTACTGGGCCAATTCCCTCTTTAGGTCTTGTACGTGCTTGTCCGCTCCCCCTTGCACCTTGGGCTTGTCGCCTTGACCCCCGGCCGTCGGTAGCGCAGGCCACTTCCCGTGGTCATCGGTGTCGGTGCGAATTTCGCCTCTGGTAGCGTCTCCCTTGCGCTTCGTTTGCGATGTGGTCGTAGTCTGCGATGGCTGTCGCTGACAGCTGGCGGAGCGGCTCCGCGAGCGCGCGCGCGCCCTTGACTCGCTCCGCTTTGTTTCATTGGAGAGCCACCGCACCTGTGCCTCGCCGGTGCGCTGTTCTCCGCGGCTCTGTTTCTTCGCCTTGTCAGTCTGGGTTCATCTTATAAACTTTTCGGGGCAGGTCCTGTCGTAAGTCTGATGGCCCCCCCCCCCCCCCCCCCCCCCCCCCCCCCCCCGCAGAGGGCACACTTTCGCGTGCACACGTGGCTCTCTCCTACGCTGGCAGTTCCACATAGCGTACATGCGGAGCCCGCGGGTTTGCTGCAGACGTCCGCTCGGTGTCCTACCTCGCCACAGTTGAGGCACGCCGCCTTGGTTTTCTTATAGATGAAACAGGGCGTCTCCAACCAGTTGAAACTGACCGTGAATGGGACCTTGTTTCCCGCGAAGACAATGACGGCTGAGTGCGATTTCCCGAGCCTCCTTGCATCCAGCACCTCGTACCCGAAGGCCTTGGTCTTCTGTCGTATCTGTTCATTCGTGAATTCGGGACGTACACCATGTCACCCCACGACACGCGTCTTCGGTGGGTGAAACGTGGTATGCTTCCACATCCAATTGGCCGACTGGGAATTTGAGCTTCTTGATCCCGGCTATGGTCACCGCCTCGTTCCACTCGTCCGTGCACACCATGATGGTGTTTCGTGCCTCGAGTAGTCGCACGACGGTTCCCTCCCCTAATTCTTAAGGCAGAGCACTGCGCAAGGCCTCCCCAATCTGGGTCTTGAACTGCTTCAAGTCGACGGGCGCTCGCCTGGGCTTGATCATGACCTTGTGCTTGAACTCCCGCAGGCTGGGTAAGCGTAGGAGCTTCGGTTGCTTAGGCTTCTCTCCCGTAGAAGTAGCGTTAGTCTTCACTTGCGCTTGAATATCTGGAGCCTGCATGTCCCGCTTGTTCTCCTTCCTCTTATATAGAACTTCAACCCAGCTGTTGCCGGGCGCATCTTCCCCCTTGTCTCCCGAGGTGGCTCCTAGGTCTTTGTCCTTCGGAGCAGCTGCTGCGTCGGAACCACCGTGGTGTGTGCCACCTCTTCGGGGTTGTAACCGGTAATTAACCCGATTTCAGGTCTTCCTTCAAGGCCTGATGCCATTTCTAGTTTACTCCGTCCACAGGGCTGCCGATTTCCGCGTGATTAGGCCTAGCGAGGCGGTTCTGCCGAGAGCCTCCCGGTTCGGCGCGCCCGGCGAAGCCAGGCCTAGCGAGGGTGAGCTGGCCTCGTGGGCCCAAATCACGAAAAGTCCCGTAAATCAAAAAGTATTGTGCTCACCGGCTTGAAAATCACACGAGTAGAATCCAGAACACTTCCCGCGTCCACTCCAATACTTTTTTACGTGCACAGAACGAGTTTTTTGCATGAAAACGTAAAATTTTGTGGAGCACATAAGAGCCGTGTTCACTTCGAGCGCGATCGCAGCGCCTCTCCCCCCGAGCGAATATGAATGTTCTCGTAATCTATCAATCAGACATCTTCCTGTTTGCCCCACGTAGCACCTGTTACATGACAAAGGTTATCTTATATACCACACACGAATTACAAGTGACAAAAGGTTTTCTGTGCGCCTTGGTGCACTACGCGCTGGAACGACGATCTACCCCTGCACCAATCCTGGAACATATCGGGCCTATTTTTTGGGACGCCGAAAACACCACCGGTATTCCATATCTGCCCCCTACTTGTTTCAGGTTATGGGAAACGCGGTGGAGGTAGGGGACCACTACCACACGCTTCTTTTCCCTTTCCGGCCTCGTCCGGAAAGGGAAAAGGGAGTGGAGAGGACGAGGCCGGAAAGGGAAAAGAAGCGTGTGATAGTGGGGAAGGGGGATGCCACCTCTGGCGGCACCAGTTCCCCCCCCAGCTTTATTGGCCTTACTGGTTGCGATCTCGGCGAGTGAAAGGGGGGTGAGGAGGGGGAGGGGTGAAGGTGGGGGGCGGGGGGCAAGGCTACGAAAGATCTAAGGGCTACGGGTGCCGGATGACCTATCTACGCCACTGCACCGCTGTCAAGCCGGTCGAAAACGTTGTAATCGTCAGTTCGCTATCAGTGGACTGAACGTCGAAATGTAGTTTTGGGGAGTTATATATGGGAAAACGAATGTAGGCACTATACCACCTATTTCTGAGAGTGCTGAGCATGTCTATTGGTCCTGCACACTCTCAAGGCCCGTCTCAGGAGTCTCGGACACATACGCACCTGTTTCTACAGCTCTCATTAATAGCCATCCATCGTCAATTGTAGACTCGATGGTCAGCTGCACCGCTCAAACATGGAAGATTGAAAGCCCAGGACCTGTTATGCTTACAGCGCAAGTTTCTCCGAGTTCTCAGATGTGCCCTCCTTTTTTATTTCACAACATACGGTGACTCCATTTCTATTCGACGCAAGGGTGAAATGAACCATGAGATGTATTATTGAGTGCGACATTCCTGAAAAGAATAGTACACGCTGAGCTACGGGCATAGACTCAGTGTTGGGAAGTACTTTAAGTACACTGAGTATGTACTTGTACTTTACTTAAAGTATTTTTTTCTGGTACTTTCCGAGGAAAGTACAATTCCCGACTTCAAAGTACATTCCCCAAATTTGGTTTTGTTAAATTTGTATCACGAAATGATGCTTTGTCGACCCCGAAAAAATACTGGGAGGGATATTCTACTCTCATCAGAAACGTGAGCAGACGACGCAACGCTCCGTTTGTTGTGGGGGCGGCTTTCCCGTAGCTTTTTGTACTCTCGCTACTTCTCCGTCGGTCAGCGCAAGCGAGGAGGTTTAAAATATTAGGGGAGCAAAATTAAGCATAGTCTAGCACCTGAGACTGGTGTGGAAAAATGAAATTTTCAAGTCGAAGTAAAAGACAACAAAGAAGAGCGTCACAATGTTTTGAGACAATCTCTTTTTTCTTTTCCTTCTATTTGAAAGTTCCTTAATTTTTTCGCACCCCAATTTCAGGTGTCACATTATGATTAATTATCACCACCTCGCTTGCACACTCACTGTTTTTTTTCATTAAGGAGAGGACACTCCTCTATGGGAGGATTGCTTGCGGAAGCTACGTGGCTGAGGTCATGCTCTCTCCTAGTACATTTAAGCCCCTTGGGTGCAACAATCCAGTGCAAGGGGCGCCAAATTCAGAAGAGGGACTTATGAATTTGACTTTATTCCTGAAAATAACTACTCTGTGGCCACATGACTTTATCAAATATTCGCCGCTGTTTTTTTTAAATTAAGTCAGGCACCCTTGTACCCCAATGGCAATGCAAACCAGTTAAAAAATCACTGTATAGGGGAATGAAAGGGCATCATGAAAGATTGTGTTATAGTACTTCTACTTTACTTTGAAAGTACATTGTATTTATAGTACTTTACTTCAAGTACGTTGCATCCAGTGCACTTAATGCTTTACATAAAGTACATCACGTCTCATTTACTTTGTTCTTTACTTGAAGTACCTTTTAGATGTACTTTACCCAACACTGCATCGACTAATACCATGTGCGAAGAAATGAGAAGCTTCATTTATTTTGTGTACTATAAAAATAGACGAGAATTCTTTTTTCCTTTGTTACACACGTGGTGACACATGGGGATATCAACTCTACCTAAGCTTTTGAGTCGTGTGGAGTGCTATAAAGTTTGTCCGATAGCACATTTACTGGTCCGGCAAAACACAGTCTAAAAGCTTTTTATTTTCAATTCTTAGAGGCAAAACACATATCAAATACGTGCCATTCTGAGGTAAACTTTACCACAGAATTACACTTCTTGATGAAAGGTGTTACACATAACTGCATAACCATACGCTCCTGAAAAGTGCGAGAGGTCGCCAACTTTAGGACAATGAGTTAGTAATTACACCCCAAAGGAAGAGTGCTTGCAATTGCACCTTTGGGCAAAATAAAGAGCGCCAGAAAACGAACGACGAGAAGACGAAGTACACACACGAATCGCTGTGTGTACTTCGTTTTTTTTTTGTTTTTTTTTTGGCGCAGCTTATTTTGCCGTTAATATGTGCCCCCAACTCGCTCAACTTTCCACCGTATTGCAGTTCCTTTCACAGCGCTTCGTTTGCGTACAACGTCCTTCATTTTTTTTTTTGCGCGGTTTATTTTTAGTGCTAACGCGCCCCACCAACTCGCGCATCTTTCCACCGATGCACACCTTTCAGCTCCGTCCTGACATGGTTTGTTCCTTCCTTCGTCCCCGGATTTTAGAGCTGATTGCACCTGGAACATCTTTGGGGATTTACTTGTAAAGTGCAGCTTAGGGGCTATGCAACACCAGGAAAGGTATCCCCTGTGTGCCATGCAGAGTGTCGAGCCGACATTTTTATCGGTTGAGTTCGGGTTCGGGTTCACAGCTTTTGGTTAAGTTCCGGTTCAGTTCCGGGGAGAAAAAATAACGGTTCAAACCGGTTCGTACCGGTTCGAACCGGTTCGAACCGGTTTGAACCGCTCAATTGAGAATATATTTTCCGGGTTGTTTTGGCAATATGCACTATTTCCGCCTTAAAACGAGTGACCATAAAGATTTTTTGCTTTTTTTATCGTTCGTACAATTCAGTTTTATTTTCAGTATACAAAAAAATAGGAAATTGCGTTGTTTATTTTGACGCAAAAGTATATTAAAAAATAAATTAACTTACATAACGTCCTGTTTATATGACTCAACACCCATTTGTTTACCTCAGTCACACATATTATATCTGAATCGAAAGGTTGTCACGAAGTGTAATAGCTCGCCTAAAATACTCGTGATCAGTACAACTTTGCGTCGCAGTATTAAAAGTGTAATCGTAGTTGCGCTCCTGAACTAAGGAAATAATTACAGTGAATATGATTGTGGAATGGGTACCTCGTCGCGATATATGTATATCGTGAAATATAGCTTTCGGAATACGTTTCACAATATATATGGTAACGTTACAACTGAGCTAAAAAGCAATACAATTTTTTTTTTAATGTCACGGAAGTTTAGGAAAAGACGTTTCAGTCTACCTTTTATAGAAACACTGAGCAGCAAACACCAAGTTTGTTTTCCTTACCAACATTGTTTACACTCAGCACCGTAATGCAGGCGAGAAATCATGCAGAAAGGAGTTATCGAAATTGTTCACACTAATACTCGCATATATGCACCTTCGCACTCAGATGGAATTTGGCCAAAAATAGCGCGTACCTAAGTGAACTTTTCTTATACAGGATGAACTGGCATAACCTGGCTGTTGAGGATTGTTCTTGACAAGACGCCGGTCAATTCAGCTCGCAAATAAGCCTCACACTCGCTAATTGATTATTTTTTGTTAAATATAACAAATTAGTATTCCATGCTCTACTCAACATGGCAGCTGCTTAATTGGTCACTTTCTGGCGGCCTGCGTGATCGTCATAGTTCTGCAACCAGGGATCCCATCGCTGAAATGCAATTTGGAGCAATTTTTGGTGCACCAAATTATGCATTCTGGAGCAATTTGGAGCACCAAAACATGCGTTCTGGAGCAGTTTGGAGCACCAAAATATGCGTTCTGGAGCAGTTTGGAGCAATAAATGTTAATTTTTTGTGCACTTTGTAGCATGTAAATACACATTTTTAGCGCTTTACAGCAACCAAGTTGACTTTATAAGAATTTTGAAGTTGGCACGTATTTTACCAGGCATCTTTCAGTATAACGCAAATGTGCTTCATGCCATATTCCAGTTAAAAACCATCAGCTAGGGAAACTTTTTTAGAGGAATCAATTATGTGTAATGAGTATTAATACTAAAAAAAGACAACAAGCTGGTTTATGCAATTTTTGGACCAGATTTATTTTGAACAAAGAGATCTAAAAAGAAGTTCAGGATTTAAAGCCTCTGTAGTTTTTCATTTACAGTTGCCAGCTTGGCCATATTCGCAGACAAACTTGCATTTTCCTCGGCAAGAAGTACCTGACCAGATTCGATCTTGTCCATGTTCTCGTGCCTCAGCCTCATCTTGATGAGCCCCTGAGCGCGCTCCAGCATAGCCTTTGAAGATTCTAGGCACCTTTCCAGGCACAACTTTTCCTCTCCCAGCTTGATCTTTTTCTCTGTTACTGGTTTGCATACAGTTGATGCTTTCCTCTTCCGCCTCTTCCGGTCCTCGGCGTCCTGTTACAGGCGCTCCGAGTAGGTCTTGTGGGACCGTTGTACAGCCTTAAGCAGCTCCCTCGTCAATGGGACCCTGGAGGGATCGCTGTCGAAGCGCTTTACAAAGTTTTTCACCTGCCGGATGCCATTCACTGCTGCGATACCGAGGTTTGCGCGGCTGTCCATGATGTGCTTGTTCTCACGATGATGGACAGAAATAGCGCACTTAGAAGAAAAAAAAAAACAACGCCGGCTGAATATTTGCATTTCAAACGAAAAGGTTCCCACGTGGCTCAACGCTACGTGGGTTCGACCAGTCACGTAGAGCGAAAGTCTGACTGAAAGCCTAACTGAGGTCAGCCGGTCACGGGGGCTAACCTTCCTTCATTGCATTCGATGCACAGCAGTTCCCTTGAATGCCGGCTGTTCTGAACAGCGGGCTAACATAAGCGTGGCGTAACTGCACAAAACAGTGAACCTTGGCAGAAATCGAACTCACTCGAACCACGCCACGGGTATGACCAAGAACCAAGATGCGAAGAAGAAACAAGAAATGTCACACCCACCTCCAGTTTCTAGTCGAGGCGGAGTTCCGGAACTGGTCGTGGGACCAGTTTCGGGTTCCGCCAGGTGTCTCATTTGTGTAAGGTTGCTGTTGGCTCGGGTAGGTGGCGCAAAATGCCGTCCAATCCGCAGACACGGCTTTTGGAGCACATTGGCGCAATTTCGCAAAATTTTATCAGGATGGCGCAGGAAATCGCTTTAGGAGCAAAATGGCGCATTTGGCGCAGGAATGGAATCCCTGAGTCTGCAACGCGCCCCTGTGTACTTCGTTTTTGTCAAGCCCACAGACACATAAAATTGCTGTTAATAACATAAAAGAAGCAATAACAGACATCTCTATATTTGTTTTAGAAGTTCTACATGAGTCAGGAACACATAATTACTTAAATCAACTTCAAAGTAAAAAGTTTGTCTCGTGCTTTCCCATATCACTTATACACGTGCCTACCGAGGATAAAAAACGCCGGAAAAGATTTGCACAGCATCAAGTATATATTTTATTATCATCAATAAATTTGTCTGTATGAACTTCACATAACCGCTTGAGACCGACACGGGAGGTCGGTGCGAAAACGTGCTTTTGTGTTTGCTGTTTGACAGTGTGAAACTCCGGGTCACGGGGTATGCCAAGAATGACTCTGTGCTCACATGATAGATATGAAGGCAAATACACGAAATCTGCGGAGAGAAAAAGATAATAAATGGTATTCTTCAAAAGAATCCGATACACGATGCCGCAAAAAGAAATACACATAGATTTAATGATATATGCCCAGTTAAGCATAAATAGCGCGAAAAACAGACGAAGATTCTTATATTCCTAACATAAGTCACATTTGACCATCAGCTTGCATGAACTCGAAACTTCGCCAAATACTTTCAGTGGAGGCTAATGTGTATATTCGGTTTTAGGTGCACTTGTTTTGGGCCCTCACTTCACGACTCTGTGCTTTATCAGTCATGCGCTCCAACATTTTATTAGGCTGCCATATATCATCGCGACACTGCTATGTATACTGCACAATTCACCAGGAAAATGAACTGTTTAACATGGTTTGCACCTGACGTCATCGCACTGTATGCTGGTGGTCATTGCTATACTTCGTTTCACCTTATGTTGTACCGCAGACAAGGCTAGAAGAGCGAGCTCATAGCGTTGGGAGCTACTCTTAACGCACTAGAGCTTGTGCCACGGAGATGTGCCCTAGAGCAAGGAGCTCGCGCTTGTAGCCTTTCCTGCGGTACATCATAAGGTGAAACAGAGTATAGTTGTTCTTTTTTCAGGAAATCAAATCCGGTGGCGCAAAATGTACGCTGCAGAAAGTTCGCGCTCAGTGTCAGCCATGTATTCGAAACAAAAATTATTCGTGCTTTTGGTACAGCGTCGAGAGAAACGAAGCGAGAGTCTGGCACCACGAAAACGCGCTTTCTGACAAGAGTGTTTTTGTAAACAAAGTGGTTTTCGGGGCCACGTTTTCTGATCTGTGCCAAAGATGCGGGGAAGAGGAATCTTTACAACAAATTATGTTTGTAAAACTCCCCACCCTCCCTTTACTTTTTTTTTTATTCGTTGCTCTTTCGGAGAATACTTTTTATTCCCGAGGGAGCTCCCTCCTCCGTTTGGGGGTGTTTATTCGACAATTACTGTTAAAGCACAGTAACGTCTGGCGTCCCTCAGGGAACCGTTCTTGCCCCCCTTTTTTTTAAAAATCTACATTAATGATCTCCACCATGGCATCACTTCTGAAGTACGTTTGTTCGCCGATGACTGTGTCATCTATAGACCGATTCATTCACGCCACGATCAGCTAATCTTGCAGAACGATCTCCAACTTATAATTCAGTGGTGTCATAAATGGCAAATGGCTTTAAACTATAATAAATGTAAATCGCCATCTTTTTCCCGCAGTTCACATGTTCTATCCCAGTGGTTCCCAAATGGGGGTCCGCAAGACCCTCAACAAAATGTTTTTTTTTTTTTTTTTAGCCGCAGATATGCAATTCTGTTTAAGCGCGACTGTGCCACGTATTGATGAACTGACCAAAATGAAGTGATGTGGCACCTTTGTTTTATGTTTTTCTGCTACGTAGCAATAAAAGGCACCTGTTTCATGCTCCAGATCTGTTAACTTACTTACGTACCCCCCCCCCCCCCCCCCCCCCCCCCCCCCCGCTGGAAGGGGTCCCCCATCACTGCCAGCGGTCCGCAAGGGGTCCCCGACACATCCATGGCTGGGAACCACTGTTCTATCCTCTTCTTACCACCTTTCTAGCATCCCAGTAACTGCTTGTTCATCGTATAAATATCTAGGAATTCATCTGACGTCTGACTTGTCATGGACCACTCACATAACATCTGTAATCGCCGATGCTAACCGCACTCTCGGATTTCTTTGCCGTAACTTCAGACAAAGTATACATCCCCCGTAAAACAACTAGCTTATACTACCTTGGTCAGAACTAAACTAGAATTCGCTTCTTCCATATGGTCACCGTGGCAGGCATACCTAACTGACAACCTGGAATCCGTTCAAAGCAGAGCCCTCCGTTTTATTTATTCCAACTATTCCCCTTACGCAAGCATATCAGGATTTCGCCAATCAGCTAACCTTGACACTCTTTCTCACCGCCCGCAGGGTGTCTCGTCTTTCTCTTCTTCATCGGATCTTTTATTACAACAGTCATCTCAGACAAAGTTTGCGATCGCCTCCTTACCGCATCTTCCCTCGTCTCGACCATTCTTGTAAACTCCGTCCGATTTCATCGTCAACCGTCACTCACCAAATGTCTACTCTACCATTGGCCATTGACGACTGGAACTCACTGCCTGATGTAATTGTTTCCTTATCTGACACTAAGAAATTTTCTGCAGCCATTAGCTTATTTTTTCTAACCCATAACTAGATTACAGCGTGTTTTTGTTGATAAATTTTTTTTTTTAAGTGTTCACTCCCTTGTATAATGCCCCCTGGGCCTTCAAGGAATAATAAATGATGATGATGATGATTACATTTATGCCACTCGTTAACATTAACAGTAATCCTCCATTGCATTCATTTTGCACAAAAAAAAAAAAAAACTGTGAAGTTTAAACAAAATACGAATGTGGTCGAAGCTTGCTAAAGAACTTTAGAACGACACTCCTGTAAGATATAGAGCGGTTACCAACGTTCGGCTGTCACTCTGAGGCCACTAGGCAGGCACATAGCCAGGGGAAAGGGGGTGGCATGGGGCCCGGCCCGGCCCGGCCCGGCCCGCCCCCTCAATTTCCTGATGTTGATAACTTGAAAACACATTCATTAGTTCTCTTCTCCGGTAACGTCAGTTTAATAAGTTGCATTTAGTCATTTAAATACCTCTATTCTCAGGGACATCTTCCTGAGGCAGTTCAGCAACAACGAAAATAGTATGTTTGAGTGCCACAATTATGCTAACATGTAAAATAGATCCTGTAACCGTTTTTCTACTTTCAGTAAATGCCGCTAAGAACTAATTTCTGACGTTGATTACTTGCAAAAAAAAAAAAAAACATTAGTTCTCCGCGCAATGGCGCAGAAAAGAAAATAAAGGAAAAAAAAAAACAGCTTTCCCCTCCACAATTAGAACAATCTGCCACGTAATCTGACGCTAATTATATACCGTCAGTGTTCATCATAGTCGTGTGCTGGGGTCGGCAAAGCATAGAGAATGGGCTGAGCTTCAGACATTGTTAGAGTTCGGCTATTCTCGTCTTTGAACACGAGCCATTACCCGAATATCTGGCGGCGCTTATTGTCAAGAACCCGAGCACCCGACTCAGGCTCATGACAGTCCAGTATACGTCACGGTGCCACGTGACTCGCGGTGCGAAAGAGCGTTATTATATTTTGCGTCAACTGTTGTGCTAAGCTAGCGTAGCCTCCACTGTGCAGCAGTCCCGCACTGCTGCGAGAACATGCTGCTTTGTCTTTTGCGCTTCATTTGCACGCGCTCGCGCAACTAGCTTTTACAGAGTTGGAGCACTGTTTAAGCTAGGCTTGCTTTGCCAACATAGCACAAAATAGTTGACGACGAGATAGATTAGGTCAGTTCTGGAATTCCCGCGCAGGGTTGTACCCCCCCCCCCCCCCCCCCCCCCCTTCACTCACTTCAGTCCGCCTGACAATAAACGGCTCTGGCCTGACGTCGTTTGAAGCTCCATCTAGATTATCGTTGCAAAAATGTGCATTCCATAGAGTACGGTGAAACGTCATCTAGACGCTGTGCATCAAAACATGCATTCCATAGAATGCACTGCAGTAACTATAGCAGCCATCCAGCCATCCTCAAACAGGTGGCTCGTCGAACGAGGGAAGGCGAGCCGTTGGGTGGAGCGGGGGAGGGGGCATTAAATGTGCAAGCAGCGTCCATGGGAAGTTCCGTAAGTGAGCCAATCTAGTAACGTTTGTGCCACGTCGTGATGTCATGTGAAGTCACGGGTCAACAACGCTAAAAAATCTAGTGACGTACGTTCTCAATTTACATCGATTTGACACAGTGAGTCACGGGCCACGTGACGTAACATTAACTGGCAGCGTGTCTTGACACCATGACGTCACGCGACCACGTGACACAGGATTAATCAAGGTGCCAATACAAAAGCTCCACGAAAACCCACAATTTCTCATACATTGCGATTCCGCATTTGAGGATTTGATCAATTAATAGGAATACAGCTGCCAATTTTTGCTTCTCCTATTTTCCTTTTGTGATAGTAAAAAAACAGGAAAAATAATTACCGTGAACCGTTTTGAACCGGTTACCCTAATAATTTTTTTCGGTTCAGATCCGGTTCAGTTTAAGATGGCGTCGAAGATTTCGGTTCGGTTAAGTTCCGGTTCGGCCAAAAATAACGGTTCAGTTCCGGTTCGACACTCGGCTGCCATGTACACCAATTAAGGTGTGTAAAAGGTGTAACTTCTGAACAGCGTACTCAGTCTTGGAGATACTGGATCAAATCTCTTTCCCATGTACGATACGGGGCGTTATTCACGGTTGCGGACGTCTCGGTGGCTGACGTCTCAATTTTCTATTGATTGAACCCAGTGGCATCACAGACTGTTTGTATCACTTGCAACTTTATAAAACAAACTAGAATATATATTTTTTATTGAAGTTATATTACTGCTGTCCCGCGCAATATAATTGCGCGTGCGTTAATATATGGCATCTCCCGTGCACATATTTGCGACCGGGGCAGCCGGTTGAGGCTAACATAAACGAGTAATACAAGCAACGGAATACTGTTGAGAGTGGACATTATTTTTCAACCAATACAAATAAAGTGGGCAAGTGATGTTGTTAGGACGTCTCTAGAATTCGATTGGATCATCATGCCTGCTTCGCGTAAGAACCAAGAGGCTGACGTCTTCGAAATCGACAGACCACCATGACGTAAATGCAAAGCTCTTTTTTTTTTTTCGATCGTGGATAATTTGTTTTTTTTTTTTTATTCCCTTCCGTCCGTTCAGCTCTTCACGACGGTAACAGGACGCACCATGACGTCCTCCACGTCTCGTCTCAATGCGTTTAACACCAAATGACGTCACTTACGGGTCCCATTCATTCGAGAACCGGCACATTGAAGCCATCAAAACAACACACTAAAGGCTGCCGCAGTAGCTAGCCCTCCAGGAGAAAGAGAAATGCCCAACGGCCAACATCGGCCCAACTTGCGCGCCTCTCCCCAAGAGCCCGTTCGACATCTATCCGAAGCTTCCGAAGCCAGATTCCGTACTAGACGAACCACACCGACTGGCCCCCTCAACTGGTCCAAAGTTTCGGAGACGTCACGTCCGGCAGCGCTCTCATTCGCACGCCGTCAAAGGACGTCACTTCCTCGTTTGTAGTTTTGGTTTTCGGGGAGCGTTCTTCTCCGGCATGGCTTCTTCTCTCGGGCTGTGTGCGAGGAGCGCTGCGAGTGGCGTCAGATTCCAAGTGCCGCTGAACGTTCGTCGTCTCGGCCACGATTCTCCAACGCGGTGGTCGTGAAGGAAGAGATCGAGTCTATTCGGGGGCCCGTGCCGCTCTGTCCGCGGAGGTGTTGCACCATGACGAGCGTCACCGAAGTGCTGCTGGTCCTCGTCGAGTTCGTTGTACTGATGGTTCAGTGCCTGTGGATCGCGGTTCTGGAGGCGGTTCGTTGGCCCGTGCCGACGAAATCTTTGGCCGGGAAGGTCGTTTTGATCACCGGTTCGGGACACGGAGTGGGCAGGGAACTGGCGCTGCGCTTCGCCAGGCTGGGCGCCAAGCTTCTGCTCGTCGACATCCACAAGGTACGGGACGCTCTGGGGCCATTCTTTGTCCCGTATTTTGCTGTCTATAGGCCACATTAGGAGCCCGTAGGTAGACATGTACACCTGACTGAAACTAAATACCGTTACACCCTACTCTCTCTAAACGTATCTAAGTACTTTAAACGTTACTGCGATTTAAAAGGAACGCGTTACATTAGCTTGACAGTCATGAGTTACTTTCTCGCTACTCAGCATGTGTTGTTTTTATGAAGCCGCCCTCCAATATTTTGTGTCGTTAATAATGCCTAGCTCTTGAGCGCACTCATGAGCAACTTTTTTTTTTTTTATTGTTGGCGTTTTTTTCTTGTTCTGAAATTCAGAGGCGCGAGCAGGGGTGAAAACCAATTGGGGAAACTTGTGTTACACACATTCCTCCCCACAAGTGACTTAATATCGTTACTAGTTACTCCATAAAAAAGTAACGAAAAGACGTCACTCGTTCCTTCTCAATGAAAGCAACAAGTTGTTACTTCGTTACTGAAAAAAGAAAATAACTAGATAGAAGTAGCGTGTTGCGTACAACTCTTCCCACAGACGCAACTTTCGGTTGATATATTTTTTTTTCCACCAAAAATGTCCACACCTGGTTTATAGTTGACACCTGGTGCCTAATCCGCACATTAAAAAAAAATAATATCGTACACAGCATTCATTTCCTAAGGCCTGCTTCGTTAACTCGTAAAGAAGTTTGTATTCGAACATAAATTATCGTTAGCGTGTTCTGTCATTCACGAAGTCTGTCTCGTCTTATCTTATGAAACAACCTCGTAAAAACAAATCCTCGTATAATTTTCCAATAATTTCCAATCCAAAAACAAATCCTCGTATAGTTTTCCAATAATAATTCCAGTTGCCATTCAGCGCTGATCCTGTGTACTGCCACCTCCTCCTGCCTTCAACTTTTTTTTTCGTTTTTTTTTTCTGTTAATTACGGACCATCTTGCCCACACTGCCACCTTAATATAGTCCCCACCTATAGATAGACCGCATCGCGTAAAATTTCAACTTTTAAACGTGCGTAGTCCGCGGACTAGAGTCCGAAAGATACGGTACTGTTTTATTTAAACACCCAAGTACGGTGCTTTGTCAGCGATTGTTCTGTCAAGCTGTGCACTTGCGCGAGCTCTGCCGGCTTGAAGAGTGGCCGAGTCTCGGCCCGAGGAGAATGCATTTGTCGAGTGACTGACGCTTCGCGTGCGCGGTACATAGTGGTTCCAGTCAACCTACAACCCTTGGTACATTACGAACGTGCGAAAGATATGACTTCATTTCGTGATTCGTCCTTGACTGTTGTGATCAACAAAGCTTGGGAGTGGCTAGAAGTAAGTCACTCGTTACTGAGATTTAAAAAGAACGTTTTACATCAGAATACTTTACTTTCTCTTTACCCCGAAATTATCGTGTTTTTTTTTTTGTTTCTTTGAGTAGTAGCCGCTTTCCAATATTTAAAATTAATAATATTGCTCACTTTTTCGCGCATACATTCAGGGATAACTGTGGCTATAGTCAAGTACCTTGTACACATCTTTTTATTGTTTATCCAGCGACGTTTGGCCTTAAAAATCACAGAAACGAACTCGGGATAGGTTGGGCACTTGTGCTGTTCCCATGGGCGTACCAACCTGGGGGTGGGGGGAGTGGGGGGAGGGGGCAAGGCATGTGTCTTGCCCCCCCCCCCCCCCCCCCCCTGAAACAACCGCCACTGGGCACGGCAAACACTGGCCGGCGGCACCCAAGGGATACCAAGGGCGCCGCCCCCCGGTCAAGTTGGTACGCCACTGGTTGTTCCCCTCCAGGAGTAACTATAGATACCGTTCGTCGTTACTTCAACAAAAAGTAATACGCAAATACGTTACTCGTTTGATCTCTGGAAAAGTAACTAAGTCATTAATTTGTTAACTAAAAAACGTAACTAGGTACAAGTAACGCGTTCTTTGTAACGTGTTACGCACAAGTCTGATATCAGCCTACCGGTAATGGCAGTAGAAAAGACTCACGCGATTAGAGAACGACCAGTGGAACAAACGTCTGCCCTAACAACACACACGAAGACTGCAACAACGTCTCGCACTAGTTGCTCCGAGTTTACGAGCGGTGGCTAAATTGAGAAATTAGGCCAGCTCCTAATGACAACAACTCATCTCACGGCCCCCTCGTTGTTTTCGCTCCCGCGTTCCGTATTTCTTTCAACAAAAGAGTAGCAAAGCGCGACCTTTATGCACCAAGGCTATCACGCAGGGAAAACCATTTCGTAGAGGAAGCTCCGAAGGTCGACTGCATTAATCTGTCCCCGGGTCCTCCTATCATTATTTTGATAGCGAGACGAGACAACAGAAACAAGCCAGGAATATTAGCGTTTGATTCGTATCTCGTCTGAAAGTGTGATCTTCACCTGAAATTATTATTATTATTATTAATAGTATTAGTTTTGACGGTTATCTGGGTTAGAATAAAGATGTAAATATTGCCGCGTAGAGCTGGCAACGCACGCGGCTGTCATGCGGAGGATAGGAGTTCGAATCCCGCTGGACCGGTTCTTTCTTTTTTAAATCTGTACTCTTCTGGAAGGCTCCAGATCATTCCCGGCTGTCATCCTGTGTTCTAGTTTGGAACATTCCTGAACTTCTCGCGTTTATAAAAGTGGCGCTAAGGGGCTGCTTCGGTTCAGTTTCCCTTCCGTCTCCGACGCAAGATGCGGGCATTATCTTTTAAGTTTGTAGGCACAAGTCGTCCTCATTAAATCTTTATTTTCGGTGTCACATTGATCTTTATTTTTATTTGTGACACTATTCGTAAAACCTTATTGACACTGTGGGTGTCCCTGTGTGACCACTGCGTATTCTTTAGTTTTATTTTGTGAATTACTGAGCAGCACTGAGAAGGAACTTGTTCACACAAAGCGTTATTTGCTTTGCATCAATCAATGCGAGCGTTTCCTTTTTTTTTTTTACTCAAACGGCATCTTTTTTTTCTTTTTTTTTTTGGGGGGGGGGGGAGGGGGAGGGGGGTCCTATACCTAATTGGGCAGAAGAAAACTTCAAGCTCCGACTTTTCTTGTTTTCATAAGGTATTATTATTTTATGGGTGTGGAAAGATAAAAACAAATATGAGAAATGTCACGGATCCGTTTAGTTGACGAATCAGCAACTGCGATTATTATGTTTGTTCGTACATTCATATAAAACATGTTCACAAAAATGCACATCTGCGTACGAGCTGAAAAGACTCGAAAATAATGAAGTTAAGAAAATGGCTCACGCTTAAAAGGACACTGACATCCAATAACGGGCCAGCCATAATAAGCGTGGGACGACTCATGGCGAAAAGAGCTTCGAAAAGTGTTTGCCTCCTCCTGTTGGTCACGATAGACTTCCTTATATACTTCTAAACTCTAAAACTATCATTCACAAAAATGTATTGTGTTCTACTATACACTGTTTCACCTTATGATGTACCGCAGGAAAGGCTATAAGCGCGAGCTCCTTGCTCTGGGACAGATCTCGGCGGCACAAGCTCGCGTGCAGTAAGGGCAGCTGTCAACGCTATGAGCTCGCGCTTCCAGCCTTCGCAGCGGTAACACATAAGGTGAAACGGAGTATAGGGAGTATTCACTGGCGGCCATAGCTGTGTGCTCGGCTGCGGAGCGCGTGCTGAATGCGAGCTTCCACAGTTCTTTCGCCACGTGCATTCCGCACCACCAAGATTGCCGGTCTTGGCAGCCTATTAATGCGAGCTCGTTCTGAGCATGCGCTCTAAACAGTGACCTCAAATATGGCGGCCAGTGAATACCTCCTATAGCTGAGGTACGCTTACCAGCGCACCTCATCTCGGAGCACGCGTGGAGTGAAAGCTCGCGCTGCAGAATGCAGGGACCCTGGTTTCAATCCCCAGCCCAGCCCGATCTGGATGAGCATCGTACCGGTGTGCGGTCGTGTATCGCATACTGCGTGGTGCACGTTAAAGTCCCCAGGCTAGCAGTAGCGCTACACTGGCTAAATTTCTCATGTACACTTTGTACAGCTGACACCAGACGCCCATTATAGGCTAACTTCCGGCAGTATAAACATACATACAACACAATTATTATTATTATTATTTACTATACTCAGTATCACGTTAGCTGCGAACGTAGCAGAAGCTACAAGAACCGCGGGAAGAAACTGAGGGTGAGGAGGAGACGAGAAGAGAGGTTATGACACTGAGCTCTCGTTGGAATGATTAGAGGCTAGACCTAAAGCTAGCTGTCCTTGTCACCACTGCTCTGTTCGGACGTGTTCGAACGGCGAACACCGGACGTTGGAGTTTCGCGTTCGAACCCATTTGACGAGTGCAGTGGAGACAAAGGCAGCTATGCCTCTACCCCCTGGTCGTTCCAACCAGAGCTCGGTGTTCTGACCTCCCCTCTCGTCTCCTACCCTCCCTCGGTGCCATCCCTCATAAGCATCGTCTAGGGTAACATACACTCGTAGCTTCGGCATCTCTCCTACATAAAGTGGGTACGTACTTCAACTCGCGATAATAATTCAATCAACACGTTTCGTGGCAAGTGGACCGTTCTACCAAATTTATTCTTATTTGATGTGAAGGTTGTAAAGGAGGACCGAGGATTGGGGGACTTCCTTGCGGTACATCCAAGAGGGAAGATCCTGCGTCTGATAGTCCCTGGCGAAGAACATGTAGTCAATCGCCGTTTGAAATGTCTCAGTATCGCTTCGCAGTTAATGAGATTCCGGCAAATTAGGCCGCGAGAAGGTCGCATACCGAATCACAGAGCAAGAAGCGTGAACGTACCATAGGCCACTTCCTGCGTCTCTTACTAAACTGGGGTCCCTCTCTACTAAAGCATCATACAAAAGACAGCGTGCAGACACTGTCTGAGGCCTTCCTTGTCTCACATTGATCGTACAAAAACAGTCTGCAGAGATGCTCGAAGCATACACAGTATCAGTGAAGCCTTCTATGATGTATGCTTAAGGTGTGTCTGCAAATAGCCTTGTCAGTGTGTCTGCAGCGAACCCGGTCTTTTGTATGATGCATGAGCAGTGGGACCGTAATCAGTGACAGTGTGGAGCGCAAGTTACTCCGCTTCTTGTACAGGGGTTGCGATGATATCAGAAAGCCAAGCTCTCATTGGCCGATTGAAAAAAGAAAAATAGTGGGTAGACCTCAAGGCTCAAGGCATCTAGCATTGAGGTCTCCCCACCATCCTTTCATTCAAAGCCAATCAGAACTCGGCGTTGTTCTGACGTCACCGCAACCCCTGCGCAAGAGGCAGACGATTTGCTCTCCGCATAGTGCACGAGAACGACAAAGGGACATGTCCGTTTTTTTGTTTTAAGGCGGGAGCTTTATGCGGCCAACCGGGCCAACCAACTTCAGGATCCGCGTGTAAGCACAAAATATATACGGCGAGCAAGCGTTCCATAATGCGACTTTCGCGCGCATCAGAACACGAGGGATTGAGAAAACCAATCCAAGGGCAACACAGAGAACGGGTAGGGAACGCGAGATGACGAGGTAACTAAGCGTGTGCCGTCATTGGTTGAGTTTAGGGGAAAAACAAAATCACGTGGGCGCGTTTGGGGGGTAAGCAAACGCACGAGGTGCGCAAGGAGTAGACGAACTGGCAGGCCGTATGTATAAGTCGGTCAGTTCGTAACTGCTAAACAATCTTTAAAAAAAGAAAAAGCGGCAATTGGTGGAAGGGACAGAACGCCGGACACCGGTGTGCGGATAGTGCACCCGCAGCAGCGGAGCGCCAAGCCATTGTTGTCGCCGCTTTTGAGTGGGGCTACAATTACTTCCGACTAGCGTTCTCGGAGAAAAGGACCCCGGGGAAGGTGGGTAGAGTGGAGCGCGGTCCCGGAACAGACGTGTTCCGCTGCTGACTAAGCTATGGACGCAGCTTTTTTTTAAATATTTTTTTATTAGAGTTACGGGCACGCGGAACGGGAGGAGCAGAAGCAGGTGGTGTGAGAAAGGGAGCGAAGTGGAGAGGGGTTGAAAGTGCAAGAAAAAGAGGAGCAGAAGGAGGTATAGAAAGCGTGCGGAACGACGATTGGAAAGGACAGGAAAGCGCGCTCCCCCTTTCTTGGTGACCCAGAAAATTCGGCGCAGAGGTTAATTGTATCCGGGTGGTGCTGAAGGGAATCGAGCGCTGCGTCACAAAGAGACAGTGATGTGACGTAATCTGTCTTCATACAAAACCCTGCCCAATGCACCACCTGAACTGAGAGCACCACCCACCCCAGGCACTGAAAGACTAAAGCCGGAATCACACTGCTCATACAACACAAGAAAGACAGTCTGCAAACACAAGTCACCACAATATCCGTGGTTCAAATGCCGCGTGCCAAGTTTTCTTCTTGAACTCGTTGCCATGCGGCATTCAAAGCAGGGATCTCGCGTTGACTCGCGTTCGATTCTGTATGCAGACACTCTTTTGTATGGCGTATAAGAGGCCCCGGCTTAAAGGTCATCCTGCCCTAGGCACCACCCGAACTGGCGACCATAGCTGTGTGCGCGACTGCTGAGCGCGAGCTGATAGCGAGCTTCCACAGTTCATTTGCAACGTGCATTCGACACCATCTAGATTGCCGGTCTTGCAGCCTATTAATGTGAGCTCGTTTTGAGCATGCGCTCTAAACAGCGCACTCAAATTTGGCACCCAGTGAAGAGCTCCTGGCCGGTTCCATTTTTAGTGCTCGTGCGTATGGCGGGTGATTTTCTCGCTTTCCGAAACGACGAACATGCGTGTGCTGGGCGGAGGAGATCGCAAGCTGGCCTGAGTACTTGTAAATATTAGAATGGTGTATGTTAGCTATAGTATAATGGACTAATCGAACGGAATAGTTCAGCTTCCGCGTGTGTCTGCTTGCCTGTCAGCATGTCAATCGCCTCTTTTGCTGTAGGCGTACAAAAGATGGCTGATCTTCGTTAGCACACTTCCTGTAAGGCCTGTTCACACATACAGCGGAACGCTAAGTTAGCGCTACGTGAGCGCTCGAAGGAGCGCTCATGTGGCGCTTCCTAGCGCGTGACTTCATTCTAATATAGCGCGTGATTAGCGTTTTAGTAGCGCCTTGTTAGCGCTCCAGTAGCGCCTTGTTAGCGCTTCTTGTACCGCGGTGCTGCGGATTAGCGCGTGCATTGCGGTTCCGGTTCCTGCGGTTGGGTGTGCATCAGCAGCACCATGGCGGACATGTGGGATGCTAAAATAGAAATGCGACAAATGCTTTTACATACGCGATTAGTGCATATGTGTGTGGACGGCTTAACCCCAGAAGAGCCTTCTGGGTGCGCCAAATCTTTCGCCACCGAGATACCGACGGGTACCCGGCGAACCTTGTTCCTAGGCTGAGGGACAGAGACACAGAGCTCTTTCGAAGGCGATTATTTTTAATTGCGTGTCTTTGAAACCAGGGTCACGTAAATCGAATAGAAAGCGATGCATAAGGTCGTACCCAATCAATTAGTCACTCAGAGGCCATGACTCTGGATCGCCTGCCCAACCCTTTGCTTGGAGAGTGGCTCTTATACACCAACTCATGTTTACAAACAAACCGGAGCGCCCCTAGCGGACGCCACCGACGCCGCTCATGCGCGATGGGGGTGTGGGCAAGAAGCTCGCCGTCGCCCATAAACAAACCATTGCAATGGGATGTTGTCGGCGTCGGTGTGAGTCCCCGCGCTCTTTTTTGCGTTGCAATTGTTGATTCTACGTCTTCCTGGCAATGTCTGACTACTTGAGCGGCTTCAGCGAAATTAACGAGGCTGGTTACACCGCAAAACTTGGCGTGAATAATGTAACATGCGGCGATTCCTTCCGAGTGGACGCCGCAGAATGTACGCTATAGCCTGATTCACATGGTGAGGTTCTGCTCGCTATTTTCAGTCATGACGTCGCTCGGGCTGCAAAAGCCTGAATTGTAGCTGAGATGTCGACGTCGGTACCGAATATCGCAAGCAGAATCGGACCGCGTGAATCAGGCATAACAAGTCGGTGATGCATGCATCCACTCGTAACAATTATCAACATCTCCTTATATATCTGCTGTTTACACCGAGCCTACTTACCCGAAGCAACCTTCAAACGTAAACGTCTTTTGAGGTCTGCACTTCTTATCGTAATTACCGGGTCAACGTTTGGTCTACGGGCCGCTGTCGTTTGAACGAGCAGACGGCAAGCAGAAACGTTTGAGAGAGCAGACGACAGCTCGAACGATGAGGTGGCCATTTGACCGCGTTGCACGTAGTCCGCAGGTGGTCCGTGCAACTTGACGGTTTTCCCGCGTTCATGTTGGAACAAAATAAATAAATCTGACGGCCACAAGTATCCGTGAATTCAATCCAAAGTGCTTTCCGCCCAAGCAATCTTGGTCCGACGGTGTCTGTTTTTCCTTTTTCATGCCCCCTGTTCACGTTCTCGGACGAACCGAGCAGGCACAAAACGAAAACTGACCTTCAAACCTTTCCTCACTCTTTTGGTACAGCCCCAGTCGCGGCGTTTTGACGAGAAGGCAGATTTTTGTCCGGTTTCTTCCAAAGTAAAGGCCGGTTCAGACACTTGCGTTTGAGTGCGTTTGACTGCGTTGCGTCGAGTGCAGAAAGCCAGTCACCGGCACATCTGTGCTTCGTATGAAGCATGGAATCCAATTCAAGGAATCATCTTGGCACGCGATAAAAGCAGCAGGGATGTCCTGGTTTCTCGCAGCCACAACGCAGTCAAACGCAGTCAAACGCAACTGTCTGAACCAGGCTTAACACAGGAATGCACGTGCCCCATCGCGGCTTCCGCCCACAGCCCCAGACCCGAAGTGCGCCCGACGCGCCACCACCGCGCCGTGACGTAACAGAGATGAGTTCGTGCCTCTTATACTTCCTCTTCTTTCAATGCCAAAGGAAAAACAACAACAAAGGAATCGCCGTGCACGCGCTATTCCGCAGCAGCAAGCACGGCCCACGGAGCGTGCGAGCTCTAACAAAGCGCTTCTGAAGCGCTAACACAGCGCTAACATAGCGCTTCTGAAGCGCTAACCGAGCGCTACATCACGCGCTAGGAAGCGCCATATGAGCGCTCCTTCGAGCGCTCACGCAGCGCTAACTTAGCGCTCCGCTGTATGTGTGAACCGGCCTGTACTCTGAAGGAAACATTCCTTATTGGTCGCACGCCATCTTTGCTCGACATCACAGCGAACGCTTTCTCTGGTCTATTTAGAGACGAAACACGACCCCAAGGCGCCCCTTTCCAGAAGACAGAAAACAACCTCACTCGGGCTGTACAGCGAGGCCTTGAAATGTCGAATACGTGCTCGAAGGATTTAATCGGCAACGTTTTCCTGGCTTCGTTCTCAGCTTTTTGCGGTGGCATTGAAGGCTATCTCCTTCGGTCTTCGTGCGCCAAAGGAACCCAACCAGGCTAGAGAAAGAAACTCTTTCCTCCATCGAATAAAAAAAAAACTTTCCCTCGTCTGCTCGCTCTCCCACTTGCTCCGTCTTGCGTGAGATGAGAGGTGTTGGCTGCTGTACCCTGAAAAATGTGTGCGTCAACTTTCCCGCAGACGACTCGGAGAAAAAAGCACTCCGATCTATGGACGAAACTCGACGAATAACGTCAGCTGTTTTGTGCTACGCTGTCAAGGCTAGCGTAGCTTCCATAGTGCAGCAGCCCCGCGCAGCTGTACGTGGTTTTCTCTTGTGTCTCATTCGCACACGCTCTCCTCCGAAGGAGCCGCGACAGCGATCGAACACTGCGAAAACTACTATACGCAAACTCATTTCTGTGATGTCTCGGCGCGGTGGTGGCGCGTCGGGCGCACTTCCGGTCTGGGGCTGTGGGCGGAAGCTGCCATGGGGCACGTACATTCCTCTGTTACTATGGAAGAAAACGGACAAAACCCCGCCTTCTCGTCAAAACGCCGCGACTGGGGCTGTACCAAAAAAAGTCGGGAAAGGTTTGGAGGTCAGTTTTCATGCGTCTTGCGCCCATGCAATCGCGGTCCGACGGCGCGCCGTCGGACCACGATTGCTTGGGCGGGGAGCACTTTGTATTGGATTCACGGATACTTGTAGTCCTCAGATTTATTTGTTTTTTCCAACATGAACGCGGGAAAACCGTCAAGTTGCACGGACCTCCTGCGGACTACGTTCAGTGCGCCATCACGTTCAAACGGCCGCCTGATCGTTCGAGCTGTCGTCTGCTCTCTCAAACGTTTCTGCTTGTCCTTTGCTCGTTAAAATGACAGCGGCCGTAGACCAAACGTTGACCCGGTAATTGCGATAAGAAATGCAGACCTCAAAAGACGTTTAAGTTTGAAGGTTGCTTCGGGTAAGTAGGCTCGGTGTAAACAGTAGATATAAGGAAATGTTGATAATTGTTACCAGTGGCCATCACCGCGCTTTTTATGCCTGATTCACTCGGTCCAATTCTGCTTGCGATTTTCAGTATCGACGTTGACATCTCAGCTACGGTCCAGGTTTTCGCAGCCCGAGCGGCGTCATGACTGAAAATAGCGAGCAGAACCTCACCGTGTGAATCAGGCTTTAGCGTCCATTCTGCGGCGTCCACGCGGAATGAATCGCCGCATGTTACATTATTCACACTGAGTTTCGCGGTTTCATGCGTCTTGCGCCCATGCAATCGCGGTCGTTAATTTCGTTTCTTCGTTAATTTCGCTTCGTTAATTTCGCTTCGTTAATTTCGCTGATGTCGCTTAAGTAGTCAGGCATTGCCAGGAAGACGTAGAATCAACAATTCCAACGCGAAAAAGAGCGCGGGGACTCACACCGACGCCGACAACATCCCATTCCAATGGTTTGTTTATGGGCGACGGCGACCTTCTTGCCCACACCCCCATCGCGCATGCGCGGCGTCGGTGGCGTCCGCTAGGGGCGCTCCGGTTTGTTTGTAAACATGAGTTGGTGTATAGCCTTGACATCGTATCGTAAGACTGCTATGGTACATTGGGCACGACTTCTCATATACTGTCTCAAAAATCAGCAAAAAAAAACAAAAAAACTTTTCTTTTCGCTGAATAAGCGGCACGTGGGAAAGTGTCGTCTTCAAGTTTAGTTATTCATGCGTGTGGTTTTGAACGCGTGTGACAGCCCCAAAAATTCTAGCAGTATTATTAAATAAATAAAACCGACCATTTTCCGTGACGAAGGCCCTAGAGCACGCGGGGTAACTAAAATAAAAGATGTCGAAACTCTTCTTCGTGTGGGCCTCAATAGACTAGGCCGTCAAACAAAATCACTGCCCTTCAAGCGGCATTAACTGTCCACAAAATAATGTGTTTGAGACGACAGGCGGTACTGCGGTTGATTTCTCGAGTTACCAAAAAAGAGGTATTTTGTTTTGTCGACGGACAAAAGGGTTGGTGTTTGTCACGTTAGTGTAACCAGGCAACGAATGACGTAGGTCTGAACGTCGTTCTCTAAAATATCAACTTCTTAAGCCGGGGCCACACTGCTCATAGCATTTCTTTTTTTTTTTTTTTTTGGCGGGCAGAGCTTTATTTAGTAGTTCTTGAGTTACATTGAGGTGCTGTGTCTCTTTCCTCTCTCTCTTCCTTTATCCTTTAATCCTCCTTATCTCTTCTCCCACACAAACTAACTACCTAGAACAATTAACCTAGATTCATCTCTTCCTTTCCATTTTTTTTTTTTTGCTTTGCTTTTATTATGGCCGTCTGCTAGCTATGGGCGTCTTAATCCAAACGCGAGCAATCGACTTGTCGTCTGCCCGGGGCTCAAAGTTAGACACTCGGCGAGAAAGTCGGCAAAACCGCCTCACGCCGCGATTGGTCGGCGCCAAGCGCGGTCTCGCTGACTTTCTCGCCTACTTTCTCGCCGAGTGTCAGCCGCGAGTGGAAATCTTCCCATGTGTAGCGTTGGTCTGTGGTCGCAGCGCCGCTTCTTCCTTCCGCGTTGTCTCCGAGAAAGAGTTGCCCCGCAGGGCACGACCATAGAAAAACAAAATAAACGAAAAGAGAGACGACGCAGGTCGCGAAGACCTCTCGCTCAACGTTCAGTGGCTCTCGCGTAGTTCCTCGGCGTGCGGCGATCGGCCACGAGGTCGTGCGCGAATAGAGCTCGGCCAAAACTGTGTCACGGGGACGCTGCACTTTCGCTGCCCCAGAGTTCGTTGGTCTTGGCCTTGTTCGTCTGGCAACCTTGACAGCAGCACGCTCGTCCGTCGTCGTCTCTGCTCCTCTGGCGTTTTCTTGTTTTTCTTTTTTTTTTTTTATTAAGGGGGAGAGGGAGTGCTTTTTTCACTCATTCTGCTCACTTCTTCCTCGTTGCTTCGCAAATAAGAGGTAGGCGAGGAAAATGACGGACGTCATGGTCGTGATTAGGATAAATCAGTCAGCCGCGTTTTCATTCCATGCCGATGGGAAGCACCGGTTTCTCGTGACGTCATTGGCGTGACCTTGGACTTATTATGTACCGCCGCCTACCTGAGAAAAGAGGCGGAGCCACGATGTATACTCCAACAGTTATTCACCGTTTCTGGTCAGGAAAGATTTCGACTCATCGGTCATAAAACCTCGGGTCTTACTTCTCCCTTCGACACATCCCAAAACTTTCCACCTGGATAGTTCGGGTGCACAACAAGTGAGCAGTGAATGAACATGTATTATCGCGTGTCAGGAACTATGCGCCGAGAGACACAGATGGGACGAGACGAGAGGGGGCGTAAGAGCGCCGAGCTCGGGTTGCAATGATAAGTGGGTAGTCCTAGAGTCCTGGAACGCGTCTCCGACTAGTGTGTTTACCGCGTCCAAAAAAAAAACAAAAAAACCTCGATTTCCGCCTGGTGACGCCATAGAAGGATCATGCTGTCGCCTGTCGCGATCCTGGCGGCGTCCCAAGAGCTGCGGTGCATGTGGCGGACGCCTGTTCTGCTGCAGGTCGCTCTCCACCACTGTGACAGTCCACGGAAGTTTCGGCAGCTATAGAAGTTGGGACGCCGCGAAAGCAGCGACACTCGCGTTCACTCCTCCTTTTCGCCAGCATTTCTTTGACACACCGCTGCAGGATCGCGACATCCGACAGCGTGACACTCCGGCTTCTGTGACGTCATTCGTTGCCACTTCGGGAGCACTTTTGAGGTATGGGCAGATAAGATACGCTAAACATATCAGACGGAGACGCGCTCCAGGCACCATACCTAAAGCTAGCTGCCTTTGTTTCAACTGCACTGGTCAAACGCCTTCGAATTCGAAAGCCGCACGCCGGCATTCCGCGTTTTAACGCTTTCGACGAGTGCAGTGGAGACGAAGGCAGCTATAGCTTTAGGTGTACCGTCTGATCATTCCAATCAGAGCTCGGCGTTCTGAAGTCCCCTCTCGTTTTCTCATCTCCCTCAGCTTCTCGGCGCATAGAGCCAAGAGGAAGAAGGCATCTTTTATACATTCCCTCTTCCATAGATACGTGCTGGTATTCGACTTTTTTTTTTATATGGCCTTGAGGCTCGAATGAAAATTTGCTTCAGTAGGGTCGTCGCTGCTTGACGCTAAACCGTGGCTGGCATTCGTGAACAAATGAATGTATAGCGTACAAATATTTGTATATAATAGGGAGTTTTAGAATAACGTACGCAATGTTAGCGCACGCTAGCGCTAAATTTAGCGCTTGTATTAGCGCACGCGACGCGAGAGAGTTTTAGAATAGCGTTTCTTCGTCGCGACGCAAAAGCCCAAGCATCTCGCGCTTGCGACGCCACCAAGATACAGTCCCAATTTTTATTTCACACGAAATGCTGTAACTTTAGAAAAAAAAAACAAGGTTTTTGGTCCAGAGTACCATTTTAGATTTGTTTAAACACGAGAATGCGACGCGAGCGGTTGACCGGTCGTGTCCGCTTGCGTCGCCTCGGCAAGAGAGGTCTCGTGTACTGACCATCGCACATCGTACCTTCGCCGAGAAATGTTCGCGCGTCACAAGCATCAAGTTGCCGGTGATCGTTGCCAAACCGAGTTCAATTTCATCCCGTATCGAAAATCGCAGTCGCGAGGATGCCGCCGACTTCGCACTCACGACGCCGCCAAAGCAGCCGCCGACATAATCTTGGGAGCCGCCATTTTTTTAATTGTGCTCGTCTTGGCTTTAGCCAACTTCTCATCACGAATCCTCGTTGGAGGAGCGCCAAGACTCTTTGCGTACGCACGCTATGTCCGAGAAATAGCGCACGCTAAAATTGCGCACGCAAAGCGCAGAACCTGGTTTGCGTTCGAAGCATGCGCAGTGGCGACGACGCTATTCTTTGCGTACGCAAAGCTTTAGCGTGCGCTATTCTAAAACTCCCTAATATAATGTGTGTTTCACGCAAGAGTGACAGTATTTTTGTTTTGTTTTGTTTTTTTAACAGGAAACTTGAAAGAAAGACGCTATCCCTTCGGGATTAGGTTGTCCACTGCGTTGAACGTAAGGACGCAGGTGTAAAGTGTTTATTAGATACTTCATTATCCAAAATTCACTAATTAACGTTTTAGCCTTTTTTGTATTAGATAGCATGTTTCGACTAGAGATTGGCAGCCCGTCGTATACTGAGGATAAAACAGTTGAAAGGCCTTACAAAAAAAACAACAACAACACATTCTACTTTAAACGAGCGGGGGCATGTGACCCTGAACAGTGCTTGCACTGCACGAGCGCGCGTGACTGGCAGAGTTGAGATGTGTGGTGACGCGTAAGTTCCAGTGAACACGTGACCAAAAGCTTCGACTCAATCCCAAATCGGCTCGCGGCCTGCTCCTTGGAGCCGATTCAAAATTGCAAGTCATCGCGTGCGTCTCCCTTATACGACAACCGGCGTTTCTGGTTTGGTTTTACTGTTTTGACATAAATGAGACAAATAGCTCTGGGTTTTCGAGTAGCTTTGGCCCACTCCCAAATCAGCTCGCGGGAGCAGCCATGCAGCGAGCCGGTTTGGGATTGGGACAAAGCTTATAAATAATATGCGGATAAATATACAGTACATGTTTGCTCGGAGGGTTTCCCTTACCGCAATGTATGAAGATGGGAAAACAATGAGGACAACAATCTATTAGAGTATGTTTGCTACACCGTGAAATTAAACTATAAAATAGAACAATTTAAATGTAGGAAAACATCATTACAAAAGGAATCTTAGAAAATAAAATAAAAGAAAATCTAGAAGAAAATGATCACATAGGAAGAAACAGGGAGAAAGAAGAGGAAGTGGAGAGACCATAGGTATCGCCAAGCCATCTAGGTGGTGTTGGCCAAGCTCCCCTTATTACCCCATGATGACGTCATAGTTTGAAATGCACGGTCGCAGGGCACATTGAGAAGCCGCGGCCTTAATCAAGGACTTGTATCTAATGAAGTCATACTGACGTTTACTCGAAGCGCACCCAGAAATTAAGTACCGTTCGCGCAGAAGCTTCATTCACTTCAGATCGAGCCTGGCAGTTCTGTTCCCTCATCCACTAGTAGTCACACCCTGACGCCGTTTCGTGAGATTATGACAGCATTTTCGGCTCGCGCATCGAATTAATCCTGTAAAAAGAGCGGCCTACCAACTCCTAGGTTTGGTCTGTGATAAGATATTTGAAAGCGAAAAATGTCGGGCCATGGGGCAATATTTATTTCAAAATGCATCTGCAAATTAAAGCGTAAAAAAAAAAAAAGCTGCTAACACGTCGTGGTTTGGCATGCGGGCGGGCGAGCAGCGTTTCCTAGAACCCCGACAGCACCCCCCCCCCCCCCCCCCCCATAACGTCATCACTAGTGGATCCAGGCAGCACTGTCTAGCGTCTTCGAGCTTCGGCGTATTTGCCGTTTTGGGCGGGTCGGGCATCCACTCACGATGACGTCAGTTGCAGGCCTTGTCTTTTCGCTGGCATTGGCTAAACCACTCGTACGATTCGTCTCGGAGAAGGAGAGCTAAAAAACGTTAATCACCACGGGGGTCGCTTTAACCGACGGCACCAGTTAAAAGCGAACGATCATACGTCCAGTTTGCTGTGGCTATCCCCAACAGTCTCCATCCCCCCAAAAAAGTAAGGTGGGCTCTTTTTTTTTTTTTTTCTTCGAGAATGATAAACGGGTTTTATTATAAGCTTATTTCGGAAATGTGCGCGGAGGGTGAAGAACCGATGTCAATAGTGGCGGTTTCGGCGGTGATTTTGCCGAAGGCTATACGCTCTCTGTCAATAGGAGGAAAATTCGCCACGACAGGGTGGGAGGGGTAAAGGGGGGGGGGGGGGGGGGGGGGGGAGTTGAGGCGAGTGCAAACTTCCAAGTACTAGGCGTTTCTGGGTGTTCGGTCAAGGACACTTCGGTCTCAAAACTTTCCGCACTGCGATAACAACACACACACACAAAAAAGAATCTAGTGCGTATACTTTCCCGCAAAGCACCCGGGAGAACCGATCGCTGCTATTTACGGAGGGAATTCGGCGAATTCCGAGGTTTCAAATATGTTTAGAAATAAAAGAAGAAAGACTATCTACCCCGAGTGAATATATACAATTACTGAAATAAAGCAACTAGATACTCGATACTCACTCAAAAAGTAATCAGGTGCGTTACTCATTACTGCGATTCCGAAAGAACGCGTGACCTCAGCTTAAATCTAACGCGTTACTTTCTCACTTCTTCGATTATGCCGTTTTTACAAAGCTGTAGCCGCTTCCAATATTTTTAGTCGTCAACAATTTCTCGTTTTTTAACGCCTTTTTCGGTGATAACTGTGGCTATACTTACATACCTTGTGCGCACCTTTTTATGGTCTATCTAGCGTTTTCTCGCCGTGCAAGTTAAAGGCGCCGGATGGAGTGAGAACTAGACAGGGTATCCTGTGGTGTGCACGATCCCCTCCAGATGTAGCTAAATAGCTTTATTTGTTACTACACGCACCTATTGTTTAGAGTGCGTTCTTAATGTTGGGATGAAAGGAAGCGTTTTAACTTCACGGCGGAGTTGTTGGTGGTTAGGAGAAGGACCCTTCCTTTGCGTAACAAGATAATTAATTTAGCAATGAGGCCATATAGCACTCTTGATTAGCCTTCTGGCGGAGAGGCGAAGCAGCCGTCTTCTCCGTGCTGTTGAGGAGTTGGTACATGCGCTGTGCGAAGTATTTATTCTAAAATTACGTTGTCGGATAAAAGAGAAACACGCTTCTTTTTGCCTTTGAAGCGTGTATATCTCGGTGGATTGAGAAACAGCTGATCTAAAATGCGCGTGCTAATATCTCAGTTCCCCTCATACAGTGGAGCATGAGAAGCACTGGACGCCATATTTGAGGGCGATGTTTAGAGCGCATGCTCAGAACGAGCTCACGTTGGTATCCTGCTAAGACTGGTAATCTTGATGGTGCGGAATGCATGTGGCAACAGAGCTGTGGAAGCTCGCGACAGCACGCGCTCAGCAGTCGCACCCACAGCCTATGGCCGCTACTGAATACTCCCTATTACCAAAAGCGTGGCTGCGTTCAGCTTTCCACTATTGGCCAAACCACGGGCATAGGAGCATTGTCAGGCTGTCAACTTCGACGGTGTTAGTTTCGGATTGCGATGGCTCCTGGCTTCCACTCTGCGTTCTAAACAGACCATCGAACTCGTCGTCGCAACTGATGGCAAGTAGCCAGGGTAATAACTCGTGACGTCATGGCGAGACAAATCCCAGTCATGACGTCACGGATGGAAGCCATAAGAGGGCGCCACCGAAACATCTCGGCGCTAATAGAGGGTAACTCCGCTATATTTTCTCGTTTTTAGGTTTATGGCTGCAGTGATGCGATTGTTGCTTCATTTATGCTCAACGACGCCCTGCCAGATCCTGCTTCATTAAGCCCAAATGTGAAGAAACTTGGGCCGACATTGCGCCCCGCAGCACGTCCGGATCGTTGGAATAGGCCTGGGCGAATTTTCAGAACTTCTGATTTCAGCCGCAAATAACGTACTATCCTATCTGATCTCTCTGTCAGTGTCAAAGACTGACAGTAGTCGGAATTTTCGCAATATCTCTTATGTTCCTAGTCAGACTTGTGCTCGTTACTTGAAAAATGTAATGGATTACAATTACAAATTACCGAGCCTCCAATGTAACGGATTACCGTTACAAATTACTTGCGCTGAAAAGTAACGAATTACTTTACTCGTGACGTTACAAATTACTTCCACGTTACTTTCTCCGTAAACTTATGCAGAAAACAGTAAAACAATTTTGATATTTTTCAAAAATATTTTGCAACCCTACTGTTCATTTCTCATACGCCCGTATTATGGTAGTCATTTTAAAAATAAAATATTGTATTTAAGAGAAAGAGTGTAGGTGCACTCCGTTCACCTGTAAGCTGACGAGGCACCGAAAGCTGCAACCACACCCGCCATCCCGCTAGCTTACGGCCTTCAGAAATGATCCCTGGAATTGTGCAGACAAAGCTAGCGATGCGCGTTCTCAGTAGCAGCGCCTACCTCCGCTACGAGATTCTGAGCTAAAGAAGTGATCTACGAAAGCTCCCTTTTAACTCGGGTGTTTCGCCTAATATTCACAAGAAAAAAAAAAAAAAATTGGTTCTAACTAGGGCTTAAAGTCTGGGGGATCTCAGGGGGTCTCGGACCCCCCACTTATTTTAACAGATGGTCTGAGACCCTCCTCCACAGCCCCAGCATTTGTGAAATCAAAATCAATCAAAACCATCACCAGCTTGTTTGCGCCCTCAATTTGTTCAATAAAGTAGCTTGTTTTCAGGGATGTGACATTTGGGGATTGGCAATTTGAGGGTTGCAGGTGCAGCGTGGGCAGAGTGAGTAGTGGGGTTTACTTTATGTGCATCTAGTACATCTCGTCAGATTCCCCCCCCCCCCCCCCCCCTTCCCCCTCTTTCATACCACCGTCTCGTAGGGAGCCCCCTCAACTTATGGGAGACTTTAAGCACTGGTTCTAGCGTAAAAATGTGTAGCCAATGCAGAATACAGGTGTCCCACCTTGCATTGATGTGATTCCGTAGATTAGAGTTTGTTGTTCTTTCTAATGACAATGTGTGTGTGTGTGTGTGTGTGTGTGTGTGTGTGTGTGCGTGCGTGTGTGTGTGTGTGTGTGTGTGTGTGTGTGTGTGTGTGTGTGTGTGTGTGTGTGTGTGTGTGTGTGTGTGTGTGTGTGTGTGTGTGTGTGTGTGTGTGTGTGTGCGTGTGTGTTTTTGCATGCAAATTATGCACTGGAACTTCAGGTTTCCGTTTCCCTAAATGCCGTGAATTTTAACATCTCATCAAGAGATGGCCATGGAGACGACGGACACTCCATGACCGAAAACTCGACTAGTCAGAGAAAAAGTGCCGTTACGGGTTATTGATCGTTTATCGGTTCTCACTTTCATACCAATCTTCGTGGAGGCCAGGGGAGGGGAGGGCATAGAGAGCGAGAAAAGCGGTGGCCATCGGTCTCACAAAACAACAAAGGATCACACCACATTTACGCGTTCTCTCTTTCTCTCTCTTTCTTTCTGTCAGCACTCCTAGATGTCCTAACCCCCCCCCCCCCCCCCTTTTCCCTTTATGTTGACAGTTGACTGTAAAGTGAAGAGTGAACTTGACCACTATGCCCAGGCAAGTAACCCAAAAGAAGTATCGTCCCTACCCTCGAAGACGATGCTCTTAGTCTCGCGCCGGGCCGCTTTTCAGCCGTGCCTCGAGAACGTGCTAGAATAAGGAGTATTCACTTGGCGCCATATTTGTGGGTGCTGTCTAGAGCGCATGCTCAGAACGAGCCCCCATTAATAGGCTGCTAAGATCGGCCATTTTGACGGAGTGGAATGCACGTTGCAAAAGAACCCTGGAAGCTAGCCATCAGCACGCGCTCAGCAGTCGCGCACAAAGCTATGGCCGCCAGTGAATACTTCCTATACAGTAGCGCACATCAAAGACAAAGAGAATTCGACCCCCTCGCGTGAGGCTACATCGTCTGTTACACGAGTTGTGCATCCGCGTATCGAGGGGGTACGGATCCCACGTTTGATGTCTGTGCTGGTGGAGGGAGACGTCGACGAAGTGGTGGTGGTGATGAGTGAGTGAGTGAAACGACGTTTATTGACACTGGTGAACGGAGGAGTCAACTTATTGGCAAGTTTAGAGATAGTTGGTTAGGCGGGACATTGGCGATTTACATAACTCCGGTACAGCTGTGGTCCCGCCGTGGGGGAACGACCCCCTTATATGTGCATGTCCAGCCCGGTCTCGCTCAGGTATTGTTTTAATAAAATAATCCGAAAGAAGAGGTGGGATGCAGGGTGATAGGTTAGTCTCCCAGGAGAGGGGACAGCTGTATCTCCCTGCTGGGAAGTGGGGTGAAAGGGGGACAGAGGTGAGGAAGGGAGGGGAGTAAGTATACATCATAGTTGGGATGCGATTCTTCTTGATGACGACAAATAATTGAGAACCGCTCGAAGAACACATGCTCGCACTGCACGGGATCCCGTTGGGAACAAAACCTTTCGTCGTATTCGGAGAAGGTATGGCGGCTATGTTCACATTTTCAAGGAAACTTTTACGACAGTCTGCAAGTAACGGGCACGTCCATAAAATATGGTCAAGGTCTTCCACACGTTGCAGGCTTCACATAGCGGGGAAGAGGAGCGCCCAATGAGGTGGAGTCGTGCTTTTGTGTTGGCGCATCCGACTCGAAGTCGATGAAGAAGCGCCTGTTCTTTTATTTTAAATTTTTTCCTCGGAATGAGATGTGGAGGCGATCCTGCTGCTGTCTCAGGGTCGGGGTGTAGCGTTCTAATGCTTCTTTGAATAAAAGAATTGGCCGAATTATATGTGTGCACAAAGAAGCTTGGTGAGCTGTCGGAGTGGGCAGCTGTGGCAAGAGCATCGGCGTCTTCGTTACCTTGGATGCCGACGTGGGAAGGAATCCATTGAAAGTAAAAGGTGTTTCCATTTCTGCATGCACTTTGTGCAAGTTCTGCAGTTGTTCGAGCAAGAGGGGAAGCATCCTCCAGGTTCATGAGTTGGCGTAACGCTCCTTTTGAATCCGTAAAGACCACAACCGATCGGGGAGCTGGAGGGAGTGGTGTCTCGGTGATAGCTAGCCAGATAGCCATTAATTCAGCTGTTGTGGTGTCGAAGCAAGTATCAAGCTGTCCCATGTTGCTCAGGCCAAGTTCCGGGACAGTGTACGCTGCTGTAGCTGTGTTGTTCTTAATACTGCCATCAGTGTAAATATGTAACATTCTTTCGTAATCTGTATGTATTAGTTCTAGTGCAATTTTCCGCGATATCACCGCTGCTACCCGCCGACGTTGTGGTAGGTCAAGAATCTCCGTGGCAACTTTGAAGAGTAACTCCTGATGTGGTGGCGGCAAAGGTGGGACGTTTTCCGGATAGCCAATTGAGTCACGGAAAGCTTTGGCGACTTGACCAAAGCGAGAATGGTCTCGGGATGCTAGTTTGTCGATGAATTCGGAAGTTGACTGGGCACGGTGAAGTCTAGTCATGTGTCGTAGAGCCCTCTCATGGGCCTGCAGCTCTAGTGGTGAATCCCCTGCTTAGATTAGTGTAGGTAGGCACTGCGAAGTTTTAGGGAGGCCTAAGCATATGCGTGAAGCTTTTCTGTGAAAGAGCTCGAGCTTCTTCCATTGCGCGTTTGATATCGTCAGAAGAGGGAGAGCGTAGAGGAAGCGGTTTACAATAAGTCCCTTATAAAGGCTCAGCATTGTATTTTGACTGCTTCCCCAGTCACGGCCGGCGATGCGTTGGATTGCACCGAGAAGCTTTACAGCATCTGATAAGACTTTTTTTTTACAGCAGGTTGCCAGTTTACTCTGTTGTCAATAATTACACCGAGATATTTGACGGTGTTTTCTCTCCTAATCCGCTTGCCATGTAACTTCAAGGATGAATATTCACCTCGAAGGCGTCCACGTGGTCGGTAGGTTAGTGCAATTGTTTTTTGTGTAGATATTTTTAGCCCTGCGTGGTGCAAAAATGATGTAGCAACATTGAGGGCGCGTTGCAGCCTGGCTTGTACTGTGGTAGATAGGCGGGTGGGTCCAGTGCACCACAAAGCAATATCGTCGGCGTAGATCGTGCAATGTATTGGAAATGTTTCCGACTGAGGTAGTGCAGGAGGAAGTCCAGCCATCACTATGTTAAATAGTAATGGGCTTAGGACACTTCCTTGTGGGATGCCTTGAGTGCAATCTCGTGCAGAACTCTTTGATCTTGGTAACTTTACGCAAAATGTTCTTCCCCGGAGAAAGGCTTCAATGAAGTGATATATTTTCCCACCAATTCCAATAAGTCTGAGACGTTCAAGAATAATTGTATGTGGAAGAGCATCGTAAGCTCGATGTATATCTAGAAACACCGCATGTACGATTTTCTTTTGTGCCTTTGCTTGTTCGAGGGATGAGGCTAGATCTCCTATTGCATCTGTAGTTGAGCGACATTTGCGAAATCCCGAAATCTGATGAGCAAAGGAGTCCGTCTGCTCTAGCTGCCAGTTCAAACGTCTATAAACCATGCGCTCCATCAATTTGCAGAGGCAAGAGGTAAGAGAAATTGGTCGGTACGAGGAAGCCTCAGTTGATTCTTTCCCAAATTTAAGAATCGGCGTTATTGTCGATTGCCGCCAGCATTCGGGAATGTCTCCAGAGTTCCAGATGTCGTTGAGATGAGTGAGAAGCACAGGCTGATGTTCTGTGTCGAGATTCTTTAAGGCCTGGTTCGTAATTCCGTCTGGCCCAGGTGCGCCTCGTCTTCGGCAACGAGAAAGCGCGAAGGTGAGTTCAGCGGGCGTAAAGTTGTTATCAATGCAGACGGTGGTGCGACTACGCAATGTGAGGCTCAGGTGCGGAGGGGGCGTCCCGTGGCAGGCTGACTTTACGCGCAAACTCGTTTGCGAAAATTTCAGCCAGGCTTGACATAGTGATATTGCTTTTAATAGCAATAGCCGCAAAAGGGAAGCTAGGGGAAATCGGAGTGAGGAAGCATTTTACTGTTTTCCAGGGTGTTCGAGACCCCGAGTTTGTGTTTAGGGAATCACTCCGTTGATGCCACTGCGTTCTTCCGAGCCGAACCGTGTGTCTTCGGAGCACAGCCTCTATTCGCCTTGATACGGTCCAGTCTTCCGCCTTGTCTGTTCTTCTAGCAACTCTTTGAGCTCGACGGGCAGCCGCACGAAGATTTAAATAAGTGAGGTCAGGAATGAGCTTTGTTACGGGGAGAGTTATAGTTTTGGTGGCTGCATTGAGTGCCGTTGATATCGCGCCCTCAATTTCAGGTATCGGTGGGACGGACATCAGCTTGGATAGATAAGAACGATATAGATCCCAGTTGATCACTTTATGAATTTTTTTCTTGATTGGGATACTTTTTTGAGGCGTCAGTCGGATGGGAAGATGGTCACTACCCCATGAGTGCGGCTCTATGTCCCATACCATTTGGATGTCTTGGGAAGCAAATGTGAGGTCCAGCACGCTGGCATTTCTTAGGTGTGCTCGGATAAAAGTTGGTGTCCCTGAGTTGAGGCATTTGAGATCGAGGTCCCTCATAACGTCTAACAGTGCTGTGCCTCGTGATGTCGTCACATCACTACCCCAAGCAGGGTGATTAGCGTTAAAATCTCCACACCATACTAAGGGACCCGGACAGCGTGCTCGAATTAGCCGTATTGATTCAGCATCCCAAGGCTGACCTGGGCGAACATAACTGGATATGATTGTAACGTCCCGCCCAGACAAGCGCAAAGTAACGGCAACGTGTTCATCAATTACAGTGTTAATGTCTTCAAGGTTGACCTCCATTTGCGAGATGTATCGTTTCACGAAAAGCGATGCCCGTGACCTTCCGTCTGGATGGGGTGTTTTGCTGTGATATTCGACGTATGGTGAAAGCCTGTGTGTACCTCGCTGAAGATATGACTCTTGAAAAGCAAGAACATTCGATTGAGTTTCTCTCAGGCGCTGGCGGAGTTCTGGTAGGCGTGGTTTAAGGCTGTTGGTGTTCCATTGAATAACGGTAGGGAGGACTTGTGCGGGTCGTGTCCTAGGACGTCGTTTGGTTTGGCTGGGTTTACCCATAATGCCGGTTATTCAACCCATCATGAAGCACTGAACATTTTAATACTGTTTCTATTGAGAGCAAAGCTTGAACTTCAGCAAGGTCGCTTGCTCCCGGTAGAGATCGAATGATAGCTTTTAGAGCCACAAATAGCATTGTAAGCAAAGGATTCTGTTCCAAGTTGCCAGATGGGGTAGGTGTCTTGTGTTGATTTGATTCAGGAGTCCTCAGTTTTGGTGGCCTTCGAAATCGAGGAGCAGGCGTAGGCCGTCGAATTTCTGATGATTGGCTAGATTCTTGTTGATGGCGGCCGTTGTTTTGTTTCCTGTTGTTTGGAAGATGCGGGTAGTTCTCCTCATTAACCATCAGATTATGCTCCACGGTTGGCTTTACAAAGTCCGGGTTTACAGCTGTTGGTTTTCGTTTTGGAGATTTGCCGTACTCATCTCTGTATTGCGTGCAAATGTTGCTGCCTTCTTGCTGGGACATAGGCCGTATGATGCCGGGTGAGGTCCACCACAATTTGCGCAGCAAGGTTGACGCCTCAGTGAGCAGTCCTTGTGGCTGTGTGCGCCCTCGCAGATCTTGCATTTCTGTGGGCCTTTACAGTACTTAGCCATGTGGCCATGCTTCTGACAACGGAAGCATTGCATGGCGATTCCGAAGTACTCTTGTACGGGGTGGCTCGTAAAGCCGAGAAACACTTTTGTTGGCATTGGTTTGTCAGGTCGAAATGTGAGGATCACACTCTCGTGAGGCTTGACTGTTATAGTTTCGTCGTCATTTCGAATGTACGATGCTTGTCGACGGACTGTTGTCACTCCGGAGTCTTTCAAGTACTCCAGCAGCTGCTCATCTTTGTATTCTCGGGGCACTCCTGTTATTTTGCCGACGCTTCTGGAGTACGATGCGGGAACACTACTAGTACATGAAATTCCAGCGAGTGCTGTGATGGCGAGGAGTTTGTTGGCTGATGTCAGAGATGACACGTTTACGACTAGGTTGCCATCTTTTGTAAAATGGTGGGCTAGTAGCTTTTGTTGCGCTGCGGCGACTATCTCTGTGGCCAGGTTATAAGGGTTTACCAGCCAAAACTAGGATGCCATTGGATTGGTAGCCTTGAACATGATTGGGATTCCTGTTGCTCGACCTTTTCTAGGAGATACCAGTGTAAATGGGGTGGGGTCGTCGTCCTCATTGCTTTGCATGTCGTTTTCGAATTCGCTCATGTCTCGGTGTCTTTTTGCGCACGTAGTCTTCCGGTCAGAATGGACCTCTTGGCGAATATGTGCTGCCACCTAGACACGCGAATCGGTTCGAGACTAGGTGACAGGAAAACAACGCGCGCCCAAGGCCTCTCCCACCCGTTCCACACCCAAAACGTCAGCTACATCCTGTTCACCCATTGAGGCGATGTGACCTAGATACGGCTCCCCCAAGCTCACCTTTGTCCCCATCGTGCGTAATTTTCCGCCCCGAGGTCGACACAACGAAACCGCTCAAAGGCAAGAAATGCAAGATGGCGGATTGTTTGGAACTAGATACTCTCGAACCCAGGCGCATGAAATACTCCGCGCATGCGCACCGCGTATTTCTACACAAGGTCCATTGTTCGGGGAGGCGGTGCAATTGTTCAGGCCAGGGGGGCTATGTTGCGCTTTTTGGACTCCCAGGAGACTTGGAAGAAGGAAGTGACGTCAACGACTAGAGCAAACGCAGATTGGATGTTGACAGAAGAAAACAAAATCAACATCCAATCTGCATTTGCTGCGTTGTTGACGTCACTTCCTTCTCCCTAGTCTCCTGGCAGTCCTAAAAGCGCAACATAGCCCCCCAGGGGCCCTATGTTGCGCTTTTTGGACTCCCACGGCGACTACGGAGAAGGAAGTGACGTCAACAAGGCACACACGCAGATTGGATGTTGATTGGTGAGAACCAATCAACATCCAAACTGCGTTTGCTGCCTTGTCGACGTCACTTCCTTCTCCCTAGTCGCCGTGGGAGTCCAAAAAGCGCAACATAGGGCCCCAGGGTTCGACATTGTCTTTGACGGCAGTCCAAAAGCGGTACTGGCAGTCCGCCCGAAGGCGTCAGATGACCGCTGTTGGCGCAATATACTGAGAAGTCCGAAATATTTCAAGAAAAATAATAATATCACCAGGAACGGAAAAATGGAGGACTTGCCTGCAATCGTCTTCTTCCTCCTCTCGTCGACGAAGTTGAAAAGGGTGAAGCGGTGTAAAAGACAAAAACAAACACGAAGAGCTTTCTCCTGCCCGGGAGAAGAAGAAAAACACGACGGAAGGTGACGGAGAGTCTACTCGGCGTTGTCTTACTTGATATTTGTCTTTCGCATATTTGTACATGCCTTGCCCGTTTTTCTAGTGGTTCAAGTGACCGGTCATGCGAATCGTGTTTGGTTTTTGGGTATTCTCCCTTTCCTGATCTTTTCTGTTTTGTTGAACTTGCTCTCTTTATGCTGCTGAATGTTCTGCTCGCATTGCTCCAGTTACTGTATTATGCTCATATTTTTAAAAAGTAATGAGTAATTAAAGTAATTGGTTACCAATATTTTGTAGCGACATTACGTTACAAATTGCTTCAGAAAAAAAGTAACGTGGCAATTACAAAATTACTTGAAAAAGTAACAGATTACAAGGAATTCGTTACTTGTAACGAATTACTTCCCAAGTCTGTCATAGTCTGGTCTGGCGTGTAAGATAGCTTTGTTGAGTGCGCTTCTCGCCGCACTTTTGTGTACTGCAGTGAAGCGGACACCGCGGAATACGCGCAGCAATTTTGCTTATCTTGCTTCGCCGCAGTGCACCTGACTGCTAAAGGGAAAGCATTCCCCCAGAGTGGAACGTTAAACGCGCAAGTGTCAAACATATTAAAAAAAAAAAACTGTGAGTGTTAATATAATAGCTCTTAGTTGCAGTGAAAATTTTTGAATTAAACTGCAGCTGAGTTCGGCTGCTCCAAAAGGCGCTACCTACGTCAATCGCCTCACTCCGACTGTTTTTAGTGAAGGAAGCTTGTCCCTTAATTACGATGGGTAACTTTTTCTCGATGCTTTGTGTAGTTTTGTAGATATCTTATATCAAAGTTTTGTTTCGGGGGTCTACGTCGAAACCGAAACTACCGGCTCAAGCATGATAGCAGCCGTTGTGATCAGCTGCATTACCTTCGTGTGACGCAAAGTTTGTACCGCGGTAGCGCAAAACCTAGTTGCAAGAGCAGTTCCGATCAGTCCGGTAAGATGCTATGGCTGTTTTACTGCTTTGCTTCGTAGATATCAAACATGCGTAGCAGATAATAATACACATTCATAAAGTTGCCGGCCGATTAGCGAGTTTGCCACGATGAGCTGCAGGCTCAGATCGAGCACCCACTTATCTTCCGAGAAATACTGGGTGATTCAAGGAGAGGCCAGGCTCTTTAAATTGACCGCAAAATTCGGTTTCTTAACCTATCGCGCTACGACTTTGTGCAGCGTTGCCCACAGATGGTGCACTTTTTTTTTGGAAAATTTGCAAAGAGCGAACTTACCTAAGGAAAAAGTAAAGAAAGAAAAAGGCTTAGCTCCTATGGAAACGCAGCGACGCCACCGGTCTTCAAACAACACGGCGCCGTTTCGCACGGGAGACAAGAGATGGAGCAACGAACGCCGCCAACGAACGAGCGTATACGGCGCCGAGAGCCGGCGTCTTTAGCAGACGATCTTTTCGACTCAAAAGCGGCGCGCGTTCCGCAGGCGGCGACAGTCGCAGAAACAAAAACAGGCGCGGTAACAACAAGGAACTGCAGTTCCTTCTCTGCTAAAGACGCCGGCTCTCGGCGTCGTATGCTCGTTCGTTGGCGGCAGTTGGCGTCGCGACCGCTTGCACCATCTCTTGACTCCCGTGCGAAACGGCGCCGTGTTGTTTGAAGACCGCGTGACGCCACTGACTGCCAGTGAATGCCACCTTCGGCACCACGACGCGCTTGAGCGAGCAGCGAGAGAGTTTTAGTAGATCGTACGCTATTGACGACGTGAAGGATCGAAAGCGTCGCTGTGGTCGGCCTTCCGCGATTGGTCAAATACTGACTTTCACGCCAGCAAAGAATTTCTCATTGATGGAAATAAGAGGAATGTAAGAACTTAACTTTTGACGGCGTTGGCAGTGTTGGTGTCACAGCGCAATGATTTCAAGCTTCCACCATGCTCATTACAAGCACCACCGAACTTGTTGTTCGCGAGGTAATGACGTCACGAGAGGGAACTATACGAGGGCTCCAGCGAAACATCTCGCCGCCAATGGAGAGCGAGCCCAGCGGACGCGTGCTCAAGCCATGCTTCAAAGTAACGACACGAGCTCCCGCTAGCACAGTGTAGCTCTAGAATACAATATAGTAAAAATTAAACTCCATGAAAAAAAAAGGGTGTGTGTGTGTTTATACAGCCTAGAACTTGAGCTGCCTCAAGGGGCGACGAGCCTCCGAGCTGTAGATGAGCAATTTAGCCAGGGCAGTACAACCGCTAGTGATACACGACCGCACGCCGGTACAATGCTCATCTAGATCGAAACATACAGGGGTGGGGACTCCATGAGGCGAATTGACTCCGTAAGTGTGACGTCATGGGTCCAAACAAACCGTTGCTAGGGTCGTTGTTATGGACAAATACATGTGGCTAGGTTTCGCTACGAAAACCCGACCGTTCAAAAATCAGAAGTAGGATTTAAACTTCTAAAAATCGCAGATATAGAAAGCTTGAATGTCATTTATGTTTCGGCAGAAGTGTGCCGGCAATCGCTTGTTTCTGAAATATTTACGATTGCAACTTCCGGTCCTCAAGATGCCTGCAGCCACTGCAGCAGACGACGAAAGCAAGTATGCCGTCTGCCACACGCCGGCCGGCCAAACCTGCGCGGCCGTCGTTTGAATCGTGTGAATAAAGACAATATTCTGATATTGCATTTGATTGAAATATAACGAGTTTCAGACACTTATAAGAATTCATAGTGGGGTACGATGCCAAATATGGTTTAGCGACAGTCCGGGCGTCGATCGAGACGATCGTCTGCTAAAAGATCGCCCGTGAGAAGAGCACTTCAGGCGATCGGTTGAGATCTCAAATTTTGTTTGCGGACTCGCGCTATGGGAGGGTGCTTCGAACCTGGTTCTAACCATCGCTGCGATGGTTACTGCGAAATCGCGATAGACATGCCATTCTTTAATAACCTGACGACCTCAATAATAAAAATAATAAACGACCTACCTTGAAGGCGCACGATTTGTGTCTCGTGCTGGCCTGCACTACGCAGGTAATGCACTTCAGGTCGCCGTCGTAACTGATCCGCATGACGTGGTTTGATTTTACGGCATTTTCACCCCTCTGAACTAAGCTGGGTTCTTCACAGAAAAAAATAAAAGCACATTGCGGAGGCCTTTACGGCCATGGCGATGCACTTGTCTTTTCGCTCATTTACCGACACAATTCAATGAAGACGCCCGCTGCAACAGAGGCCAGCAAACCTTTCGTGTCGTCTGCTACCAAAGCAAATCGGAGTGTAATACTTCAGAAATGACTTTCACCGTTGCAATACGACACTGAGACGAGAAAAACATCTTCATATTAGATATCAAGAAGTTTGGTTGCTTACAAAAAAGTATTTACATGTAAGCAAAAATCTAGCCTCATGTGGAGTCTCCATTCATAAGTCCATAGCAACGTCCCTAGCAACGGTTTGTTTGGACCCAGACGCCATGTTGTGACGTAGTCACTTACGGGGTCAATCACAGCCGTATAAATAGAGAGGGTTTGGTCATTCATTGGCAAGTATAGGAGGCAAATAAGGAGGCGCCATTGGCCGAAAGCGGGGTGGGCGTGTTCCAAGGCGTCTTCACAAATTCGAATGGGGTCACCCAGAAGACGCGAATAATACTCTGGTGGTGCTTGCGAGAAACAAAATTAATAAGCGCGTCGGAGTAACTCTCGGTGGCTGAAAATATGGTGCACGTGATGTATCGGTCACGGTCATACAAAATTATGGTGGAAGATATATCAAGATATATAAGATATAAAGAGCGTGCGCGACTAGCAGAACGATTGACGCAACCCGTACGCCATACGCCGAGGGCCGGCAGTCTGCCGTCCTAAAGTGGTCAGACTCCGTTCGAGCAAAACAGAGTTCGAGCGGCACATTTGATTCTTACATCTCTTTACATGATCATAAACATCGCGTTCACCATATTTTCAACCATGAAGTGTTTCTCTATTTAACTCTTACGCACTCATTAAAAGTGTTTCTGGATACCACCGGTAGGAGATTATTTTCGGCTTCTGATTGGTCAAGAGAGCATGTCAAGCCTTCTATTTCAGTCTCGTGCACACCGTGGCTCTGCCCGTTCCTCCCATTGACCAAACTCCCTGTTCGCAACTTTCAGCGATGGTGGTACCGCGGCGTGAGAATCGCGCTCCCTAGCTCCTGGATGATCGGCTTCAAAATAGAGGTACTTGCCTACACCTCCCTAACGTGAAAAAATGAAGTAAGGCTCTAATATTGCTCGTATAAAGCAAAATTAGAATTACTTACGCGTCGCAGACCCCGCTTCGTACTGCTGTTCTACGACGATCATCCAGATGACAGCCATTTTGATAGGCGCAACATAGCCCCCCAGCGCGTCCGCTGTAGGTCGTGAAAGTTGCGAATATTCGCGGTGAGAAGCTCGCTAGTGGCGCTTCTGTTTCCCCCACGATAAACCCCACGATGGGTAGTGCACGTGCAACCCACGCGGTTATGTTTTAGGTTTTGTATTGTAGTGCATAGAAGCTGCATTGCACGTGCTTGCACCAGCAGAGGAAGTTGAAGTATCCTCACTCTGGGTTGTGAAAAAATTCCACTAGGCGGACCAAACTTCTCGCCGCGAATACGGCTCTGGGGTGAACATGAGGGGGACTGGTGGCCGAGTGGACTACCGCACACCAGCTCGGAGCACGTGGAGCGAAACTTCATGCTGCAGAACCCAGTGTGATGCACGTTAAAGACCCTAGGCTAGGGGTTGTACTGCACTGGCTAAATTTCTCATCTACGGCAAAGAGACAAGTCGCCCGTTCAGGCAGACTACGTTCAGGCTGTATCGAATTCAACATACCCACACCCCTATTTTTTTTTTTTTTTTGAGGGGGGGGGGGGTGAACATGTTGCAAAAAATTTACGAATTTTGTCCGGCGGCTTTTCCTCTGCGCGTTGCCTCACCTCAGTGACTGCTACGTCGCGCGCAAAGCGAACGTGCCGTCGGGCGAAGTTCGTCAGTTATTCGTCGCAGAATTCGCTCCATGGAGTACAGCCGTCAAAGTCACTATAATATCTTCGTGCGCGATTGCTGGGGAGCACCTATAATCAACGGCCGCTAAAACATTACATAACGAGCAGAAATCGTGCGCTGGGACGGCTGAAAGACGGCGGAAGTGGCAGTACGAACATGTAACCTACTTGAGTTTGAACATGACGTCAAGGCACAAGGTTGCTGGACAAACAGCCAACCCACTGAATGCCCGCTGAGAAGCTGGTGAATATCGACTTTAGAGCGGATCGCGTTTTCCCATTAGCGTAATATTTTGGCGGTGCTTGTATTTAGTCTCCGTTAATCGATATCAGCCATTTATTTTGATTCGACATTTGACCGGAGGCAGTGATGTTTCTTTTTCTCGAATTTATTACCGCGGCTACCGAACCTCCGAGTACCATTGCCTCTCCGTCATCGGCAACACTGCAGTAACCGGCGCCATTCCACAACTCTCAACGCTCTTCGACGGTCCACCCTTCAGCGGATATAGGTCTGAAACGAGAACGAGCCAACAACGTCCACTGCTCCATTGAATAAGCACTCGCCGAATAAAAACGCCTGTCGCTATCAGTCCCTCTTCAGCCGCACTCACATTACTCTTACAATGCGGAGCGCAAGTTCGTCTGCTTCTTGCACAGGGGTCGCGATAATGTCAGAACTCCCAGCTCTTATTGGCTGATTGAAAACAAAAATGGTGAGTATAGACCAAGGCACCAAGCATTGAGGTCTACCCACTATCCTTCCAATCAAAGCCAATCAGAACTGGGCGTCCTATTGACGTCACCGCAACCCTTACGCAGGAAGCAGACGACTTGCTCTCCGAATACGCAAAGGACTCTGTGTTCGCTGCAGACATGACGACGGAATTAGCTGCAGCATAGCCTCCTATATACTGACAAAGCCTGGCAGATCGCCACGAGAAGCGGCCGCCGAAACGGAAAAGGTGGTGTGGCACACAACGGATGAGAGGAGAGCCACGTGACTGGCGCCTCGCTGCGGCGAGAGCCCGAAACACTCCTCTCCTGAGCGAACAAGTGTGTTTCGGGTCCTCGACGCTGCAAAAGCTGTGCGCTGACGTCCAGGTTCCTCGAGAAATGGCCTCTTTGATGCTCTGTGCTACCAGATCCTCGCGCTCCAAATCTGCGACCGGGCACTCTATGGCTCCGTCGTCGAACTGCCAGGCTTTGTGAGTATAGAGGAGGCTATGGCTGCAGACACACCTCAAGCATCTTAGAAGCATGGTTGCTTCGTGCATGCTTCGAACCTGTTTGCAGACAGATTTTGTGTGACCGATGCGACCGTCATACGAGGAAAAACAGTGTCTGCTGCACACTGTCTTTCGTATGATCTATTAGCGGTGTAACTTTGGCTTTAAACAGCCAACTGGAAATATGCCGGCGAAAGCTGACGACAAACAGCCCAAGGGCTGAAGGGGTTTATTATACTGTCTGTACCACCCTTTCTTGGGTTATCCGACATTTCTGTATATCAGATAAAAAAAAAAGGTTTGTAAAAAAAATAAAATAATTTATGAACTACAACTTTGGTTGGCTAATCTTTTTATTACGGGAACAGTTTAAACGAAACTGCAATGGTTGCGTAGAACAAAGATCGTCAATACTTCGCTAGTGACCCAACGTCTTTTTTTGCTTGTTTTTAAATTTTGTATATTAAAGTTCTGTTTCCGCAATGCGTTCAAAAAGACATTCGATTGGTTAATGTATCAATACAGAGATGTACAGATTAAACGAGCAACAGATACAAATAAAAAGGAAAAATACATATAAAATGGAAAAGGCGTGCGCCATTGAATGGAGATTGAGGAGCGGTCTTTGACGCTTACGCTTGGTACAAGCAAGGTCGCCAGTTCCCCGTCCGCCTGCTACATTTCGCCTTCCCTTTTAGCGACGTCGAAACCAAATAAACAGACACGAAATAACGCTCGACAACGAGGAAGACATCCCGCGGTGAAACCGAACGAACCCCTACGTAACACTCTCGCTGAACAAAGCGGCGCGACCCAGTTTAGAGAGCAACCTGTTTTCGGGGGTAAGCATCCCTCGCGGTTAGGGTATACGCCGTCTGCTCGAAATAGAAACGGACAGTTCGTGTGGTCGTCTGCGTTTCTCGTTGATATTGGCGAGCGAAGTCAGTTGTATACTTGCGTTTTCGGTCGCTTGGGGGCGCCCTCGTTTTCAATGGGCACTGAATTTTCCCCCCGATGACGTCACTACCCGCTTTTATCCATACTGATTGAATACGTGATTGCGGGATGTCGATGGGGGTGGCGATTGTAAAGGATGCGAGACGCATCTCCGCCTTATTCAAACGGCGTCAAAGTTGGTCTACTCTGTCCGTACCTCGGGCGTTTGTTTACCCGCAAAATGCGCCCACGTGGGTTTGTTTTCCCCCGACCAGAATCAATGACGGCGCGTGCTTGACTGCCTCGTCATCGCGCATTCCCTGTTCGTTCTCTGTGTCGCTCTTCGATTGGCGTGCCCCTCCTTGCTCTCCAACAAGCCAGAGACGCATTTATGCACACTTGCTCGCCGTACAGTCTATGGCAGCTTGAGAAACCCAGGGTGTACACTTACAGGAATTCGCTCATTTTTGAGACATTTTTGGGATTTCTATCGAAAATGTTCGGGTGACGGCCGTTTTGTTTGTGCCATGTTTTGTATTGAAAGGTATATTACTCAAGCAGGACGACTCGCACATTTAATCTTATTGTGTATGTGCATCGAGTGCTATAAGAATGGACGCTCTAGTCGAAAGTCCCTGTCAGCATGCGCTGAGCAAAGATGGATTCAAGCGTGGCTACAGCGCTGTTCCAATGCTTTGAAATATTGCAGCAAGCAAGTGCCATGCATTCAAGCGCCTAACGTGCGGACATATGAAGGAAGTGATTATATACACGCACACGTTACTGAAATGGAGTAACTAAATACCGTTGCTCGTTAATCACTCGAAAAGTAACTAAGCACATACGTTACTCTTTACTGCGATTCAAAAGGCACGCGTTACATTAGCTTGAACGCAACGAGTTTTTTGGTTACTTGAAATGTGCCGTTTTTATGACGCAGTCGCTTCCCATATTTGTCGCAGTTAATATTTTCTTCGCTTTTAACGGGTTCATTCTGTGATAACTGTGGCTGGCTACACTGGCATATATTGCGCGGATATTTTGATGGTCTTGCTAGCGTTTTCTCGTCGTGCAAATTCCAGGCGCCAGCTGGGGTGAGAACTGGGTTGGGCACTTGCGTTGTGCACATTGCCCGTCAGAAGTAACACTGTTACTCGTTACTTTATCAAAAAGTAACGCAAATACGTTACTTCTTCCTTCTCTTAAACAGTACCTAGGTCATTACTTCGTTACCGAAAAAGTAACTAGGTACAAGTAACGCGTTTCTGTTCACACACTTGTGAGTGCTTACGACCGTGCCTCTTAAGACCTCTTGAAGTCTCTTTCAATACACTGGCGCCATCTATCGAGTAGCCATAGTGAAACACTTGCAGTTTCCGTATATATACTTTTTTTTTATTTCAGGCATCCGTCTTTTTTTCTTGGCTCGAAAAACTTTTGACATTGTTGTAGCGATCATCTCTCAGAAATAGTACGTATAGACCTTTGCAAAAAACGCCTTCTGCACGCTGCCATCTTTGTCTGCTGCTGGGCTGTGGAATACCTTCTGCGCATGCGCTGTTGCTTTGCCGTGCAGTATATCGGACGCTGCGCGTGCGTTCACAGCTCAGTGACTCAGCATTTTGCACCCGGGTGATAAGCGATGCAAAGGTCTATACATTTGATCCCTCAAATACCGCAGAGCCTTCGCCCTAGTGAAAATGCAGTCCCAGGACCACCTCATAGATGGCGCCAGCGTGCCAGTGTGTTCTCTCGTAGTAAGATATCGCAATAGCGCGGTCCTAAGCAGACGGCACGTGAGCGGGCCTTTAACGCGACACGGGCAAGTCTGAGTGATAACTTCCGCTGCCACAATGGAAGATGTCGTTGCGTGTCCTCAGGAGAACAACGAGGCCGTGGCATACGAGGTGAAGCAGGAAAGCGGCTCGGCGGTGTCGTACCAGTGCGACGTGTCCGACGAGGCCCAGGTGCGTCTTCTGGCACGCAAGGTGGCCCAGGACGTGGGGCCCGTGGCCGTGCTCGTCAACAACGCCGCCGTCACCAACTGCCAGCCCGTGCTCACGCTGCAGCCGGACCAGATACGTAGGACGCTCGACGTCAACCTCCTCTCCCACTTCTGGGTAGGTGGACTTACATCTTTTCCTCCGTCTCACGTCGAGTCCGACCGCAGTCCACGCTCTGATGGCGCCAATAAATCTTCGCCAAAAGGGTATCGTCACGGTGCTCTTTGTGCCTTTGCTATCGAAACTAATCACGCATATTAAAGGCGCCGTGATCCTCTTTTTTTTTTTTTCTACGTGATTGGTCCAGCTGGTGATATCATACCCTCGTTGTTGTTGTTTCTTGAAAATGGTTTGAACCTTATTTTGCGTGTTTCCGAATTTCGTGCCATTTACGGTCGGTTTTTCGAACGTGTCAGCGATACGAAATAAGCGGGGGGAAAAAAAGGTGCATGTGCTTTCAGCCGTCCAATGTTTCCATAGATCGCCTCCACCATTACCGCATGTGTGGGGGCACCTTCCAGATGATCCAGGAGTTCCTGCCAGGGATGCTGGCCCAGAAGGAAGGACATATCGTGGCCGTCTCGTCCATCGCCGGCTTTATTGGCACCGGCTACCTCACGGACTACTGGTGCGTGACTCGTCCGCGCTGATTTCGATTTCATGCGCTCACCGAATACATAACCTGCCGTTTCGCGCACCCCCTTCTTATTTTGCGGTATGCACGGCGGTGGTACGCTGCCTCCGATTTTGTGCACCCTGTGCATTTTACTAACATATTTTGAGAATGCGTTTGTTTGAAGCTTCAAAGTGATTGCCGATGCTTCCTCGACAGACCTTAAAAACCAGAAGATGGCCGATCATTTGCTAGGGCACCTCTCAACGATTACGGCACGGCCGTGACCACTGGGAACGCAGGCAGCTGTAAGGCTAAACTGCTTGTCTTCTTTGATTCTTACCGTCCTAATCCTCTTCAGGATGTTAAAAAAGCTAGTGTGGCTAGGTTTTCGTTCCTCCCACTGACGCACGTTTCTGGCCTACTAGAAAAGTCTTAACATTGCTAATATACTATGAAGTGCATCGATGCTCTAATAGTGCGGAAAGGTCAACTGGCTGGGCGTTTGTAGGTGGGTTTTTGAAGGGAGTTCAGATTGGCCGTAAAGTGAACGGGTTTCCTGCTAAGCTTTTTTTACCGATCACCATCCTCTGACCCCAGCGCGTCCAAGTTCGCAGTACGGGGCTTGATGCACGCCTTGGAAGAAGAGCTGTTCCAGCTCGGCCTCCTGGACAAGATCAAGCTGACCACGGTCTACCCGGTGGCCATCAACACTGGCATGTTCAAGGAACCCAAGTCCAGGTCTGTGTCAGAGTCCTTCCAAAACGAAAATTCACAAAGCAGGCCGTGAGCGACCTGTGCTCGACATCCTATATGACGAAGCCTCCCTGATCCTGATAACAGACGTTTCCGGAGAATCCCAGAAGATGAACGCAAGGAGCTGCGGGGCTGTTCAGATTCACGCTCGGGCTGACCTGTATGCGTCGTATATTCTGGAAGCAGCACGACCTAATCCCCCCTACCTTTTGTGAGTTCAGAACACAAATAAGCTAGCACGAACGCAAAATTAATTTGACACGTAATCGGTGTTCTTATCATACTGCTTCTTTGCGTTTTGAAATCACAATTCAAACCAACATTAACTCCTATTTGTAGTCATCGGTACTATTTTACGTGCCGGACATCGGATCGTCATAATGCATCGAGAAGACGGTGAGGGAACGACAAATTTCCTGAATGGTCGATTTGTAGACGCGCTTGGACAGTCCGGCTTATCCTTCCCTTGAGCTGAGAGCCGAAGCTATAATAATTATAATAATGCTTCATTTGCATCAAACCCCAGAACAACCAATATGCCATAGTATGGTGGCAATTTAACACAATATCTACCGCTGAGAAAAGACATGTAAATCAGAAATTAATAAAAACCCCATAAATTCAGCTCTCTTTTAAATCCTAAAATATCTGAAAAACGATCAATATGACAGGGCAATTCATTACTGCAAATCTGCATCCTTACCGACGGTGACAATTTCGATTGAATGGAGGGGTCAAATACACTCAGTCCTCTAAAAAGGCGAGCTGGTAAATTGACTTTTATCAATGTCACTAATTCACTATTTATACGGCCGTGTACAACCTTATGTAAAAATAGAACGTCACGAGCTTTTCTTTTATTTAAGAAGTTCTGCAACAATAGTTTTTGAAAGAATGTATTCGTAGTCGTAAAAACATCTCCTCCCAAAGTGCCTGTCATATACAATACGAATGAATCGTTTCTGCACTCTTTAAATTTGTGCCGCATCAGCTGTAGTCAGCGAGTTTCACACAACACTACAAAACTCCAGTCTAACCCTAACCAAGTAGCAAAACAAACGCGCCACGCACCCAAGATTTGAAAAGTCCCTCGTAAGGCGTGATATCATTCCCATCATTCCAAGAGCAGTGACAGCAATTTGGCTAACAGGATGTGAAAAAGAAAGTTTGTTGTCATATACACTCCGAGGTCACGGACTTGAAAGACACGATGGATAGTCGAATTGCCTATTAGATACGGATAAGAAATGATTTCCCGTTTTCTACGCATGGTAAGTAGTTTTGTTTTATATCAGGGTCGATAAGTCAAACGTTATCAGAACACCCGTCTGAATATCTGACATATCATTCTGTAAAAAAACAGTAATCCTGTCGACTGAATTTTCGACTCAATCTTGATATCATCAGCGAATAAAAGCGTCTGTGCGTTCTTTATGCACAGTGTAATATCGATAATAAATAAAAGAAACAGAAGCGGCCCCAAGTTTGATCCCTGCAGAGCAGCGGAACTAGGCATAAGAACATCTGAGGAACAACTGGAGACACGTATACGATTTCGTCGTTCAGAAAGATAGCTACTAAACCACTCTAAAAGTGTCGGAGATACACAATGTAATGAGAGCTTATACAATAGCAATTTTTTATTTACCTTGTCCAAGACTTCGGACAAATCGAAATAAACAATATATACTTGTCCTCGCGTAATAACTATCGATACTGTGTGATCCAGTAGAGAACAAAGATTCGTTTCTACAGATCAACCCTTTACAGACTCGTGATAAATGGTGGCTAGTTCACGACTGAGGTAAAAAGAAACATGGGCATGTAAAACCGTCTCGAAAACATTTGAAAAAACACATAACAAAGACACAGGGCGATTGTTCTCTATTTTAGACGTGTCACAGGATTTACGTACAGGTACTACAACTGACTGCTCGGCCACCATCCTGTGCCTTTAAGCGTCATATGGGACCTTAACTTTGTTGAGCACGGGGCTTCACGGAAAGGGTCCCGTCACACGTTACAGGCACGTGCGGGAATGTTGCGACCGGCTGGTAGCCTTGAATTTCAGTAAGATTAGAACGAGTGAACTAATGGTGAATTCCACTCGTAGATCCGGAGCGCTTTCCGAAATCCGCGAGGGAGGCAAAATTCCGCTCCGTGGGACCCGCTCCGAATCCACGAGGGGAAGATAAACTCGCCCTTTTGGAGCGACCTCCCCCACACTCCTCCCCATCGCTTCCCCCTCCGCCATTCAAAATGGCCGCTGCTCGAACTTGACAAGCCCACCAACGCCTGAGACGACTGACCTTTCCGACGCAGAAATAACACGCGACACAGGCCGTGCGAAATTATACGTACCACGGCGCTCATGTCACAAATGACGAAGACGTCCGCGCAGTCCGCGTTCGGCACCGTCACATACCTTTCGGCCGCGTCGAAGCGGCGGGGCACGGACAGCGATTGCCAGCGGTGGAGTTCAGATTTCTGATACGACTTTAATAAACACAGAGATAACAAACCATCACTTGCACGGCCGTTGCCTAATATTTTCTTGCTTTATTGCACAGGAAAACCCCGGCAGAATGCCGTGTAAAAAGGTGAAGAATCATTGGCTGCGGAATGAACAGGCCTAACCTTGCGTCTGCCTCCGGCTTTCCTGTCGTTCTTCCTCTCACGATCACAGCTGTCAGCGCTTACGATTTACCACGCTCCACAGTCCCGGCTTTGTATCCCTGATCTACGGGGGGTAGAAGCGTTCGAGCCGTCACAATCCCACGTAAACAACCGATGCACCCAAACAGATCCAACTCGACGACCCGTCCGGCCCGCCGACCTTGCCGACCTCGCGACCTCGCCGCGCATGCGCACTGCCGATTTAGAAGGAAATCACGTGGGCCGCTCTGTCAACATCCGGAGAGATCTGTGAAATCCCGCAGAGCAAGTTCGGCGGAGTTTGAGGAGCTCCGTGGAGCGGGCGTTGCCAGAGATTTACGAGGGGAAGATGACCAGCTCGAGCCAGATCTGCGAGCGGAATATGCGCGCTCCAAATGGAGCGCTTTTGGAGCGCTCGAGATCTGCGAGCGGAATTCACCATAAGTAAAAAAAGATTTCACTCTCTCTCCCTTTGGCCTGGTCAGACATACGCTCGGCGCTTTTCGCTTTTGCTCTTTTCTTTTATTCGAAAATGCAACTTTCTGAGCTTGTGTCAGGAAGCTCAAGCTAAAACCGAAAGAGTGGACAAAAAAAAAAAACATCGATTTTAAGAATGTTTAACTACAATGGCGTGAAACTTGCAGGTCTTTGCTATTTCTGTTTTCTCTAGGTTACACATAGTTGTCAAAGTCTTTATTAAACCATATGACACTTACACTAAAAGTACCAATCGCTTTTGAAATAATATCTCAAGTTATTTTAAGTGCTAGCTATCCTAACCCAATCACCGTCATTCCAATGTATGTGCCTATGTTTTTCGGTGGTACTGTGAACAGTCGTTCGTAGACTTTGGCGAGTGACAGCGAATGGAGCGACAGCGCATGCCTCGCGCAGGTTCCCCTTCCTTGCGCCCATCCTGGAGACGAAGGACGTGGCTCAAAAGACGCTGGAGGCCGTGCTCAGGGAGGACAAGGAAGTGGTCATTCCTCACCATCTCATGCTCATGCACAGGTTCATGTTGTAAGTGATGCCCTACCCTTAAAGGAGTGCGGAACCTGAAGGACCTGAGCGCGAGCTCTCTACCCGTCTCTTCAAGGTCGGCCAGCGAGAAGTGCAATGCGTATCGCCTAGTAGTAATATCGCCTAGTAGTAATATCTGAGGACTGTACGTCCTATGGCCTATACATAGCTTGCCCGTAACGTCATTCGCGGCCATGGCGGTATTTTATGTATTACGAGCGTTCGGTTTACCGTGTTAGTTTCACACCACCGCTCGAGGGAACCAGTAGCTAGAAAGAACCGCCAGCACCCAGTAATGGCGACACCTGCGAGCTATGTATATAAGGTATTCACTGGGTTCCATATTTGAGCGCATTGTTCACAGCCAGTGGCGTACCAACTTGTTTTTGAGTGGGGGGGCAAACCAGACCCCCCCCCCCCCCACACACACACACACACACTCTGAGAACAGGGGGAAACACATGCCTTGCCCCCCTTGGGACGCCCATGTTCACAGCGCATCCCGGGGGGGGGGTTCGGCAGCACTGTGGAAGTTAACATTTACAACGTAATAAACGCGTTAGCGTTCTCCGTCAAGTCACATTGGGACTTATAGTAGGTTACAAGTCAAGAAGGTAGCGGCAAATGCCCCTCAAAGGGAATCATATATTCCTCCGCCACCTCCGCATCCAATAGCGTCCCATTGTTTCCGTGACGTCGCGGCCAACGCGCGAGGAGTGTCTTGCCTTTCTGTACATATTTGCTTTATCTTTCGACTTTGACTTGGCATTGTGGAAGCCACGAGAGGGAGATTAGAGTCTTCCCCCTCCGATGGAAACAAAGACGACTTTCGGGGATTAGCTTCCCCCTCCGATGGATACAAAGGCTGCTTCCAGGGGCTCGCTTCCCCCTCTGATGAATACAAAGGTCGCTTTCTTAAAAAGTGGGGGTCGAAGACAAGTTGGCACCACTCTGTGGCCATTATCTATCCATTGAAGCGGAACAAGGAGCGTTTCCAGTGAACTCTTCTTTCGACTGCGGAGGGATTTGAAACCGGCGCATCACGCTTGTGGGAGGAGCATCTCCTACCTTCTTAACTTGTAACCGACTATAGTAACTCCACGAGCTAGCGATGCTGCCGCGAATTGGCGCTGCTTCTTTGGGACTTATGACGTGGCGACATTCCAACGAAGCTTCACGAGACTCAATTTCGAAATCTGTTCATTTGTTTTAAAATTAGTTTTCTCGACTTCTCTGCCGGCAGCCCAGAACACTGGTCTAGGCTAGTGTCTCTGGGTTGCCAGCACAACAGAGATCACAAATATGCTAAGAAATAAGTGCAAACATTTCATTTCCCTACCCCTTTCTGCTTCACAGAAAAGACATGTCTGCAAACAGATTGGAACTGGAGTCACCACGAGATCCGTGCTTTGAATGCCGCATGGCAACGAGTTCAAGGAGAAACTTGGCACGCGGCATTTGAACAAAGAATGTCGTCTGCCATGATGTATGCAGACTGTCTTTTGTGTAATGTGTAAGCAATGTAACCTCGGCTACTAATACATTATACGAAATACAGTTTTCAGACACTGGCCGAGGCGCGTTATTGACGGCTTATGATGATTACCAGGATGATTCTATCGATTACTTTCATCAGTCGAGCGCGTGCTTAACGAGTTCCATTCGTTCGTTTAAGATAGGAAGCGAAGGCTTCAGCAGGGACGTCTACTTCGACACCAAGCAGAAAAAGGGTGAATAAAGTTGCACTGGGCGATATTGAATAGAATCTTATATATATGATACCACGGCGAACTTATAAAATTGGACGAGGACCGAATTATAGACCACCGCGCACGGTTTATGGTACGTGCGCACATACAGCATTCTTATTCGGGTCACCAGTTCAAAACGGTCTCGATGGGATATTCAGGATCCAGGTTTTCTCTATTCAGTCAATCAATTCAAATCAATTTAGCTTATTTTTTCGAGGATGAAGGGGAGACGAGAACTTTGGAGTGGTCCTTGGTCTAAACTAGTCCTTTGTCCGAACTGGTCCTTGGTTCGAACTAGTTGTGTCACAGAGGCACAAAGGACGTAAAAGTGTTTTTCAAGTGATGTGAATTGTAGCGCTTGCATACGAAACGGAACGGGATATTTTCGGTACTGATTCGAGACTCTGGGTTATTTCGCAGTTTGTTCCCGCCAAAGGCGATGAAGCTGATGCAACGGTTCATGGGCTGCACGGTCGAACCCCATCGACTCACTGGAAAGTCGGCCCATTCCTTCTCCTGAACCGCTCGCAGCCATCAAGTCCGCGGTGCCGCTTCAAGAAGAGCGAAGAATGATTTTCACACGCGCACGGAGGCTGCCGGCACCAAAACAGAGTTTATGTACATATATAGATATATATACATAGTATATACATATATATATATAAAGAGAGAAAGCATGCGATATGCGCCAGTGACTTAGAAAGATAGCCCCAATTTATCATGAATGGCTTTAGTCTTCGAGGCTTTCAGAAACAGTGGTATATTTTTGCCTCGCCGTCGTTGCCATGACGCGCAGACTTGATTTAGAAGAAACAACGCCATGGAGAGAAAACAACGAAATACGGATTCGGTCCTTTCACTTTACACCGCGGGCTCTAGGAAACGTCATAGGCCCCGGATCTGCCATGTTTGAGTCTTTCAGCTTGTGTGGGTGATAATCCGCTTGCCAGGGGAATGACAGCGACCCACCACGTTCAACTGAGGGTTTTGTATTACTCGAGCCGGGTGGTTCTCGCCGGGGTTTCACAGCAAGGGATCCGGCATACAGCTTGCGCCGCACCGAAAGGCTCTTTGCGTTGCCTATATAGCTGTAGTCTCTGACAAGGCGAGTCCAGGCGTACCTCTCTGCCTTTTACTCATTACTTTAATAAAAAATAAAAAAAGGCGAGAACGGCAGGGAGGAGGTGTCCCTATACCTTCGAAAATGCTTCAACTCCTCGTGCACTTCGAGCGCGCACGCAGCCAAAGCCCGGCGGAAAGTGCGTGCTGGCCGGGTGCCGTCCTCGTTCTTTCAGAGCTGCTGCACGTTCAAAAGGTCTTCGAACTTCCAATTATCTAAATCTGCGCTAGTTGGCGGGCAGAAATAAATGAGACATTCAAGCCGAGTTCTCGGTGAAAACATCTGGCAAGCTTTGCCCAACAAGACGTCGATATGTATATTTAGCTGCTTCCCCTTGGGGATCAGATATGGCCACATGGCAGACGCGGCGGGATCTGAAATGGAGATGTTTTGGTGGTATCCGAACGTTATCTGGGTGCTGTCACGTCCTGGACGCTAGGGCGTCTGATGGTGACCAGACCCCGATTCGTCCCAGTCAGAACCGGGGTAGGTCGTCGAACTTAGTGATGACTTGGCTGTTCTCTAAGCACGGTCACGCTTATTATAGGTCACTAAGGAATGTCTTGTCATTCCTACAGAAGCGTCGTAGTGTCGCGGATCAAGCTTAGCTCTAACAACGGGCGTTGGCAGTTGGGGTTTCACGTCTCGCTAAAATAAGAGCGAGACGTCAGTAGCCATTTTTAACGCTTATTATTCGTGACCAAACTGAGGCCATATTTTATTAATACCGAGAGGGTATTACGATCGGTCGTTTCAAAAGTATTATTGAATTTTTGCACTGTCTTGTTCACGCTAACGCGTATCGGTGATTTATCATTCTTGATTCTGTTGGGGGAACAATGAGTCTCACGTTCCGAGTTCGCAACTGGACACGATGAAAGTGTTCTACTGCTGTTTATCAATAGTGTCTATTGCGATGGGCATACCTTGTTACGTGCATACAAGATTTTATCTTACACGGTCTATGGTAGCGTATTGTGGTTCATGACATATGTGCCATTCCTTATTACCATAGCGAGAGGAGCACGTTGGCGTTTCAGAGTCGGAAACGTACGTTCATCATTACTGATTTCACGAACAGCAATATGGTAACTGCATATCTTGAACAAAGATATCTTTTGGTGTCAGAAAACAAACTCTGAACTGTCTAAAATACCCAAGGTTGAAATTGAAACCAATTTTCGAGAAGGGCAACTCAGCCTTCAAGTTGAGTTTTACTTGAGGCCGCAAAATATATTGCAATAACTATTCAGTATGTGTTTAGATATCTCATCTTTACAAGGGATCTCTCAAATTTAGTTTAATGAACACATAGGAGTAACCTCACACAGCTATGCAATTTTAGCGGTGTTTCCAGCCGTTGTGCTTCATATTGTACATAGATATTTTTATACGATTACCACCAAAGGTTACAAGGTTAAGAAGAGGGGGTTTTCTGCCAACCTAACAAAAATTAAATATAAATCCTTAGTATAGTCTACTTCAGGCTATGAACGAAATTGAAATACAGAAGTAGTGGGGCGTATTGACTTTGCATCATGTTTTATTGGAGTTAAATACATGTGCGTTCATTTGCCGGTATTCGTTACTTCATAAAGTTACATACAACAAAAAGGAAAGAAAAAGCTGCCCGTGTTTCCTTCTCAACGGGAGCAAGTGTGTTACGGCATGCATTTTTGACGATTAAAGTATATGATTAAAGCACTTCGAAACATTCAAATATGTTGTTGCTGATTTGGTTTCGACTTTCATTGTCTAGCACAGAACCTTGATCGTCTAATCTGTGGCATGGGAGCGTTTAATCTACGAAGGTGCACCCCGAACGTGCGCCAACCCTGCTCATATATACTGCTCAAGTCAACTTACATCTAAGTGCAGTGCACACTTAATACCCCATTGCCTTAAAAATGACGCTCAGACTGTCCGAAGTACTCGCATGTACACTCTCCACTGTGGTGCAGCTCTTACTTTCAAGCAATCCCTAGAAGCAAAAAGGCGTCCACTTTCTTCATCCCATGGACTGCATGACCATAGGGCCACAACCTTTCTCACTGGCTAAACTGAATAAAAGATCAGTAAGTGGTTATCCGCTGCAGACATGATAGCATCTCCTTACAAAGCATATTCGAAGTAGCTTCATACATGCTTCGAGCATGTCTGCAGATTTTTATTGTACGACTAATCTGACACGACCGTCCCACGAGGAAGAAACGTGTCTCAGTGTCTGCTGACTGCCTTTTGTATGACGTTTTAGCGGTAAAACTGTTGCTTAAAGAGCGCCTACGGCACGATGACGGTTAATTGCTGCAGTCTACGTTTCGATCAGTCTGAGCCTCGTAACTACGCGTGCGCTACTGCGTGACGCGCGTGAAAGACCCCAGGTCAGCGGTTGCGCAGCACGGGATAAATTTCTTAACTAAAGCGTGAACCTGTGCCGCCATACTGTGACAAAGCCACATGACGAACTCTAAACATCTGACGTCTATACTTACTGCTTATGGGTGTGGCGATCGGTGTCACGCTATCGAGTGGCAAAAGTTGCGGTCGCACGTTTGCCGCTCAGACCGGATCCATCATTGAGGCGCGATGCCACTAACCACTTCCATTGGCTAAACAGATTATAGGAAGTTTAACGATTGGTTCGAAGTTTCGGTGGCGCCCTCTGATGGTTTCCGCTCCCGACGTCACGACCAGGATTTGCCTGGCCGCTTTTGGCAGGATTGGCCTCTGCCTCGACGTGATTGGCAGGATTTGCCTCGCCGTGAACCGGCGATTGGGCAGGCATTATCAGTGTCCAGGAAACCATGGTTTGTTCAATCGCGAACTTCGACCAAAGCGACGTTTTTGGTGGCGCACGTCGCATAATACACTAGGGTGTGGCATGAGAGAGCACCCAAGTCACAGCAAATGCACCTTTTTTACTTGTGTAGTCATAGCTTTGCAGCGGCGTGGCGGATACCGAACATCTTATCCTCCTAATACGCTGGGATCCTTCTACTGCTCGCCCTGATTGGTTGTCTCCGTGTTCTGCGGAAAAGCGAACTCGCAGGAGTTGTTTTTAGAAGGGGCTTGCAACCAGACCACCAAATAAAAGAGACTGTCGCCGCAAGTTTCACGACCTATCTGGTGGTAGTCGCTAAGCCTCCAGCGCTGACCCGCACGTGAAGTGGAATGGCTCCCAAACGTCTCTATTAGGTTTAGCGAAGGAGCGTGACATGCCACACGTCCCAACTAATCACGTGATACTCCAGATGACGTGCCGCAGCAGAGACCAAAAGAACACTGCTATCGACACAGCGGCCGCGCCTTCGCCTTTGTCTATTGTTAGTCCGATAGCTCAGTGAACTTCCCTCGAGTCTCGACCGACGTAAGATTGCAGCCCGAGCTCAAGAGTACAAAAAAAAAAAAAAAAAGTCGGCACTGAAAAAAAGCGGAAATAAAGGAGAACGATAAATCAAAGTGACAGGTGTATAGATATCTACACGCCGAATGTTTGCTCTCGATGCCACATGAGAATCCTCGCGCATTCCAAGCGTTCGACTCGCATAAGCGATGGTTGCGCAGATCGCGAAGCACCAACCGCTGATTCTTATGACCAGCACCTCTATGTGAAGCTTCTAACGCTACCACACAAGCCAACTGTTTACTGTTCACGAAGTCTGCTGGGTGGATATTGTTGATTATTGGACCGTTTTCGCGCTGGGAATGGATGTCCTTTGCGGTTCGACGGAGGAGACGGTTGTGGGACGTATACAAGGTAAGCCTCTCTCTCTCTCTCTCTCTCGCACACACACATACACAAGGGCACACAGACAAGCACACACAGATACACAACGCTGGTGAGAAACTGACGTACAGCCTATCCCCTAGGTCAACTTCAGTCTTGTTTCATTATCGTGCTAGAGAACATATTCTGGGAGTGTTCGCACTTGCCCCAGCAGGCTGTGCGTGTCTCCCTTCGTGCGATTCATAGATTTAGTGCTCGCCGTTTGGAAGCAAACATGAGCTTTCTTGTATGTTTGCTCAAATCCTGAGTTTGGAAAATACGATCAAAGTAATAGGTGCAGGGTCGCCCCTAGTTTCGTGTGTATTACCTCAGAAATTTATCCGCACCACAAAGTGTTGAGTTTGAGCCTTTTTGGGCAGATGTACAGGCATGAACGCAGGCACATTTTGCTTTCGACGTTTTGCTTTTTTGTATATGCTTTTTGTTTCGATTTATACCTTTATGTAACTCACACGGGATGGCGAACGCTTTTCTAGATATTACGGCGTTCTCGTTGCTGATGTTTTTCAAGTTCGTCACCACCAGTCTTGATCAGTTCCCTGAGACGGGCAAGGTCAGTACAAGGGCGGCTCTTATGTGAAGGGCGTTGAAAAGTTTATTTTCGGGACATCTTGTCGATTGGACGCCATGTCTCCGGCACTGGATTACAGGAAAAGTAATTATAATAAAATACGATCGGGCGGAAGCAAAAATGAAACCCCGATGTCAATGTTAAGACAGTAAATTCTATGAGAGACAATCTCGATATCTCAATGATTTTCTTCTCAGTGAGAGTAAATCGAGGTTGGCTCGCTTTCTTAGAGGAGTAATTCTGGTGTCTAGCGCGTAACCTCACACCTGGATTGAATCTGAGCGCACGAATTTGTATTGTCTCTATATACTCGATACCACCGAATGTTGCCAGGGAGACGAGACAGATAACGCGTGATTCGAGTTGCAGTCTGACAAGTGTAATATATGCTAGCGGTTCTACCGATGACGGTGCCAGTTTTCGATCGCGTCGAAGGTTGACCGATTAGCGTTAGACACTATGTGCATTAAACGGGCAATTAAATAAGCTGCGCTCGAAGTCTCGGCACTCCGTTCCCCGACTGTGTCCAGAGCAGAGGCATGTTTCGAGAAGTGCGGGGCGGGTCTACTTGGGTAGTGTTGCTACGGTTTTAAAAAAATGCGACTTCCTGAACTCTAGCTAAGGAAGCTCGGTCGGTGGCGCTTTAATATACGGACTCGCCACATTTCCGAAGAACGGAAGGGCGTTCCCTGCGATTTCGAATAAAGGCACGGTAGCAATGATCTTCAGAGATTGCTCAAGTATCGTTGCTCCGAAGTGTCGCTTAGTTTAGTGGCTCTGTACTCCGTTTCACTTCAAGCCCGATCACAACCGACGGTCCGATGGATTCAATCGAGCAAAGCAAAAAAGGGCCTCACCAGGGCGTTCGTCGCCTTTGTGCGTTTGTCATCACCGACTAAGCCTATCATGGCACTTTTTTCTGTGCGTGATAGCCGGTGAACCCACACAAAGACAACGATTGTTGTGGCGCTGCACTTTTGGAGCTGTTTGGTTGGCTCCATTAAAGCGTCGGCTGAGGTCGAACTTAGGGTGAAGCGGAGTGGAGGAGCTTCACGATAGGTTGCTAGATAAATGAATGCCAAGGTATTGGCGAGTCGAACACTTGCCAATGTGCAGTGTGCACATGGTGTACATGGAAAAAAAAGGGCGTGCGCGTGAGAAGGAGCAAACAAAGGAAAAACGAGTTCTACCTTCGAATATTAAATTGTCATTGGCTAATTTTTGCACCGGTCGTTTATTAGGTTAAGACCGGTTGGTAGAGACATCTGATCCTTTCGGCTACAGATACATCTAGGATAAATCACGCACTCATCCGCGAACCGTCGAATGCAAGACGCGATATGATCACGGAGAGTATTTACGAAGTATTAAAAAGAGCAGGGGCGCAAGAACGCTGCCTCGGGGAGCATGACAGGAGACGGGACAATCTGATAATGAGCGATCGTTAATTACATAGTGCCGAGTACGATTAGTTAAACATTCTGCAAATAAGAATGTTACCGATGGGCGAAGGTACTGCCGAATGCTTTATATAAATCGAGAAACAAGATCTGTATATTATCTAAGGTACTTCCGAAGAAGCTGTACCAACTGTGTTTCACGAGGATGTAAATGTCGAAATTGATGCTCGTTAAAAAATTTCAAAATAGGTAGTCTCTATATGCTTTATTTCGTTCTGCACGGTCTCATAGGCAGAGTTTCTCTTGTATCCCGCTTCTGACACCAATTTTACGGATTTTAATTAACTAGATGTCGTCCATGGCCAGATTAGAACGGATTGTCGCGCGCAATGTCGTCGCCCTCAGTGGGTTCTGGCACGCACCTCAGCCGGACCGCTACAATATTATTTACTCAAGCAATTTGTGAGGAACACTAGTAAGAAAAAAAGTGCAACGACAATAGACCTTATACAAAAAGAAAAGCTTCATCTAGTGTACTCATGATCAATTATCAGTTTCGTCTGAGAGTCTATTGCCCGGCAAAGTGAGAGTCGTAGATCTAAAATATGATCACGTGCTGCAAGCCCAGTACGAACCGTTCAAACAACGTCTTCGATAAAAACCGTTCACTGACCTGGATGTTCGCTGCTTGAGTGACGAGTCTTGCGACCTCGTTGCTGACAATTCCTTTTCAAGGATTTCGCGTCCGTCTTTCCTTTAATCTTTGAACCAAGACTAAACAGCAAACCACTGAGTGCATAAATGCATTGTAATAATATCATGGAAACCGAGTTAAATGCAGATGCGCCTCGTCCGCAGCTAAAAGGTGTGAGCCCCCCTCCCCTCCTTAGAATGTGGCGGCTCCGAATGGCATGATGATGGTTGCGGCAAGAATTTAGCACATGGCCTATTAGAGGGTAAGGTCCGGCCGCCTGTCTTGGCGATAGGAATAACTCGGCCGATTCTCAAGTTCGCGAGAAGCGGTCTACAAGACAGACTTCTTAGAGGTAAGTAATATGAAGCGAGCTGAGTTATACTTGGAATCTTTCAGTAGCCTATTCTTAATTTTGCAATGTACGAAACTGAATAAGTGTTTTGACCTTTCTATAGGGTTAATAACATCTAAATAAGGGATGTCCCTTTGGATAGTGTGAATGTTCATGACCCTATTGACCTCCATCCATCAATGAACAAACAAAGAGTTCGTACTTGCGATCGAAGAAATAAACAAAACAAGCAAACAAGTAAACGTACGTGTGAACAAATGAGCAAGTCAGCCGGCATACAATGTTCAATTAGTTCCCACGTAACAAGGTGAACGCTCGTTCAAAGTTGTTATGCTGCGAGATATACGATTTATGGTCAGTGACGGGGGAATGAAGGAACTTAGAGCGTGGTGATTATTACCGCTTAGCAATTAACGCGATTGCACTACTAGCAGACGCAGCTAAATGAATCCCGAACCAAGAATACGTTTCTTCAGTTGTTCCTGACTACGGTATCGTTGATATTTGAAACATGAGATTCTTGTATACGCATGGCACAGATTCGGTACAAGGTACTCCCGGTGTAACAGAATTCTCAAAATGGCGGCCGCTTCGGCCGTATACCAAATGCAATGCATGCATAAAGGGGTAATGCTGTGACCGGTGCCTTGCTTCTGTACCAATGAGCTAGGATAAGCCCCCCGATTATGGCTACTTCTGAAAGCCTGATAAGGCTGCTACGACGCATTTTGCTAATGGACATTCGGACGATATCGATTTTGATTATAGCAGTGTTAAATGACGACTGGTTAAGTGGTGTGTAAGGGGATGCCGCATTAGGCGTTATCGTACACAATATGATTCGCAGCACCTACTTGACCTATTTTGAGTTCGGTCTTCACACCTTGGAATGTACAAACGCATACTTATCATTTGATTGCCGAGGTTGTCGGCACGTCCTCCATATCCTCAGAACCTGACATCTTCAGACTCCATTCTTATTTTTCTAAGTATAAGGAAAGACTTACAATGAAGTTTTCACAATGATAACAAGGTTATCACAGTTGTGAATAATTGCTTTGATTTCAGACCTGTAGACTTCAGCAAGCAATGACTTACTCTCCGAGTGCTATATAAAAAAGCAGAGGCACGAGCGTTTTTCTAGAGCGCCGCTGTTAGGCGCCCGTTTCCCACTAAATTTAGCGGAGAAAATGACGTCACATGACTTGGTGTCACGTCACCTATTAACAAACTTTAGAAAGAATAAAACATGAACGACGGACAAAACAACAAACGAAAGATGTTGTTTTGTCCGTCCTTCATGTTTTATTCTTTCTAGTATTTAACTTTACCAACAACGCGCTCAACAAAAGTATAACAAATTCAATTTCTCCGCTAGATTTAGCGGAGAAATTGACGTTACGTGACCTCAACAGATATTTGATTCCCCGCTAAATTTAGCGGGAAAACTGATGTCACGTGACCTCGGCACCAATTCAGTTTCCCTGCTAAATTTAGCGAGGAAAATGACTTCACATGCCTTGGTGTCACGTCACCATGAACAATTTCAGTTTCTCCGGCTAGATCTAGCGGGAAAATTGACGTCACGGGACCTCAACAGCAATTCCATTTCTCGCTAAATTTAGCCGGAAAATTTACGTCACATGGCCTCAACACCAATGCAGTTTCTCCCGCTAAATTTAGCGAGGAAACTGACGTCACATGACTTGGTCTCTCGTCACCCATGAACAAATTCAGTTTCTCCGGCTAGATTTAGCGGGAAAATTGACGTCACGTGACCTCAACAGCAATTCAATTCCCCGCTAAACTTAGCGGGAGAATCGACGGCACGGGACCTCAGCACTAATTCAGTTTCCCTGCTAAATTTAGCGGGGAAAGTGACGTCTAATAACTTCGTGTCACGTCACCTATGAACAAATTCAGTATGAACAAATTCAGTTTCTCCGCTAGATTTAGCGGGAAAATTGACGTCACGTGCGGAGGAGGAGGGAAAGGTACAGAGGAGGAGGAGGATTAGGAGGAGGGGGAGGGGAGGATGAGGAAGAAATAATGAGGAGGACTAGGGGAGAGAAGGAGCAGGAAAGGAGGAGGAGGAGGAGGAGGGGAGAAGGAGGAGATGAGGAGGAGGGGGAAAGGAGTGAGGACGAGGAGCAGAGGAGGAAGGGAGGAGAGGAAAGGAGGAGGGGGTACGAAAGGATAGGCGCGGCATACCCTCGTCTCCCCTCCTCAAGAGCTGCGCTTGAATGTCGCGCAGCTCTTGAGTGCCCGTTTCAGTTACAGAGATTTGTAAACGTCTTTAATTTTAGAGCGCAGCTCTTAGGTGCCCGTTTCCGGGTTCAGCGGCGTCGCCGGCGGCGTCGGCGTCGGCGTAACCACGCGTTGCATTATGAGACGTTTCCCCGCTAAATGTAGCGGGGAAATTTTTCCGATACATTTAGCAGGAACATTTTCCCGCTAAAGTTAGCGGGAAAACTTTTCCGCTAAATTTAGTGGGAGAGTTTTCCCGCTAAATTTAATGGGTAAATTGACGTCACGTGACCTCAACACCAATCCAGTTTCCCCGCTAAATTTAGCAGAACATTTTTGCTAAATTTTCCCGCTAAATTTAGCGGCGAAATTTTCGATAAGCCTCCCGCTAAATTTAGCGAAACTTTTGCGTTAAATGGGAGGGGAGCATGAGTGCAGGAGGGGAGGCTACGGAGGGGGAGGAGGTGCATACCCCGTCCTTCTCAAGAGCTGCGCTCTAGTTCGGCATTACAGAGAATGGTAAACGTCTTTAATTTTTTCTTCTTTCATTTATTGTCGCAGAATCACTAGCGGGTTGATATTATTGACCATGTCGTTAATGATGTTTCGGTAAAGTGTAATATACACCTAATCTTAAGAAAAAAAGAAAAATAACTAGGAGTGTGCGAATATTGAAATTTTCGAATACGAATCGAATACGAAGAAAACAAAAAAAAACGGGCTTCGAATATCGAATCGAATATCGAATAACTGTCTTGTAACAAAAAAGTGCCAAACAAGAGGTAACAGCAGGTTTTATTGCCTTTTTAAAATAAATCAACGCAGCTGCATTTCACTGGGCTGCAGCAGGCTAAAAATGCTTCTAGAAATGCACGCACTACAATTATTGTGTAGGAAAATTAACTGTCCAACGTGTTCAGAAAGTGAGCGCTTCCTGCGCGCTGGGACATTATTTTCACAAGTAGAAAGACCCTTTATTTGGGAAACCTACGAAATTTCACTAACGTTCGAAGAAGTTTGACTTCCGGCTTCTACACGAATATTTGGAATTTCGGGAAACAAATGCTTTAGAAAGTAGTTTATTTTGTATCTTATAAAATGGTTACCAATGTTTACAACATATAAAAGCGAAAATATGCGCCTTTAACGATTTCATTAGTTATTAATGTGAACCTGCAGTGTTGATGATGATGATTTGATGTTTTATGGCGCAAGGGCAACACGAGGGCCAAATAGCGCCAAGGTCCTGTTTAGCTAATTAATACGTAGTATGTTAGTGCATATAGGTGAAACTAATGTGCTGTGTTTAGCTTATGCATAAATGGGTAATGAGGCCTATAGAGTGTAAAGGGCTCCAAAAATTTATGTATATTAGAGAAGTGATTTGAGGCCACTTTTTTGAAGGAACGTGAATAAGTCTTTGAGCGGAATTTGAGGTTCAGGACCTAAAACCAAACACGGATGAAATGGAATGTTAAATCTTCTTAGTGGTGCTAAAAGTGGCTTAAGGAAAGGTTCGAGCTTCCTGCAAACAAAGAGATGCATTACTGTAAGGTCTGAATCACATGTTTCGCAGGTAGGAGATTCATTGCCCATTAAGAGATGTGAGTGTGTTAAGCGTGTATGACCAATGCGCAGTCGTGTTAGCAATACACTGTCATGACGCGAGAGGTGACGATGGTCCTGAAATTTATCTGTAGTAGGGTGAAGAGTATGAAGCTTGTTACCTTCACATTTCTTCCATTGCCGCAACCATTTTGTCGCAACACTCTTGGACATCTCACGGCGAATGTCCCTTAAGGGCAAAGGCATGCGTGTTCTGTCTTCGAACGGACCCTCTCGGGCAGTTTTGTCGGCAAGCTCATTTCCAGTGATGCCACTATGCCCTGGAACCCAGAGGAACTGAACATGTCCACCTACTGACTGGATTTCTCGTAGCAGCGTATGAATATCTGCAATAAACGGGTGTTTCTTAGGCCCTATAGCACAGATAGACATTAGTGCACTTAAAGAGTCGGAGCATATGAGAGATTTCTTGATCCGGAACTTTCTGATGTGCTTAAGCGAGGCAACAATCGCATACAATTCAGATGTGAAGACAGATGCTATTGGAGACAACTGGAAAGCATTTCTAGTGGTCCCAGAAACAAAGGCTGCTCCAACAGCATTACCCGTTTTGGAACCATCAGTGTAAAATACCCGGTAGTCCTTGAACTCTTTAAGGATTTCTAAGAAACACTGTTGGTACACAAGAGGTGCAGTATATGGCTTTTGGAATTCAGTTAACCGCAGATCACAAGAAATGCTTGGGTCATACCAAGGGGGGAGTGGTGGACGGAAAGATGCAACCTCGCTTATAGAAACCCTAGTGTCTGACAAAACTTGCTGCACACGAATTCCAAATGGTTGGGCCACTGATGGGCGTCGAGCAAACAGCTCAGTGAAAGATGGGGCTAGGACATGAGTGTAGGCTGGATTGTCCTTGTACATTGAAATTCTACCTGCATAGAATAGACCTAGCAATTCTCTCCTAAGATGTAGGGGCTGTTCATGGGCTGTTATGTATAGGCTCTCCACTGGTGATGTCCGAAAAGCTCCTGTGCACAAACGAATTGCCTGGTGATGAACAGGATCAAGCTGTCGAATTGTGCTTTGTCTAGCCGATCCGTAAACAAAGCTACCATAATCCAGTTTAGAACGCACTGTAGCCCGGTAAATATGCAAAAGAGATTCCACGTGTCCTCCCCAAGATGTGTGTGCAAGCACCTTAAGAATATTTAGTTTTTTTAGGCAGTTTTTGCGAAGACAGGCAATATGCTCTCCAAATGTTAGTTTCCGGTCAAAAATGACTCCCAGAAATTTTTGAGAGTTTTTACAAGTGAGTTGTGTACCATTTAGTGACAGTTCGGGATTGGGGTACAGTCCACGTTTCCGCGTGAAATGTACTATGGCACTTTTTTCTGCCGAGAATTGAAATCCATTGCGAAAACACCACTTGCCCAGTTTGTTTATGCAAAGCTGGAGTTGTCGCTCGGCAACTCGCAGAGATGAAGTCCTGATAGAAATTTTAAGGTCATCGGCATATAACGAGTGCTCGATGGGGCGGGAAATTTCACGGGAGAGTGAATTTATCTGAACCAAGAATAATGTAACGCTTAAAATGCACCCCTGGGGAACGCCCGTTTCCTGCATAAACTCGTCAGAAAGAACAGCTCCTCGGCGCACCTGAAAGGTGCGATCTGTTAAGAAGTTCTTAATGAACATCATCATGTTACCATTAAAACCCATTGAGACCAGGTTACTAAGAATACCATGCCTCCATGTTGTATCATATGCCTTAGCAAGATCAAAGAAAACTGCCACCAGATGTTCACGCCTCACAAAGGCCGAGCGAACCTCCATCTCCAGAGACACAAGATGATCAAGGGTGGAGCGGTTTTTGCGGAAACCACACTGAGCTCGTGATAGTAAGTTTTTTGCCTCTAGGCAAAAAACAAGCCTTGAATTTATCATGCGTTCTAGCACCTTGCAGAGGCAGCTGGTGAGAGCTATTGGTCTGTAGTTCTGAGGATTTGTATGATCTTTGCCTGGCTTTGGAATGGCTATAACGATTGCTTTCCTCCAGGATGTTGGGAACACCCCCGTTTCCCAAATTCTGTTGTAGAACTTCAGAAGAGCAAGTTTGGAATCATGGGATAAGTTAGCAATCATTTTATAGTGTATGTTGTCTAAGCCAACTGCAGAATTCCGACAATGCAGGGTCGATAACTCTAGCTCTCGGAAAGATAAAGGTTTGTTGTAAGGTTCCTCGCTACTGAGTTTTATTGGCAGTGATTTTCTTTCTACTTGCGTGCAGTAAGCTAGAAAAGGTTTTTGATATGAAGACTTGCTGGATACTACTGAGAAAGTATGTGCCAAAAGATTTGCCTGGTCTATGGGAGAACACACTTGAATGGTTCCATCTTTGAGAATAGAAAGTCGGGTATCATTATACAAGCCCTCCATCTTCCGGACTTTGTTCCAGATTTCTTTTATTGATGTGTCCTGGGTAACGTCCGAGGTGTACTTGCACCAGGAGTTCTTCTTCTGTCTTCTGATTATGCGGCGGAGCTCAGCTTTGCTTCTTTTAAGGGCGATCAGCCACTCAGAAGTGGGATACCTCTTGAACTTCCCCCAATACTTATTTTTATTTTTCTTGGCTTCTGTACATTCTGGAGACCACCAGGGTTTTGGGTATTTTGGAAACCGTGATGATGTTCTTGGAATTGAAACTATTGCTGCGTCAATTATGACAGTTGTCAAAGCGGACGTGGCCTCATCGATATGAAGTGCGGTGAAGCCATCCTCAGGAATCTGGGCCTGTTCACTGAATTTCGTCCAGTCTGCCTTCTCAATGACCCAACGGGGCACTCTTTTCGGAACACAAGGAGTCGCACACGAGTGTTGGATGACAATGGGAAAGTGATCACTGTTATATGGGTTTTGGTGAACCCGCCAGGACAATTTCGTAAAAAGAGAAGCTGAACAAAAAGATAAGTCTATGGCAGAATATTTCACAGGCAAGCTTAGGGTAATATGCGTAGGAGACTTGTCATTTAAAAGATTCACTGAATTTTTTAGCAAAAAATTTTCTACCACTTTGCCTCTAGAGTCATCTGATTGACTTCCCCATAGTCTATTGTGAGCATTGAAGTCTCCAAGAAGCAGGTAAGGGCTTGGGAGTTCACTTACTAGCTGTTCTAGGTCCGTCAGCGTGATCTGTTCATTAGGTGGAAGATAAAGAGAGCATACAGTTACCATGATACCGATGTAAATACGTGCAGCAACTGCTTCCAAGTTTGAGGTTAAAGGAATCTGCTCTGAAGGACACGATGGCTGCACAATGAGAGCCACTCCTCCACCTCTTACATCCGGAGGACGGTCTTTGCGATATACTGCGCATCTGCCAAATCTGAACGAGGCCGACTCAGAAAGGAAGGTTTCCTGAAGACAGGTCACCTCTGGGTCTAGGGTCTGCACCAGATCCTTTAAATCTTCAATGTTTGAGCGTGCTCCTCTACAGTTCCACTGCACAATATTCACTGGCATTATGCTAGGGTGGTCCTGTTATGCGGGGGCTCTGTTTCTTTTTTGGTTGCTTGTCAACTTCCATAGGGGTAGCCTGATCTGCAGGATCAGTGCAGGATTCAGACTTCCCTCCTTGTACACCAGGGGGTTCATGATGCGAGCAGGATGCACCACGATTACACTCGGGCGCATCCAGAGCATTTGATTGAGGTGTACTAGGTTGTTTGTCATGTTGTACGGGGAGGTTGAACACAACCTTTTGGGAGCGTCCAAATGAAGGTGGCTTGTTAGCTTTCACCTTCTCCTGAACCTTGTCATTGGGAGTGGCCGATGTTCTGGCAGCGCTCCCAGAGTGATGAGAAGAGGAGGATGGAGAGCCCCGAGGTGCCTCCTCTGCACGCTGTCGGGGTTGCGAAAGATCACCAAGACGCACCGACGTGTCGGTTGTTTGCGTCATGGGAGTCTGTAAGGGTGTGTTATCCACCCTTGGTCTTGTAAGGAAAGGGGGGCGAAATGGGGCCACAATATCCTGAGCAGAGTATTGTGTACCCACAGAGGTCTTTGGCAGAGCCGCCCCCCTGGCTGCCGCCCCAGCATACGTGCCTCCTTGCAGGAAGGAGAGACGCTTACGTGCTTCTTGGTAAGTTAAGTTTTCCTTTGTCTTTAGAGTTATTATTTCCTTTTCTTGTTTGAATTTAGGGCACGAACGAGAGTATGCCGGGTGAGGTCCTCGGCAATTCACGCAAGTGTGTGAGTCACTAGAACAGTTGTCTGTGGGGTGATCGTTACTTGCACATTTGGCACATGTCGTTTTTCCTCTGCACGTGGTTGACCCATGGCCAAAACGTTGGCAGCGGAAGCAACGTCTTGGATTGGGGATGTAGGGCCTCACTTTGCAGTTAAGGTAGCCGGCCTTGACTGCGGTGGGGAGACTTGTCGAGTTGAATGTCAAAACTATATGTTTAGTATCCCTTTCCTGGCCATCACGACGAAGAGTGATGCGTCGTACAGCGATGACGCCCTGATCTTTAAGACCTTCAAGGATCTCTTCGTTCGGGCTTCCAAGTAGGTCATCCTCGGAGATGACGCCCTGCGTGCTGTTGAGAGAGCGGTGAATGGTCACAGAAACGGCATAGTCTTGTATTTCGTTGAGGGCGAGTAGTGCAGTACTCTGCTCTGCGGTATGGACTTCAACAAGAAGGTCACCAGAGAAAAGCTTCTTTGCTTTGAAATTTTTTCCAACTACCATCTCCAACGTCTTCGCTACTAGGAAAGGGGACAGTTTTGCAAGCGGTTTGTCCTCGTTGTCTGAGTGCATGACTAAAAATTTTGGAAAAGTTTCCGGCGCCGTGGTATGGTTCTTCATAAGTTTGCCTTCGGTGCGGGCCCTTTTCAGAGCCCGATCAGAGTTTTTGTTTAGCTTGGAACCCATAGAAATGGGAAGGAAATTCGGTGCCCCGGGTGCGCCACCCACCACGGAGCCCAACACGGGGATAGGTAATGCGCCATAACAAGAATGGCTTGGCTGACGACATTACACTATCAGCGCTGCCCAGGCACTATAACCCAGTGTGGTGCTAGACAGGGGTCTGTTGCCACCCAGGGTTAGCCCTTGCCGCCAAAGAAGTTGAAATGGGAAAAAGGCGAGAGAAGAGGAAAGAGAAAGAAGAGAGGGGATAGTAGGAGAAAAGGCGACTAGACTGAATCATCCTGGCCGGGCCTTACCAGGACTCCCGTCTACAGGAAGCAGGGGCCAAAGTGGTGTGTTGCCTCGCCCGGGGGGCCCCGAAGGGTCCAAACCTACCCCGGGCTTGGCTCAACCACCAGGATGCCCTTTTCCCTGGACACGGGCTCGCCACGCACAGCCAGACGTGGGTGGGTCTTACCCACTTTTTACTCAGGGTCCGTAATGTAGCCAACGTGGCTGGGGTCCGTGGTGACGCTACTCACCAAGCACCTAGCACCTAATGTGCAGGCGCCCCCTGCGGAGCTCGGGGTCCGTGGAGACGCCACTCTCCAAACACCTGCTTTCACAGGTGCCCCCTGCGGGGAACCTGCAGTGTGATGCCAATAAACCCAACAAATATTGCAGTTTTCCTCCGCCAGGTGAGTCAACTAGTTGGTTTTTATTTATTTTCGCGCATGCGCACAAAAGTAGAACTTCAGTCGAACCTTTGTCGAACATCTTGTTGAAAGTTCGAAAAAGTCTAACTTAGTCGAACACGAACATGGGCAGATTCGCGACATCCCTAGTTTTGACTGCGCGGCACTTGGGAGTGGCAGTTGTTGTCGATGGCGATGCAATGTTCTGCTCGCACCTAGCTTTTTTTTTGTTTTAATTTTCAAACATTTATTTTACACAACACTCTCGAGATTTTTTTTATATTTATATTTCACTCTCGCGGTTTATTTTATTGTATCAATTTATAGAACGCCTAATTACATCACATATTGCTATAGAAGCGCCTCGCAACAAAGGGCTTGGGGAAAGAAAAACCGAAACTGATCCTGTCTTGTTGCCATCGGACAGATAGAAACGGACCAGACCGATAACGCACGCATCATACCCATTTCTCAGTGAATAAACCTATTCATAGGGGGATGCGTGAAAAGCAGATTATTTGTTACTTACTCGAATATTCGTAGTTTGTGCGAATATTCGTAGTTTGTGAGAATATTCGCCGTTTTTTTGCGAACATTCGGCTTTGGCCGAATATTTGGGAACTTCCGAATATGCAATTTTCGAATCGAATACGTTTCGAATAAGGAAAATATTCGATTTGTATTCGAAATTGCGAATATTCGCACACCCCTAACAATAACCTTACCTTAGATTGCTTGATTATACTGAACAGGAAATTAGTTTCCGAGGGCTCACCGTCTGGAGGAAGCGCGGGAAAAAAATAAAGGGACTCCCCGTATAACCGCAAATTAAGAAATGACATTTTTGGCCCAGATACACGTATATCTCTATGGACTATAGACACATAAGGGCACAAATCAAGCCTCATTTGGCCATGCCAAAGCCGGATAAGATTGTATCCTCTCGTGCATCTTTAAAAATCTAACTTTATCTGGTCATATCAGGCTCGAAATACAAAATAAATCCGCCCGTATATGTAAAAAAAAAAAAAGTAATTTTTTTTTTATGTTTAAATGAGCTGTCGTAAAGTTATATCCGTCCCGATGTGTAGGCAAAACGCGTAAAGGCGTCTGTGTGGTTGCTAGTATCACTCAAAAATTCTCAGAACACCGCAACCAAATAAACTGCTTGTTAGTGAGCGCGTTGGTAATGATGTAAGTTTAGAAAGAGTTATATACGTAAAGACAGGGGACGGGAGAACACATATTTCAACTTTCAACAAACAAACGATTTATTGCCGGACGCTTCGCCTTCGGAACTCCACTATAGGAAAGAGAACTTTAAGGGAGGGGCAAGGGGAAGGAGGGGGGCACTTCAAGGCCCCGGGAGAAAAACTGGGGGAAAGTAAACCGCAGAGACAGCGGGAAGGAGAGAAAGGGAGGAGGCATCCCGATCGATAAATACTCAACATTCAGGTCTTTTTTTTTTTTTTTTTTTCAGGTCCGTAATTATATCTTTCCAGACAATTCTGAAAAGTCATGCTCAGAATTAAACTTAATCACCAGACGCGGGGAATTTAGCTGCATGTTATGCGAATGTCGCGCTTCCAACACAACGCAGAATCGGGTATATACCGGTAGAAATTGAGAGAGAGGAGGACATAAGAGGGCGCGGGGACGTGAAAACACCGAGCTCTGGCTGGAAAGACTAGGACGCAAAGCCTGCTGCCTTAATCTCTCTACTCAGTGTTCGAACGCGCTCGAACACTCAGTAGGATATCAATGCTGCTAGCAGCACCACGACAACACTGCGCGTGTGTATAGCAAGAGTATAAGGTCCGGGATTTCAGCGCCCTCGCCAAGCAGCGCAAGCATCGTTCAGGCACGCGGTGGTTCAGGAAAGAATGTTCGCGCTTATAGTGTCGCGATCAGTAGAGACATGCAGACCTTGAACTCATGATCAGCACACATGTGGCGCCGCCGGCGGCCATTCAAATCCCACAAATGAGGTTCAGGCAGAGAACGTGAGGGGGACGCGCGTTTTGCTCACAGCATCGTTTCTCTTTCTTCTCGAGGTTTGTCAATCTGAAGTATATATAATTAGTAACAGAAAACTAAACTACGCGAAGGGATACGGGCGGACGTGCATCACTGTCTTCTGGGAACCGTGGCGCGTTTCTTGTAGCAAACATTTTGATCCGTATTTTTCTCGCTACTTATTGCCGGTGCTTGGCTATTTGTACACTCCGACGTCTTGCGTGACGCCGAATTTTACTTGTACAAGAATGCTGTATTTCTCCTTTGGCGCAGCCGATGGCCGCGCCACACCTGCTAAGGCGCTCACTGCATAGAGCGTCAGCAAACACCGCTGATGACGTAGGTCCCGGTTGAACACCTGAACAAACAACTTTATTAATGGCGCTAAACAACCACAAAAATGGCATAATTTTTTGTATTGCTCGGAAAACGGAAGCCTTTCTATAGGCATACGCAGAAAAACAAGAACGCAACTGTCGTCATATGTCGCCGGCAGATGTTTAAAACAAAAACAATAGCAACTTCCTGCTTAAAACCTGGCAGCTTTTTTTTTTGTTTTGTTTTGTAGATGTAATATTCACGTAGCTGTGTCAGGTGGTTGTTGGGACGAAAAATATATACGTTTTTAACCACACGGAGTAGGCCAGATTTTTTTATTTAGGTGACGATTAGAGATCACATCCCAGGCGGAACACGGCCAAAACACACATACACACACACACTTCAACAATTGTGGTATTGCTGCCATCCTAATGGAGTTATCTGGAATCTATGTTGCGGCAGGAGCGTCGGAACAGCCGACCGTGGTGGTGAACAGAAGAGCCGTGACCAGTAGTTTTCTCAAAGAGGCTGCGTCCACGCCGGCTCTGCCGAGACCAACAGCGGCTCAGAGGGCGAAGAGGACATTGCGCCAAATCCCCGGGACTCTTCTCCGGCTACTTCCCTGCATCACGTGGGTTGCAAACTATGACGTCAAGAGGCAACTTGTCCCCGATGTCTTGGCTGGACTTTCCACCGCTGTGCTGCACGTGCCACAGGGTAAGCGGGGCTGCAGGTGAGATGAATCTTAATTTATTAAGTGCGAAAGAATTAGTCGCACTCACTGACTGGGTGAGAACGACAGGGAGGTCCTTCAGTTTCCCCGGTGTGAGCTTCCTAGCTTCGACATCGTTTCGGCGTCTCATGAACCTTATGGGCCGGTTCTCACATGGAGCGAAGCGCTGATGTAGCGCTCCTCACGTGCAGTCAGCTACTTATCGCCTGCCACGAGCAACAGTTTTGGCGGTGCGATACAAAGTTGGTGAACGCTCCGGTCAGCACGCGCTTAGCGCGAGGTTAGCGCTATGCTTGTAGCGCTCCGCTGCATGTGTGAACAGGCCTTAAGCGTGCAGGCGCAGCCAAAGCACGGCGGAAGGCAGCGAGCGAGTGCTGGAGGCTTCCGAAAGAGACGCCGTTCATTATCTTGTCAGTACAAGAGCTTCCATCGCGTCCGCTTGAGCATAAGGATCGAATCAGTAGGTTGATGTCGGTCATATCGACGCTGCATAAAAGAAGAATACAAAAACGTAACATTTACGATTATGAGCATCGCACTGCCAGTGAATTACGCGAGATTGGTAAGCAATGGATCGTGTTGCTTTGGCTTTCAAAACCCAGTAGTCCCTAATGTATACAGTTCACAAGCGGAAAATGCTAGCCAGTGTTTTCCCGCTCGAGAGCGGGCTGTGCCAGGCTTGCCCGCTGGTGTATTATTTGACCTCGTAAAGCGCCATATTGTAGCCATCGATTTCAGTGCCGCGGCGCTGTTATGAAACGAAGCTTAGGACTTGTTGATCTCTGGGAGTGACAACACCGTGCGTGCACAATGGAGGAATGTGACGGAAGCTGTTCGGAAAAAGACATCTCTTGGGAAGCCTCAGGTTGGCGGCGGCCGACATTTTCTGAATGGCCTGGTCTCGCTAACGAGAAAAACATCAACTTTAATTGGAAGACAAAGAAAAAAGACGAAAAAATTTGTTGTCCTCCGTATCGCTTGTTGAGAAACGTGTTGTTGTGTGACCAGCTAATGACAATCAAGAGTAGAAACAAAAAAAAAATTGTTTTACTAAAGTGTGAGAAGGCACAGGCGAGCTAGTTGACGGTAATAATGGGAAAAATCGAGGCAATAAAAAAAATACCAGAAGAGGACAAGCACTACGAATTCCAAAACCTGCAACTTCAATTTTATAGTCTCGGGGCATCGGTGGCCGAGAGGGCTAGCGCACACCAACTCGGAGCACGTGGATCGAAAGCCCGCGTTGCAGAACCCAGGGATACTGGGTTCAATCCCCACCCCTGCCCGTTTCAATCTGTACGAGCATCGTACCGGCGTGCGGTCGTGTATCACTACTGCGTGGTGCGCGTTAAAGGTCCCAGGCTAGCGGCCATACTGCACTGGCCAGATTGCTAATCTTCAGCTAAGACATCAGCACCCGTATTCACCAGGCGCGAGTAGCGCCTGTTTAAAGGGGCGATGCAACAATTTTTGTACTTTGCGCAAATACCGCTTAGAACGGATCCCTGACGTTAATGACCCATGAAACACGCGTTCGTTTTTCACCCCCCGCAATAGAAGTCCAAGTAAAAAATTAAAGAAAAACGAGCAGCGTTCACCCCCTCAACTCGCAGCCAGAACAAGCGGCCACGTGATCTGGAGCCGATTATTTGCCGCCAATGTTGATCATAGCAACGCGCTCGGGTTGGCAAAGCACAGGACACGCGCTGAGTTCCAGACATTGTTATGGCTCGGCTATTGTCGTCGTTGCAGCGATTGGACACGGGCCACTACCCGAATGCTTCTCGAGCTAGTGTGTGGAAAACTTTATTCTTCGTACATTCAGAAGGGAAAAATGATGGGATCAGGCGACCGGGAGCCCTTGAGCCCCGGCGGCCTCCGCAGCCCATAATTATTACGAGCCCAAATCGAGTGCCCACGCCATGATCGGGTCCAATCTATGAACAGCATTCAAATATCGTCATATGGGTGTACTGCGATCCCCACGTTACGTCATCAAATTTTGCAAAGGAGAGATTGAATGAAAATGATCGCTTTTGTCTCTGAAATTACACTGCAACAAAGGCGTTTCTTCGCCAGTGGCGTTGCGTGCGAGTAACCTTGAGTCCCACTAGTGCCAGTAAGCTCGTGTAAAGTGAAAAACACTCCAATTGAATATCGTTGCACACCCCCTTTAACCACTGACTTGTGACGTCATCGACTAAAATGATCACGTGGCAAGCGATAGTCGCCTCTAAGTGAGCGCTTGGTATTCACCGGTCGTGTTTAGGGCCTAGTCGCCCCGCGCGACTAAGAACTCGACTAACAAATCTTAGTCATGGGGTAGGGCTAGTTTAGCCGCACCCGTATTCACCAGGCGCGAGTAGCGCCTGTTTAACCACTGACTAGTGACGTCATCGACTAAAATGATCACGTGGCAAGCGATAGTCGCCGCTAAGTGAGCGCTTGGTATTCACCGGTGAATACCAAGCGGTGAATGCCGCTTGGTATTCACCGCTAAACACCGGCTAGTTTAGCCGGTGTTTAGCGGGCGACTAGCGGCTCAGCGCCATGGCCGACTCGTATCACCGCTGACCGCCAGCGCTAACAAAGCACTTACTGTCTCGGAACGCTGGGGGACACATCTAGAAAGAATTGGAGGCGCCAATAATGCGTAAATAGCCATGTTCAGCGGTCAGAGATACCGCTAAAGAGATCTCAGCAGGGCGCTGGACGACGAGAAAAAAACGCATTTACGGGCGCTTCCATATTTGTTTATGCCGCTGGCAATGCGGCTTCCGTGTTTCTCCCTGGCGTTGTTTTTAAATTTTCCTTTGTAAAACTCAGTCTCGGACAAAATGTCTCTCATTGTAACTTTTTCTTCCTGATAAACATTTAAATATTCGTTTTTATAGGATAAAATACCCATTTACGCAGTGGCGTTTAAGTATGCATATGCGTGACCTATCTTTTTACGTCACTTCCGCGTTTTAGTTCTGACTAGATAGTCACCCGCTCGCTTCGCGCTCGTGAATACCGCAGAACATAATCGCTCGTTAGTCGCGGATTTCCCGTTTAGCTCGCGACTAGTTAGTCGTGCTACTAACCTTAAAACGGCGCCAGTTAGTCGCGCCTGGTGAATACGGGTGCCGGCGTTTAGCGGGCGACTAGCGGCTCAGCGCCAGGGCGGACTCGTATCACCGCTGACCGCCAGCGCTAACAAAGCACTTACTATCTCGGAACGCTGGGGGACACATCTAGAAAGAATTGGAGGAGCAAATAATGCGTAAATAGCCATGTTCAGTGGTCAGAGATACTGCTAAAGAGATCTTAGCAGGGCGCTGGACGACGAGAAAAAAACGCATTTACGGGCGCTTCCATATTTGTTTATGTCGCTGGCAATGCGGCTTCCGTGTTTCTCCCTGGCGTTGTTTTTAAATTTTCCTTTGTAAAACTTTGTCTCGGACAAAACGTCTCTCATTGTAACTTTTTCTTCCTGATAAACATTTAAATATTCATTTCTATACGATAAAATACCGATTTACGCAGTGGCGTTTAAGTATGCATATGCGTGACCTATCCTATTACGTCACTTCCGCGTTTTAGTTCTGACTAGATAGTCACCCGCTCGCTTCGCGCTCATGAATACCGCAGAACATAATCGCTCGTTAGTCGCGGATTTCTCGTTTAGCTCGCGACTACTTAGTCGTGCTACTAACCTGAAAACGGCGCTAGTTAGTCGCGCCTGGTGAATACGGGTGCAGATGTACATTGGGACTGACTAACTTCCGGCTGTATAAACATACACGCGACACAGTTACACGACAACCTCCTTTTCAAAACGACATGGTGATCATCAATGTCTTTCTAAAATTTTGACGTGACGATAAAACACTGTGAAGATCTCAGAAACAGGTTCCTAAATATGCCCCGAGAGCGAGTGACGAGTTTCTTTTTTTAAGCTGTTTTTTGTATGAATACGATTGATTGACTGATGTGAGCAAGAGTTCACCATACAATTCACTGTTCGCCCCAGGCATGGTGTCGGCCATCATCTCCGGCGTGGGTCCCGTGTATGGCCTGTACAGCTCTCTGTACCCGGCCCTTGTCTACGTGCTGCTGGGCACGTCGCCCTACATCTCCATGGGTACGTATATACAACGTGCGTAGGACATTCCAAATTGGTGACGCCGAGGGACTACACCGTTGAGTGTACTGCTGGCTATTTTGTGATAAAGCAGTGATGACGAAGGCGAGCTGGTGTAGATTTACCATTCTCCTAAACAAGCTCGAGACAGGGCGGCGTTCGGGAAGAATCCAAAGTGGGAGAGAAAGGAACAGAACGTCTTAAGAATTTAGTGTTTAAAAAAAAAAAGCGAAGAAACACAGCTTTTTTGACACCTTGGAAAAAAAAAAACCACATCGTCTTTATTTTGTGTGTTTTTTAGAGCAAATTGTGCGTTTGTTTTAGGTGACATATTTTCCCATAAATAAACGCCGTCATTTTTTTTCTTTTTGCTAGCATTAGTCAGTTGCCGAGAATTCAGCTGCATGTTATGCGAATGTCGCACTTCCAACACAGCGCAGAATCGGGTATACCTGTAGAAACTGAGAGAGAGGAGGACATAAGAGCGCGCGGGGACGCCAGAACGCCGAGTTCTTGTTGGAAAGACTAGGACGCAAAGTCTGCTGCCTTGGTCTCTACTCAGTGTTTGAACGCGCTCGAACACTGAGTAGGATATCAATGCTTTGTCTAACTAGACGCCTAGTTGTTTTCTCTAGTCGCAAGTTGTTCTAGGTACTACCAATGCCTGTAGCCTTTTACCTACAAATGTTTGCGTTCGAATCAAATATTTGCAATGGTAATTACCCTAAGTTTGTTCCTCGGCTCTATGCAATTAATGAATGACTCTGAATTTGACGCAAATTGATCTACCGAGAAACGGTTCCCCTTCCATTGAACATCTGTGGTTCGCAGTTTCCCTGTTATACGCGAAATCCCTCGAGGATTGAAAACCGCTGTCCCAATTATTATTTCAGTTTGTGTTTTAAGCATGAATGAATTAAACAAAAGCGTAATAAAGTAGGCTCGAAGAGAGAGCGTGCGGCGCTTTCTTTTTGTTGCGGGTTTTCATTCATGGGGAACACGTTGTCTTGAATGATCCTGGAGGTTCTCCTGGCATACAAAGTATAATTTTGAATAAATATTCCTCGAGCGCTTCAAGTATTGAATTGAATTGAATATACTTTATTCAGACAAACGTCTTGGAGGATAGGGCAAAAGGCGACTACGGTCGCCTGACAAGGGCCCGTCCCCCTGTACAGTCCAGCAGCAAAATGTACAGAAAAAAACGAATCAGTACAATTATATCTTTACACAAGGGCACAGTGACATATACAAATTGTGATATAATAAAACAGAAACACATAAAAATACCGACACAGATTACATTAGACGTAGAAGAAAACTTCTTAAGGTGGTTTTAAATGTGTGTATTGTATTAGAGCTATTAATCATGGACAGTATTTCAGGATGGTTATTTAATAATTGTGCGATCTGATTAAGTATTTTTTGACTACCATAATTCGTGCGTATTTTCGACTGTAGGTAGTGCGTATGGTGGAAGGTGTATGTGGACGCCCTGTTGATGTAATTTTCTTGTACGAACTCAGGGTGTAGTTTAATTTTGTGGAACATGTATATTGCCAATTTCTGAGTGAGTGATTGTTCTACTGTAAGAAGGGAGTATTTGATGAAATATGCGCGGGAGTGTTCCCGATATGATACATTGGCGATTGAGCACACTGCTCTTTTTGCAATAGAAGTAACTGAGATACACAGGTCTTTGAGCATGTACCCCATACTAAACTGCAATAGCTTAAACGAGAATGAACAAGAGTATAATAGAGCTGGCGCTTTAACCAAACCGGAAGAATATATTTTAGCCTACTTATAATTCCGATTGCCCGTGATATGTCGGGTCGAATCCTATCAATATGGTAAGACCAATTTAAATTTTCTTGAAAAAAAAAAAACTCCTAAAAACTTGTGGGTTTTTACGTAACCAATTTCAGTGTTCCTAAATCTAATGCTTAGTTTTTTATTAATATTTCTATTTTTTGCTCTAAATATCATATATTTCGTTTTTTCAACGTTTAATTCTAATTCATTGCACGCCAACCACGTACTTAACTCTATCATCCAGTTGTTCGCTAATGTTTCCAGCTGATCTATGTTCGTACCCGAAAAAAATACATTTGTGTCATCTGCATACAGTACAATATCAGGAGTATGTGGTATGTTAACAATATCATTAATGTACATTAGAAATAGAAGTGGTCCAAGGATTGATCCTTGGGGAACCCCATAATGTATATTACCGGTTTCTGATTTTTCGCAACAAAGAGTGGTGTATTGGACACGTTCTGATAAATAACTTTGAATGAGTTGTAGGGCAAGACCTCTTATACCATAATTATAAAGTTTTTTAAGAATTATTTCATGCTTGATCGAATCGAAGGCTTTTTTGAAATCTAAAAATACCCCTAATGTATAAAGCTTGGTTTCAAAATTAGTTAAAATTTTATTCTTAATATTCAGTAAAGCTTCTTCAGTAGATTTCCCTTTCTGAAAACCATATTGCTGTTTTACAAGGAGATTATGTCTGCTAAAATGATCCGTCAGTCTGGAATTTATTATCTTCTCTATTACTTCTGAGAATATTGGTAATACGGATATGGGTCTGTAGTTGTTTAAAGTATTAATTGGTCCACCTTTGTGTATCATTGATACTCGGGCGATCTTTAGTTTCGGAGGAAATACCCCTGTGCTTAATATTTTATAATAATAGAATAAATACAGGCTTTTCATCTCTACAAGTGAAAGCTACCTGCTTGTTAGACCAATTAATCGCTTACCTTTTACACCAGACACCACTGTGTAGATGAAAAACTTGTCTTTATTCTCCTTTGGCCCGAAGCCCATACATTTCACTGTCATCTTAACCGCGAATGGAGGTTTTTAACGTCATTTTCGTTGCGTGTGCTCGCGCACACCGGCGGCTGCTGGCTCGTGGAAAGAACGTGCGCCACTTAATATGGACACTAAATTCCTTGGTTCAGTATCTATTTAAGCATAGCAGGACCCTTATTGAAAAATCTCATTTGTATGAGACATTTCTGTGTCCAACAAACACATATGAATCATACAAGATATATAAGAAGATATAAGAACCATGTGAGAACCATATAAGATATATAAGAACATATAAGCACCATATAAGAAACTTGTGAGAAGTTTCTTAAAGTTTCTTATATGGTTCGTATATGTTCTTGTATATCTTATATAGTTCTTATATGGTTCTTATATATCTTGTATGAATCATACGTGTTTATTGGACACAAGGCATTCCTCATACAAATGGCTTTTTCACTAGGGGTACAGACACCTTCCATAAAGCTCTCTGCTCTCTATGATTGGGGGTTTCTCCTCTGACCTCCTCTCCAGGCTCGCTCTGCTAAAGAGCGTGGAAGGCTTTCTGAGAGTCCCGCTACGGACTATACGAGGGGCGTTCATAAAGTTCGTATTATTGTCACGAAGGAATAGAGATTCAGCAATCAAACTCGAGTAGGAGTTGAGACTTTCTCTACATGTTCACCCCCAAAAGGTACCCACTTTTTCCAGCGATGCACCACATGCCGGAGGCCATTGTCATAGAACTCCTCGTCTTGAGCGTTCAGGAATCGCTCCACTTCAGCAATCACTTGGTCACCGTCCTTGAAAGGCTTTCCTCTTATTTGGCCACACTAAAAGCGTCTCTGCCCTTTAACCAAAAGTGTCGTAAACTGGGGCGTTGTCCCCGAACAACGCTCCCAGATTGGAATGAATATCCTTGGCATTGCTTTCCTTCAAATGAAAAAAAACGGATCACTGCATGTTCTTGGCACCGACGGGCGGTGCCATTTTTGTTTCGACTCCCCAGCGGCGTTCCGAGCTACTATAACATGCGATGTTTATACTGTGCAGAAACTAGAGGGACGCGCGTTCATGTTGATGCCTGTTTTGTTCCGTTTTTTTTTTAATTTTTTGTGCCGATAATACGAACTTTATGAACGCCCCTCGTATATATAGTGTCAATTCGTGGAGGTCATCCGCACGTTTTAGAGTCAATACTGGAAACGGAGTGAAAAAAGACATCGTGTTTTCTTTCGGTTATGGGGCACTGTGCCAAGGGAAGCGTCCTAAACGAATGGCGAAGATGCTACGTTCGTGTCCAGACGCAGTTGACGCCGACCTATCTTGGCGTTTACGTCGCAGGGATGTTTCCGGTGACGGCACTGATGACGGCCAACGCTGTCCAGAAGTTCGGGGTTCAAAGCAACACAACGGTTGGCAACAAGAGTTATCCCGACTTCGGAGATTCCCCGGCCGGTGTGGCCATCACTGTCACGATGATGAGTGGGCTCATCCAGGTGGGCCAGACTTACTCTTTCTGTGCTAATCCAATAGCATGATACCATAAATATTACGATCGGTTATTGATAGAGGTGTGAGAAAAGTGATTCTAACCTACTGGCGTTCCGTCATTCATAACCTCAGTCTAAGGGAAGACCAAGCCATTTCTTTATTATACGGGAGGCTTACAACACAATTATTTTAAATCACTGTTCGTACTCTTCTCATTTACGCTGAAAAAAAAAGAAGACTGAAAAAGCGCATCACCTTAGCGTAGACTACAAACTGACCTGCTGTTATTTCATATGTTTCGATCTGCTCTTTCAGATCGTCCTGTGGCTATTGCGCCTGGACAGGCTGTCCGTCATCATCTCTCCCACCATGGCTGAAGGCTTTCTGGCCGGGGCTGCTTTCACAGTAGTCGCCACTCAAGTGCCGTCCGTCTTCGACGCTCCCTACCAGTCATCCAAGGGCGTCTTCGGCACAGTTTTGGTGAGTCTTACCCTGGCCGTAGTATCCCAGGCCATAGTTCCTGAGTTACTAAGAACTTTAGAACCGCTAGGCAAGCAGGCAGATTGATTCTTGAACTGCCTCGTCGTCGCCATGCGTGCGACAGAGCCTGTACAGCCTGATGGCGAACGTTCTTTCGAGCAACATGGTCACAACGTCGATGTCCCTGGTTGCGTTCGTCCTGCTGGGAGTATCCAAGTTTGTGTTTGGCCGGAGGCTCAAGAGGGTCACCGCCATTCCATTGCCTGCGGACCTGATTCTCGTAAGTACCGAGAAGCCCTTTCCCTTTAATGGCTCACAATCACTACGAAAACCAACAACCTAAACTGCGCACCGACTAAACACAGCTTTTGAGGACCCGAATGGCCTTCGACAGTAATGTTTGTTCACGTCGCCGGTTGGCGACGCTCAAGCATTAAAAGTGTTTGCGAACAAAGCGTTTGGCATGTCTGTAAGCAGTGTTTGTCGGATGTCCGTCCATGTCCTGCACTGGTAAAAGATCAGTGTCTTAGTTTATTCACTTTTTTGTATATCAATAACAAGACGTAACATGTTTGGCATACACACACACACATACACACCCATGTATATACCCGTCGTTGACAACGCAATCGAGAGAGCCAGGGCACTAGACCGCGATAAACTGCTAACTGGCACGCCGCCGGACCGAAGTGAGAATCGTAAAAATAACTTAGTCCTAACGTTTTCAAACAACACGCCTAACATTAACAACATTCTAAAAAAAACATTTTAATATTAAGGCCCGTTCACACTCTTGCGACCTCTTAGAACTGGTTGCATTGAAAGCTCTTAAACGAGAGGACACACTGACGCCATCTATTGGGTAGCAGTGTAAACTTGGCGGTCCGGCCTATTTTCTATTTCTCTCACGCATTATCCTTTCTTTCTTGGCTTGAAAAACTTTTGTCAACGTTATAAACCAGCCTTTCTTATAGGACAGGTATTACGCACGTACCTTTGACCTCGGAAATCCCGAAAAACCTTCGCTTTTGTAAAATTTAGTTCCAGGGTCACCGCATAGATGGCGTCAGAGCGCCAGTGTGTTCCCTCGTCCTAAGAAACTTTAAGAGGTTTCAACAGGTCTCGTCTCTCTCGGTCGTACTCGGTTGCAAGAGTGTGAATGGGCCTTTATCCAACAAAGCAAAAGGCTGAAAAATATAATTCCTTCTCCACCGCGCGTTGTATTCAGGCGTCTTAAGGCTGAGCTCCATGGAACGAATTATGTGACGAATAACTGGCGAACGCCGCCCGACGGCACGTTTCTTTTGCGCGCGACGTAGCAGCCACTGTGTTGATTACACGCGCAGAGCATAAGCCGCCGGCCAAAATTCGTTGGTTATTCGCAGCATATTCGTCCCATGGAGTTCAGCCTTTAGAAACCTAAAAGATATGATTGTGAGGGCCAGGACCACCCCGGTGGAGAACATTGGGAGCCGACCATGCTTGAGTCCGCGATTTGAGGTTGCCCACACGTCTCCCCCACCCAGACAGCTAGGAGCACGGGATCAAACTTGACCTTCCAAATTCGGGGTAATCTACACTGCTCTACCGCCAACGTTGTAAATTTGCTGGAGTGTGGGGAATGTCACATGCAGTACGTGGGCCAAACAAAATCTCCATTACGGATGAGGTTCAATAATCATAGATCTGACACCGAAAAAAAGCCCACTCTGCCACTCTCAAAACACCTAAAACTAAAAGACCATTCAATTGAGAAGTCAACTGTCACGTTTTTAGAATCTGGATTTGGTTCGCATTGCGAGCGGGAACAGAAGGAATCATTCCTAATTCGTGCGTTCAACACACTCCAAAGAGGGATTAACGAAGATCCCGGGATACTAACACCACTTCAGGTCATTGACATCTAAATCTAAAAGCGAACGCAAGAATTAAATTGGAGTCACATTTACAGTTAAGAGTTGACAAGCAACTCCCACATTCCCACATTTCCAACAAAAATTCCCCAGTAACTTTTTTTGGCGTTGTTGTTGCGTAAGTAACAAAAGCGTGTCTTTGGAAACAAAATACGTGTAAGGCTCAAGGTTACCAAGTTTTAGTTGTAGTTCACTGATATTAGACGAGATTATTGGAATTGAGCTCAAAGATGCACTTGTGGGTGAGGTGACTAAGCCACGTCTTGCTACGTTTGCATATGCACGCACAATTTCCGGTGTTTCGGGAACCGAGGAAAGTGCCCCAGTCTTCGTTTTGTATCACTCGAGAATGAGTGTATTGTACATTCGTGAAAAGTCAGATAATCGAAAACGCAAGCAGCGCATTCGGTCACGGCGTGATAGCATGAAATGAAGCTGGTCAATCCAAACTGAAATTGAGTGGCCAATTAGTTCCCAGAGTGCACTGCGTGGTATTTCGCCGCGATGGGGCGCTTTGATTTTGGAAGAAGTTTATTGGAAGTGAGCCAACCCTCCAATCATCATATATATATATGACGTATATATATATATATATATATATATATATATATATATATATGGTCACAATATTACTACGGCTGCACTTATCAATCTTACCTCACTCCAAATATATAGATATATATATTTATACACTTATGGTTGATTATAGTTACAATGTAATTAAATTGTACTTTGTATTTTTTGTGGAAATAATTGGATAAAATGCGTTCTTTTTATGTATTCTTGGTAGTTATTTTTGCTGTTTTGTACACCACACCCCAAGGAGCCTATCAAAAAAAAGACCCCAAGTATATTATATATAAATAAATATGAGTGTGTACCTCGAGTCAACCATAGCATGCTTCAGCGATTTAACTACTGCAATGTGCAGGTGTTGTTGATAATGTTAATAAACAGGCGAGCTGGTTGAAGTTACTATTAGTTAAGACGGGTCCCTATGTTTCACCTTATGATCTCTCGAGGTCACGGCGAATGGGTGCGGTTGGGGGTGCGAATGTCAATAAAAGTTGTCATAGCTGCGTTTGAGACATGCTGTTGTCCTGTCCCTTTACTTCCGTCGTCTCCGGTTTTAACTATGTGCAGCTGTTTCTCGTTGTTCAACGAAAATCCCGGCGATCTCGGAAATTGAGCTCATTGATGGAGAACCGATCGACATCCCTGATGCTCTTTGCCCACATAGTTTCGGTGTGAAGCTGATTGCAAGGGTGAAATTATGGGTCCATTTTATGTTAATATAACGAGGAAACATTCTTTAAACAGGAGACAAACGGACGATGAAAGGAGAACAAACGCACAAGAGTAAAAAAAAAAAAAAAACTTATGGGGGCGATGCAACGATTTTTTTTTTACTTCGCACAAATACCGCTTAGAACGAATCCCTGACGATATAATGACCTATATGAAAGACGCGTTAGTTTTTCACCACACGCAATACAAGTTGCAGAAACAATTAAATAAAAACGAGCAGCGTTCACCCCCTCAACTCGCAGACAGCACAAACGGCCACGTGATCTGGAGTCGATTATATGTAGGGTTGTTCGTTTTCGGGTAAAACCCGATTTTACCCGATATTTACACCCCGAACATGTTCCAGGAGAATCGGGTTAAACCCGATTTCTCCCCGAATTCCAAAATCACATAACCAAACTATTTATTTTTACTCCGCACGGAGTTTGTGGTGCACACACAATAGCTACCCTACCTGTGGACGCTACACGACTCTCAAACAATCGCCTAACGAGCGCGCCTAACTCATCATGACATACTACGGAGGCCGGCTGAGGAAAAGCGACAATCGGCGACGTGCGCGATCGAAAGCGTCGCTGTGGTCGGCTTTCCACGATTGGCCGAAGACTGACTATGACGTCAAGAAAAGATTTCTTATCGGCGGAAATAAGAGGAATGTAAGAATGTAAATTTTGACGGTGTTGGCAGTGTTGCTTTGAGAGCGCAATAGTTTCAAGCTTCCCCCATGGTAATTACAAACACCATCGAACTTGTTGTTCGCAAGGTAATGACGTCACGAGTGGAAACCATAGGAGGGCGCCACCAAAACATCTCGCCACTAATAGGCGTTGGGGCCTTGGAAGGACATTTCCGTCCCTCCGCTGAGCAGGTGGAACCGCCTCGGCACGCCACGTAGATTTAAAAAAAAATGTATTACTGATTACATTTCTAAATTTAACCCGAAAATACCCGAATTTCGGAATGTTACCACAAAAAACCCGATTTCTCCCCGATTATCAGTTTGAAAAATAGCACCCGATTTTTACCCCCCGAATTTAAAAAAAAATATAAAACCCGAAAACGAACAACCCTAATTATATGCCGCCAATGTTGATCATACTTACGAGCTGGGGTTGGCAAAGCACAGGACTCTCGCTGAGTTTCAGACATTTTTAGGGTTCGGCTATTGTCGTCATTGCCGCGATTGGGCACAAGCCACTACCCGAATGCTTGTCGAGCTATCGATTATCCCGAGCCCAAATCGAGTGCTCACGCAGTGTTCGGGTCTATTCTATAAGCCGCATTCAGATGTCGTCACTGGGGGATACTGCGACACCCCCCCCCCCCCCCCCGGCTACGTCATCAAGTTTTGCGAAGGAGAGATTGAAAGAAAACTCTCGGCTTTCGTCCTTGCAATTACAACGCAACATAGCAGTTCCTTGGCCAGTGGCGTTGCGTGTGAGTATCCTTCCACTAGCGCCAGTTAGTTCGTGTAAAGTGAAAAAAAAAAAAAAAACATTCCAAGTGTGTATCGTTGCAAGGCCCCTTTAACCTTAACCAGCCCGCCTGTTTATTAACATTGTTTTCAAGTAACGGAGTTCATTATTAATTTCCTGCGTTTCGTTTTTTGCCTAATTGTGTCAGATGGCTCATTTCATGTGTCTTCTATTTACCTTAAACTTAATAAGTACTCCTCTTTAAAAAAATGGTGTTTACATGTACATCCAGGTGGCAGCTGGAGCGACGATATCGTACCTTCTCCACTTGCACGAGAGTTACGAAGTGTCTGTCGTTGGCGTCATCCCTTCAGGGTAGGTAACTCTACCGGATGCACCCCTGGTACCTGCTATGTCAACAAACTTCGAATAAAGAACGACATGCATAAGAATGAAGTGCCAGCATATTGTTCTTTATAAGCCTTTATGCTGACGATTGCGTTATTTATAAAGAAATTCTTAAATATTCTGACACCTCCGTCCTTCAAACTGATATTAATAATTCCACTCATTGGTGTACAGATTGGCTCATAGAACTATACATTTCTAAATGCAGATCGATGAGAGTGTCCCGTCAAAATAACACCTGTCCTTCCTACTACATCAGTAATTCAATTCTGCTTTCTGTTTCCTCCTATAAATATCTTGGTGTTCATCTAGACAATAACCTCTCCTGGAATATCCATGTCGATTATGTCACTAAAAGCGCTAATCAATTACTAGACTATCTCAAACGCAACTTTTCGCTAACTCGTGCGTCTCCAAAGCTTCTTTTATAGAAAACTTTAGTTCGCTCTAAACTGGAACATCTGGGACCCCGGTATCACCCTTGCCTCTGTGAGGCCATTCAGAATTGTTCTGTTCGTTTCATTCTTGCGAACTATCATCGCACAGCCAGCGTCACCTCTATGAAAGCATCTCTACACTTACCTAACCTCTCTTTTCGTAGAAAATTATATCGTTTATGCCTTTTTCGCAAGATTTATTACTCGAATCCCACACTTCGTGAAATATTATTTATAGAACCGTTTTACATATCATCACGAACAAATCACCAGTTATAGTAAGTAGGCAACCCTCCTGGTAACACCTTCTCACTTAATGCCTCTTTTCTTCACCAAACCTTAACAGATTGGAATCGCCTTCCCGCGCTCATAGTCTCAATAACTGATGCTGCTGATTTTAAAATAGCGATTACTAATTTTCTTGTTTTTCCTTAGCCATTGTTTCTCTTTTTGCCTTGTTCGTTGATACACTCACATATTTTGGTATCAAAACTCACTTTTCTCTGTAATGCCTTCGGGCTCTGAAAGAAAATAAATTAAAAATAAATGAAATAAAATTAAATGAAAAGTTGCCAACTTGTCTGGCAGGCGCTGTCGATCACATTGCAAGAAAACCCGAATGAGCTGGATTTTAAAATACACAGCCTACGCGCATAGAGTAACTCGTGGCGCCAACGTTCCCAACATGGATTCCGGCGAGATATCATGACAGGCTTGCGTCACTTGAAACCGCCCTACTAAGAAAGGTCAGGAGAAAAAAAGAGATATATTGAAAAAAAAAAAAGATAATATAGCCATTGCAGAAAGACTGCTAAGTGATTACCGCACACCAGCATGATGCTCGATCAGGTCGAATTGAGTTTGGGCTGGGATTGGGACTAGGAATGACACCTTGATTCTGTATTGAATTTTAAACTCAATTTCGCAGTCCCTATGTGAATATGATAAAATCTGAAACATCGACGTTCCTTATCGACACTGCATTTACTATAAGGGCGACATGAAAAGGCGACATAAAAGTAGGATCATCAGCGTGACATCGTCAGCGTGACGTGACGAAGTCACGTTCTGAAGCACAGATCTTCGAATCTGGATATAAACACGATTGCATCAAAGTTAACAATTCTAAAGTGTCACGTATTCTGCGGAGAAAAGTCTGTCATGAATGACCAAAACGTGCTGCAAATGTTTCTAAAACGTAAAAGTAGGCAGCCGCGTATGAAAGAATAAATATGGCTTAATTAGGACGCTTAGAGTGAGAGCAGATTGCGTGATTGTCCTAAAAGGACGAGCTCAAAGATTTGTTTAGTGCATCGCTGACGGGTTGTTTCGTCCAGGTTCCCGGATCCGCTGACGCCTTCGTGGAGGCATTCTTTGAGCGTGTTACCCGACGCGGCGGCCATCGCTTTGGTACAGTTCGTATCGGCAGTGTCCATGGCAGAACTGCTGGGACGCAAACAGCGCCTGAAGGTAGACGCAAGGCAGGTAAGGGTTCTCTCGGGATTCTGGCGCAAATCCTGCTCAGCTTTTCAGGGCCCAGGCGAAAAACGCCAAGTCACTGCGACGTGTGTGCGGCGGCGGCCTGAGCTTGCTCAGAACGCGCTTCACAGGATCACAGCCCGGTTGACAAAGAATGCAGCGCACAGAAGGCGATTATTGGAATGGTCTCTCTGACGTCACGCACTACGGTACCACTGTGCTGTCGGCATCGAGCATGTGTAGGCGTTTCATTTTACGCGAGGATGGTTTCTGCGCAGTGGCCACACCTTGTGCGAGAAAACGCGCGCTCGTTTGTAAACAGCGCGTGGGTCGTTTCAGGAGATGCTGGCGTACGGCGTGAGCAGCGTGGTAGGCTCCTTCTTCCAGTGCATCCCGACGGGCTCTGCCGTCGCCCGGTCCATCATCCTCAAGGACGTCGGAGGACAGACACAGGTGCGAGACGGCGGCGAATGACCAGAGACGACGGTATTTGTGCGGTGATGCTCTTGGATATGTCCTTAGCAAATATACTTGAAACTTTAAGTGCTTCGTTGAGGAGAACCCCAAGTTTCTGGAATCGTGCTCGCGCGTACGCGGGGCGAAAGACCGACATACGTACACCCCTACACAAGGATGGCTCGCGCGAATGGTCAAAACAACGAATGCACAATGACACGCACATGAGAACACGTCATGTTTATAGATTAGCAGTTCTCCGTGCATCGTACTGGCGCGTCGCGCTGCGGTCACTCCAGATTCGCCCGCAGGTAGGATGACGACACCATCACAGCTTGTCGCTGTTTCTCCGATGACGGCCGAATGTCACTTATATTGCCATTTTTGTTTTGCCATGTTTCGCTTTTTTTGTTGTTGTTGTTCTTATTGGCGCACTCATATAGCCAATCACGGCTTTCTTTGAAGAAAAATGGCGACCGGGTCATGCGTTCATAGCCAGTCGCGGCTTGCCGTGAAAACAAGAAGACAATGCAGTATCTTTATTTCCGTGCAACTTGTCCAGTGACTTTGGTCAAGACCACGTATACCGATAAACACCTCTCCGTTCTAAGCTTTTTCTTTTTGGGAGGTCATCAGGCTACGACGGTGCCAACTCAGCTATTGGTTCCGAGTTGGATGCGGACGCATTGATTGGGTACGAGCCTTGGCCAAACCCTGACGCAGTACTCGTGTCCAGTCTCTGCTCACGCTCGGTCGTAGTGTGACGGCCTCAGGTTTCAAGTGCCTTCCGTTTAGCTGATGTTGCCCATTGCGACTGCCGCCGTATTCTGAACAAGTATGTGATCGGAAGTCAACACAAACATACCTGTGTTCCACTCAAATATGCTACTTAAGTTTTTGGTAAACCCATGTTTTCACTATGACCGGCGGCAATGGTACCTGCGGACGTTCTACTTGCTGGTCCGCACCTAAAAAAAAAAGAGTCTCTCTCTCTTTCTCTCTTTTACGTGTCTCTGGCAGTTGGGTTTCAGAACCTCCCTGCCAAAGATTCTCCTCAGCCTTGATGACGTTGCATTCCTTCGTGCAACAGGGTTTCACGTTTACTGCGGGGGTTTCGAACCATATCTGGTCATGTAAAGTCAGAATAAAACAGCAATACCCTATTACTATGAAATAGGAATAATCTATCGCATAATTTGTTTTAAATTTTTTTATCGAGATGGATAAACACTGTAGCGACGAACGTGTGCAGCGTATACCATTAGAGCGAGTTTATCTATTTAGGTTTCAGGGCTGGTATCCAGCGCCGTCGTGGCCGTCACACTCTACGCCTTCGCACCACTTTTCGAGCCTCTCCCAAAGGTATGCCTCGACCTATCACATGTCGCTACTTTTTGAGATATGATTGAGAAGCAACATAAGTAATAACGTAAATTTCTGCAATGCCTATGCTCGCACCACCGTATATATATTTAAAGATATGACGATTAGAAAACTTTGCATTGCCCCTTTGTCATTCCGTGACTGTTCAATAAGTGTACACGGAACAACAGAACCAACACCTTCTTGTCAGTCTCTCACCTTTTTTGTTCGGATACTAATGTAACATATTTCACTGCGTGAGCGTGATAGAGTGCGCGTATGCAGGGCACGTGGTAAAGCCGCAAACCTGCAGAGTAAAAGAACGCCTATATAGCGTTGAGCCCACGTTCGTACTCGCAATAGGGAGTTTTCGTAGATCCGTTTTCGCCGTCGCGCAACGCTCTCCGCAACCCGCTACGATACCCGGAAATCTAGAGTCAAGGCCCTTGGCGCGCAGGCGCAGTAGCGGCTTCTTCGTTGCGGAGGGCTTAGCGGAGGGGGAAACGCGGTCTATACGAAAACTCCCTAACGTCAAGGTTCGCATACAGCGAGGAGATAGAACTATTGGCGAGGTGAGCGATCGTAAGCGTCTCGGTGGTCAGCCTACCACGAGTGGCCGAATACTGACAATGACGTCAGCAAAGGATTTCTCATCGGCGGAAATAAGACTAATGTAAGCACTTCAATTTTGACTGTGTTGGCAGTGTTGGTTTCAGAGCGCAATAATTTCAAGCTTCCACCATGCTACTTACAAACACCATCGAACTTGTTGTTCACAAGGTAATGACGTCACGAGAGGGGACCATACCAATACCACCTATAACACAAGGCCTGCGCATGACGTTTCGTTAGTAGATCCCCGACCCGCCTCAAGCGGCAAACAGGCTGAAGCTTGACGAGAGTATGGGCCGCGTCAGAACTACGGCCGTGTTCCAAGTCTTACCCAAATGGATCAGAGTTACTCTGGCGGATCGTATCACGTGACAGCACAGATTGAAAACCGCTGGACGCGGGTAGGTTTTAGAACGCCAAAGAACAAAACCGTTACCCTGGAGTAAGATTGAGTAAATTTTGGAACACGGCCTACGTCGCATTCACTGGCGGCCACAGCTGTTTGCGCGAGTGCTGAGCGCGAGCTGATAGCGAGCTTCCAGATCATTTGCAACGCGCATGCGAACACACCCTCGGCCAGGAGCGCGAGCTAGCACGCGCTCCTGGCTTTGAGACGTGCATTTCTAGCGCGCGCTCTCGTTCTGCGGAAGAACGCTTCAAAACAGCGACCTCGAGCTCTCGTGGTTCTGGCGTTGGCTGCGTTCTCTGCTTAAAAGTGAACGGAGTATAAACAGCGCCCTCAAAAATGGCGTCCAGTGCCAGCGTCCAGCGTCCAACCAAGGGCTCTGCAGCCCTTCGCACAGCAGTAAGCCATTTTCACTCATGCATTTGACGCTCCACGTGAACGTCTAACTTCATCGTATGCTACAGCAACAGAAACTCGGCGTGAGCATGTTTTATTATCTGCTACACAAACCACTGAAGCTGGCGATGGAGCAGACGATGTTGCAGACGACGTAGCAGACGATGGTGCTCATCCGGGCTACCTAGGGGGCGCTGAGGGGATCTACTAGTGATGACGTTTAGAGGAGGAAACGCGCAGGCCTTGTGTTCTAGGTGGTATTGACCGTACTAGGGCGCCTCCTAAACATCTCGCCGCCAATAGCGGACACCATGTCCAGCTTGTTTTCCCCAAAGTTATGTGTTTACCAACACAAGGCACGTGCACCAGATTCTAAATTTACTTCATCTTTCTCGATTGTGAGCGCGGCGCAAAGATTTGCCGCGACTCGTTCCCAATAGACCTGTTGCAATACATGTACAGCGCCACGACGGTAGGGAATTTTGGGAACCCTCGGTACAAATAACGCGCTTTCTCGTTGCGTCTCTGCGACTGCGCGTGAGTCGCGACAGCTACTGCCAGCAGCCAAGATAATGATTATGAACCTAAACCAAAACTATACCAAAACGTCCTCGGACGGTTTCCGTGGCGTCTATGGCCGTTTTCGCGAGTGTCAAGTCATAGCCTCCTCTATACTCACAAAGCCTGGTAGTTCAAAGACGGAGTCATAGAGCGCCCGGTCGCAGATTTAGAGCGCGAGGATCTAGTATAGCACAGCATTTCTCGGGGAGCCTGTAGTCAGCGCACAGCTTTTGCAGCGGCGAGGACCCTAAACATGGTTTTCAAACCCGACGAGAAAAGAAGCGGTAACGCGAAGAACGCGAGGATCACAAGCGGACAAGTGTGTTTCGGCGTCTCGCCGCAGCGGGGCGCCCGTTACATGCATCTCCTCTCATTCGTTGTCTGTTTCACTTTAGGCGGCCGCGTCTCGTGGCGATCCGCCAGGCTTTGTCAGTATAGAGGAGGCTATGGCCAAGTGCTTGGAATTGGGATTATTCATAGGTTCGAGGCTGGTCGGCTAAGCAATGAAAACGAAAAAAAAGAAGACGGATGCGCGAGTAAGCCTTAAACATGAATTAATAGACGTTGCCACATCCATAAATCGTACAAAAAGTCCACAATAATTACTGCTAAGATCGCAAACAGCCACACTTTGCGCGGGCTTCGCTGGCAGGAGTGCTGGGGAATCGAGTGGCATCGCTACCTGGTAAGTTCCACACGAAGCGCCTCACCCGGAGGCCACCGATTTTTCCACTATACCCCTATTCTATAGACCTTTCCAAAAACGAGCTTGTGGCCGGTGCCATTTTGAGCGTTCGTGCGTATGGCGCGTGCTTTGCTCGCTTTCCGAAGCGACGAACACGCACGTGCTGGGCTGTGAAGATCGCACGCTGGACTGTGATTTTGTAAACATTGGAAAGGTCTATACTCTGTTTCATACTTAGCGTGCAACGCTGTCAAAGCTACTGGCGCGAGCGCGTGGCTTCATCTATGGTTTTGTTTGCACGAGAACGCGTGCAAATGATCAACGGAATCAAGCCCCACGCTCGCGCCAGTAGCGTTGACGGCGTTGCACACTAAGTAGGAAGCAGAGCATAGTTCACTGTCGTACCGATGACTCCCATAATTCGTCGCGCGGCAAGCACGGGCGTTTGGGATTTCGGCAAAGGTTCAATTTTTTTCCCGCGCTCAGTCGAGAAAGATGAAGTAAAAAAATCCGTGAGTGCTGCGTCCGCGTGGGCCTACTTGTGGGCACCGTCAGAGCCTTTTATACTGGGCACCGTGGGCCTAGTGCTGCGTCAAAACACAAACAAATCGACTATGTTGTTGTCCCCATCGGTGTAGTTCTCAACTTAGCCACTAGGGGCGCGACGGTTGGATCTCGTTCCCCATAAAGTCTTCGACTTGCTCCTTTTCTTGCGCAGTGCATCTTGGGCGTTGTGATCATCGTGGCCCTTGTGCCCATGTTACTCAAAGTGAAGAACCTGCCCAAGCTGTGGAAGACGAGCCGTTCGGACGCGGTAAGCTATCTGGCCGGGGGGGGGGGGGGGGGGGAGGCGAACAGAAAGTACAGTCGCCGTGTCAGAGCACGCACTCACTGTCAATCTAAGATTGCATGTTTCCGTCTTTGATTTAGAGTTACAGCTTGCTGCTTGGTCGGGTAATAGATGCCCCACTAAATAATTTTTTTTTTGTCATTTAATATTTTGTGTTTTGTGCGTTCATTGTACGCTCGAGAACATACTATATCAAGGGTGTCTGGGCTAGTATTCTCGCAAGGGAGCTGGTATGCGAATGCGCGATATTTTCTCGGTATACACTGGTGTTCGGCTTGTGAATCTCACCTCATCTGTAGTCCTAGCAACGCAATTGAATTTGAGACATTTAGGTAGGACGGATGTGTTGTTTTGTAATTGCTTGGTAGACGTAATTCCTTTTCCTGGTATTGCCACTGCAAAGGTAGCAAGTTGGCCTGGGAGTGTCGCGAAAGCCGCGTCTGTGTAGACAGCTAGCTTGTCAGCCGAGCTTTCCCAGGCCTGGATCCGTTTGTTGTGGCTACGGGCATGCGAAGTCTGACGATCTGGATGTCTGAAACTCGCGTTCTTCGGGATGGGCTTGCCTTCCACGAGGTCGATGTACTCTACCCAAGGGGGGTCCTTCTCTGGTAAGTCGGGAAGTGGGAGTTTAAGTGTTTGAATTAATCTGAAAATAGTTCTGCCGGGTCGTGAGTGTTGTAGTCGTTCACAGTGGGCGACGGATCGCAGCATTACAGTTTCTTGTAAGGTGTTGAGCTGGGCATGTTCCATAAGTGTCGCTATTGGTGTGAATCGGGGTAAGCCGGTAATGACCCGTGTATAAACGCCTGGAAAGTAAACGACGAAGTGTAGAAACGTTATGAAAGCGACGAGGTGTAGAAAGTTCGGCAGAAAGATATGAGTGCGAGTCACCACAACATCCGAGCTTCATGCCGCATGGCAACCAATTTAAAGGGTAGCTTGGCACGCCGCATACGAAGCGTATGTACCGCGTTTACCAACTTTCGAACGGTGTCTACAGACTATCGTTTGTATGATGCACAAGTAATGAGACCCCGACTTTATAATCACAAGCCTGGCGCGTTCAAGTAAAAAATGCAGTGTCAACAAGAAACAGATGATGGATCACAGAGTATTTAATCGGTTCCCTAAAATAACACACACCATATCCCAATGAAGTAATAGCTGTAACAAACTAGGTCCCTTCGCTATACATCGTCCATTGCGCTGCACGGAACTTCCGAGATGGAGTATGAATTTCTATACCCTCATTTTGTCTCCAGCGAGTCTGCCCTTAATTGTATCATTTAATAAATAAATATTAGATCCAAGAGAAGGCATTTGAGACGGCAAAGGAATAATGCCGAAGTACGAAGGAAGAGTGCGGATGAGCCGTTGAAGGCATCTCTAACAGTTCTGAGACGCAGCAGACCCAGACCCCGTCCCTATTACAATACCATCTTTCAGTAAACTAAAGCCTCGGTCACACCACTAATGCATTATACAAAATACAGTCGGCGGACACTGTCTGCCTCTTCCTTCTCTCACATTGGCCATACAAAAACTGTGCGTGATTGAAGCATGTATAAACTGCTTCGAACAAGCTTGTGGCGTGTTCGGAGGTAATTCTGTCAGCGTTTCTGCAGCGATGTCTTTTGTCACGTGTGAGCAGTGTGACCCCGGCTTAAGGGTTAAAAGCATGCTCGCGCCTGGGAAGAGTTTGTAGCACCGCAGGTAAGCCCCGATATTGTTCCCTGACCGTTCCAGGCGTTGTGGCTTCTGAGTTGCGTCGGCGTCATATTCCTCGATGTCACCTACGGCCTGATTGTGGGAAGCCTGCTGGGACTACTCATCATCTTCCTCAAGCTGAACAGGTACGGACTAGGAAACGCTGTTTACGGTCAGGTCCGCGTTTGCCCACGCCAGGGGTTGCGAGTGCTCCACGGGCGCGGAAACGTAGCGCCACCGTAGCCACGTGACGTCAGGGTCACGCGTAGGTGTACGCAACAAGAAAACAAACGCGTTTAGCGAAGGTCTGCTACTACACTACAAAACCGTAATAGTAATTTATCCTTAACGTGCAGAATTTTCACCGGTAATGATCGAAGTAACGTTTGTGTTTAGTGAGTCGAAACACCCGCAATGAAAACTTACCAAGATCACATTATACCTCCTTCTTTACATGATGAAAGAGTATGCTTAAAGAAACACTAGCTTGTCAAAATATTTTTTTTTTTTAAATTTTATCCGGAACGATTGAAAACGATGCCTGGACATTACCCTCGTAATTCGAAACTTGGGAACTCAATACTTGTGAAGTACAAAAAAAAAACTGTTTCCAAAAGCCGAATTTGAAGTTCCCGCGTGCGATCCGCGCCAGTGCAGTGACGTCGAAGATTGAGTCGTCCTGCAACTCAAGTTTCGTGTTCGCCCGCGTCCCGCGATCAACCGTTCCGTGCGGACCGCCCATCGCTTCACTTCCGAGTTCAAGACGACGCTTCACTTCCGAGTTTGACGCTGTTTTACGGCCCTTTCAGCGATCTCAAATTCTTTGAAGCGGTGTGAGGTCGAAAAGAACGCGCAGTGGACTTTTGTGAGCGACCTGCAGGGGCCACGTCGCGCCGGTTCTGCGTGAAAAGCTGCCCCGGCGGAGTCACAACCGAAACTGCGGTACACATGACACAAAACCCAGTTATTTTGACCGTTTGACGATTTCTTTTTCGAAGTCTGAGGGGTCGCCGGGCACGTAAAAAAGAGAAATTCGTCCGATTACCCGACTCACCGATCATCCTCAGTGCTACTTGCGTCGAGAGCCGCCATGTTTTTCGCGGGAGGATAAGAAGCAAGGAGGCGACATCACACCGGACTTCCGATTTTCGGTATTTCAGAAAAGTGCGCTCGCAATTGCGTTCAAAAATATGTTTTACGAATTCCGTTATGAAAGGTTATAGAAATATTCCTAATGCCCGTGTCCCACTAGAGCGACAGACAGAAACAAACGACAGCGACAAGCCTCAAACCAGAGTCTTTCGCGGTTTGAGAGGCTTTCTAGAATAAAGGAGGCTATGCTCAAACACAAGCATCATGCACGCGAGGGTATCTTTGGCAGACTTGCAATCGCTCGTGCTTACTTCACGAGCACCGAACGACTAAACGCCTGCCAAAGGTACCATCGCGAGCATGCTGCATGGGTTTGAGGCTTGTCGCTGTTTTTTGTTTCTGTCTGTCGCTCTAGTGGGACACGGGCATTACAGAACTTCTAAATCGCATGATCGATTACGTCACAAATAAAAAGAAGCGAAGAGGTGAGGAGCAGTTCTGGTATTTTTTTTTTTTTGCGTGTCTTTTACTATAACTTGCATCGTTTTTGACAACAAAAACAAATACGACCTTTAGGATGTGAGTGCCTTTTTAAAGAACGACTACTATGTCCAATTTTACTCGAACAGTAACTTGGAAATAACGAGGTAGAATGTCGGCATTCTGAAACAATAACTACGCCTGAAAAACGGAACATTAATTAAAGTGTGCTTTTTAATATTTTTATTCACCTCAATGGTAGTAATGTAACATCTACCAGATACGTAAAGAGACGTTTTGTGATATATGATTGTGCTGACTTTCTTTCTCTGCTTCGATGCAGTCACAAGGGTGTATACTTACAAGCATACAACAGCGACATATTTCTGCCTTCGGGATCACATATCTCTTGGGTAGGTAAAATTTTATCTTTACATATTCCCCTTAAGCAGCAAATATTTAAATCGCGATATATAGATATACCTAATAACGTGGGTAAATGCTCGTAAACCGAAATTCTCAATCAAAATTATTGTGGATGGTTATTTTATTGTTCGGTTTAATACGTCAGCAGTCAAAGAATGCTGTGGATAGTCACTATCGCTCACATAACATTTGACTGCTCGCCTTTGTCCTTGTAACAGCATGACGGTATCGTCATATTCCGATTCGGAAGTCCACTGTGTTTTGCTAATCACAAAAACATCATCTGCGGGTTCGAGGAAATTTTCCGCGAGACTCAGCCTGAAAAGCCCCAGTTCATGTAAGTAAAGTACTCAGAGTTTATGACCGTACAAAGCTGGAAAGAACTCGTACCATTGCACCTGTAAAGGCGCGTTCACACCGGCGATGTAAAGCAGTCGCGCGACGCGACTAGATCGCATCGCAAAAAATTTAGATGGTCACACTGGCGTGCGCGATGAACAAGTCGCTTCTTGAAAACTCTCGCTCCGAACGCCGCTGATTGGCTCAGCCGCTCCGCGACTAGATCGCGTCGCAGAACGTCGGGCCAGCTAGCGACTGCTCAAATCGCGTCGCCTTTTATTTTCCGCGATGGTCGCCTTTGCGATGAAGGTTATCGCGCGACTAGATCGCATCGCCGGTGTGAACGCGCCTTATTAGTTATTTATTAATCTAGAGAATCCGCCACCACTCGCAAGAGCGGAAATAGACACGCTATAATCGGCGTGACAAGCATTTTAACATTCCGGCTGGACTTGCTTAATGGCATTTGCAATCTTTTTGAAGGAACCACTTCGAAGCTCCACAATACAAATAATTTAAAGTTATAAAATCATCCTTATTAGTTTATGAACATAAAGTTGACACATAGATTTATAAATAGTTGACCTCTCAATTTACTTTACATCAAAATCATACACAGATTGGACTTGGTGAATGGAGAGATTAAAACGTTTCTAAATAATATTTTAGATGATAAGGTCAAACTATAATCACTCACCGGACATGACACGTAAGCATTTGACAGATGACCCGGGAAAAATAAGATTATTGTAATATTACAACCTGTACGTATGAATTTCACTTTCAGAGATGAAACCAAAAATCTAAAATCAGCGAAAGCCATTGTTCTAGATTGTTCTGCGATCAGTTTCATAGACTCTGTTGGCCTCGCTGCGCTGAACGAGGTAAGTAACATTTCTCTTAACTGCAGCATCTTTTAAGACCCAGTCAGCTGAATCTAATGCGAAATTCTCAAACATTTGCACCGCACTCGTATGCTCAGAAAGTACGAATAAAATTGTTTTAAATTATGCACACAGACGCAGCATTTTTTACGAGCACACATTGCTGCTTTATGTTAGTTTATTCATGCATTCTGAAGTGCGGAAGTCAATTAGTACATTTATTGAGATTATTCTTAAAGTGAGGGCCAACTCGTGGCTGTTTATTTTGAAAAGAAATCCCCCAAATGTCTGAGACTGAAGAGAAGGCACATAGTCTCTAGGGTACATTCACAAGTTGAAATGTTTAACTTTAGATACTAAACAAGCATCATCCTTTTATCAACCTGATACTGGGGAACAGACAGACAGGAACGAACACACACACACACACATGCACACACACACACACGCACACACGCACACACGCACACACACACACACACACACGCACACACACACACACACACACACACACACACACACACACACACACACACACACACACACACACACACACACACACACACACACACACACACACACAGGAACAGGCATCTATGAGCTGATTTGCTCAACCTGACTTCCTAAGCAAACCTCCTTGTTTTTCCAGGTTGTTGAAACATGCCACGTGAACAAATGCCAACTGTTTCTTGCATCACTGCCAAGTAAGTTCTTTTTTTTTTCTTAAGCGCTCTACCGTCGTGCTTTCCAAGGAAAGCAATCGTTCCCAGTGACGCCGTCAAAGAGCAGATGATTCCGCGCCGAGCCTTCCCTCACTTCCGAGCGCGCAAACATTGAAGAGGCTGATGAGGTCCCTGTCCAACAGACTTGGGAAGTAATCCGTTACAAGTAACGGATTTCCTGTAATTCGTTACTTTTTCAGGTAATTTTGTAATTGCCATGTTTTTTTCTGCGGCAATACTTTGTAATGTAATTTAGTTACTAATATCGGTAACGGATTACCTTAATTACTCGTTACTTTTTAAAAATATGAACATAATACAGAAACCAGAGCAATATCAACAGGCAATTCAGCCGCGTGAAGATAGCAAGTTCAATAAAATAGAAAACATCGTGAAGAGGAGAATAACTGAAACGAAACCACGATATTTTGTATGATCGGCCACTAGAACCACTAGAAATACGTGCAAGACATATACAAATATGCGAAAAACAAAGATCAAGAAGACAACGCCGAGTAGGCCATGCCTCTCCATCGCCTTCCATCGTGTTTTGCTTCTTTTGCTGGGCAGGGGAAAGCTCTTCGTGTTTATTTGTTTTTTGACTTTTACGCCTTTTCACCCGTTCAAACTTCTTCGAGGTCCCCCGCCACCTGCACAGACATCAAACGCGGATCCGTTCATGCATATACTGACAGTGCATCAAAGCTACAAGCACAAGGCCGCAGCCTCAAGACGTTGCGCTCACGCTTGAAAGGCCCGTTTCAAAAGTGAGCTTTCGTATAGGTTCCTTACAAGTTACAAACGAATCTCCTAGCGGAGGTCTACGCTGCTACTGGGCATGCGCACCACTAGCTTTGTCTGCAGAATTCCAGGAGTCATTTCCGGTCGCCGTAAGCTGATGGCCAGTGTGGTTGCAGCTTTTGCGGCCTTGTCAGCTTACAGGTGAACGGAGTGCACCTACATTCTTTACATTAAATACAATATCTTATTTTTACAAAGACTACCATAATGCACGCACATGAGAAATGGAAAGTAGTGTTGCAGAACATACTTGAAAACATCTCACTTGTTTCTATTGTTGTCTTGATAAATGTATGGGAAAAGTAACGTGAAAGCAATTTGTAATGTGACGAGTAAAGTAATCAGTTATCTTTCAGCGAAAGTAGTTCGTAACGGTAATCTGTTACATTTGAGGCGCGGTAAGTTGTAATTGTAATCCATTACATTTTCCGAGTAATGGGCACATGTCTGTTGTCCAAGGACCCGCGAGGGGAAAGGACGCTCTTGTTACGTGCCTCTGCAGTTTTGCCGGACGCAAACCTCCCACGTGGTCACAACACCCCGCCCCAGGCATCTCTCGTCCCGTTCCCTGAAGAACGCGAGAACAGAGCCGCCCTCTCGCTCAAACACCGAGACCTAAAGGCTAAAAGCATGGTTGTGCGTAATATATTAGTTGAAGTGAGGGTTTCGTGACCACTTCGATAGAGTTTTAGTGGGTCGTCCTGATGACTCCGACAACGACACCCGACACTCCGCCGCAGCCTTTGCGCATGCATCGTATCGCTATCGGGCCCCGCTATCGGAACTGATCTGCTAAGACTCTATTTTAAAAAAATGAGACGTTTACTATTCCCTGTAGTGTCGAACTAGAGCGCAGCTCTTGTGGAGGAGGAGGGGAAGGTACGGAGGGGAGGCCCCTCCTCCTCCATACCCTTCTCCTTCCCTTTTCCTCCCACCTCCTTCTCTCCCCTCCCTTCCTCCTCTCCTCCCTCGTGACGTCACTCGTGACCCTCGTGACGTCACACGTGACGCCACGTGTTACGTCATTATGGGAAACGTCCCATAATGCAACGCGCGGTTACGCTGACGGCGACGGCGACGCCGCTCGAGCCGGAAAAGGGCGCCTAAGAGCTGCGCTCTAAAAAAATGAAAGACCTTGTTCGTTGTAGAGTTACAGTAATGGAGTGCGTGTTCTCAAATGTTTATTGAACTACTTCGTACATACCGTCGTAATAGAAAGTAGAGACGGCAATGGTATCAGTCAGGTCTCCCAATCAAAGTCGCCCGAACAATTTATATAACTTCGATATGGTTGATCGTCAGAACGTGCTGGTGACAGTCTATATTCGAAGTTAATAATCGAGGATCGCGACGAACGTTCATGGCAGTTTCGTAAAAGACAGCCTTTTTCCTTACTAGCTGGAACCCTGAGCAGCGTCCAGTCCCAGCCGGACCTGGCGTCAAGGATAGGCGTCGGTCGCAGTGGCTCCGACCATCCAGGACGCGCTGGCCCTTGTCAAGAAGGAGCTGTCCGACTTGGAGACAAAACATCGATTGGACATTCTTGTGTGACGTGGACACTTAGCCATCAGCCTAGCTGCTTCTTACGTGCGACGCCTAATCTACTTCACTCTGAGATTATTGCACGGCTGCCGGCGTGCATTTGCACTTCCGCTGACGTCAGAGGTTGGTCCACTTGGAGCGGCCGTCAACGCAGATGAACTGCTGTGATGATGGTAAAAAAAGTAGAATATACAATAATAATAGGTACAAAACTCTCAAATGATTAAAAAAGAACTGCTGTGATTGCAATAAACTGAAGGCGCTTAGAGTGACATATATTGCTTTCTGATCTTCCTTTTGGCATGAGTCATGCCTATACTTGATGCTGTAAACGACTTAACTTTCGCTAGGAGCTAAATTTCGCGAATTTGACGATTCGCCAAAAATTGATCCCGCGAACATATAATCACACGATAAAGAATATACAGCGTATCCCTCCTATTCGCGAAATTTTGTACCCGCGATATATTCCCCGAACCCACATCTCGCCAAATTTGCGAAATATTGAGCCGAAGAGAAAGAAAATAAAGTCTTTTACATTCTTTATGGTTCAACGTGTTTTTTTTTATATTTTCTAAGTAAATCTCTTTTATTTTTACTGTATTAATTCATTGTTAAATAAATTTGTCTCCTTTTTTATTTCGTAACTATTGTACATCTTTGCAATTTTTTTTTTTTTTGCATAAGATTTTTTTTTTTTTATGCTAGAAAGGAAGTTGCTTTTGCTGAAACTGTAAAGAGGGACTCGTCAGGCCTCTGGTCTTGGCCACCTCTCGGTGAGCGGGAAAGAAATGAAGAAATAAAAATGAAATAAAATGTAAGTACCTATAGTCACTACCAAAATGAGAACGGCAGGGTGCGTATTCCGAACGCCCGGTTTCCAGCACGCCCTCCACGCCTTCCGTCGTGCTTCAGCTGCGCGGAGCGATCGAGGTGCGCGAGACGCCTAAGTATTGTCGAAGGCAGGAAGCTCGTGCTGGAGGCGAGACAACTGAAGCTTTTAGTCAGTGACTATGGCATGAATGTACGGGGCGGAAGGAAGCGAAGAAAAATTGGGTGCCATTCCACTCTGTGAAGGTGGAAGACCAGCGAACCTGTTTAGCACACGACGCAGACGTGACGCAGAATTTTGAACAAAGCTACGAACACATTTATTGTCTTGATCGGCGGTCACCGTGACGAAAGGTACGCAAACTTCATGGAGTATAAACGACCAATTGATTAGGCTCAATAGTTCCTGTTGCTCCTTCGGTAGATTGACCAGTTGCCATAAGCTCTATTTTCCGCGTACTTCCGACCGAACTTTGAGAAAATTGATCAGGTGCGTCCGACGCACACGCAGCCAGGATTTTGTTTCGGAAAAAGGGCGGAGGGGAATTGTGTGTGTGTGTGTGTGTGTGGGGGGGGGGGGGGGGGGGCCGCGTACGACAAAATGCTCTGTGGGAAAGGAGGCCCCAGCAAAATAAAAGATTTCGGGGGGGGGGGGGGGGGGGAGGTGGCCCGCACGCAAAGCGCAAAACGTGGTCAGCTTTCGGCGCATGCGGAGTGGGGGCGACGCTATTCTTTGCGTACGCAAAGCTTTAGCGTGCACTATTCTAAAACTCCGTCATACTTTAACGCTATAGCGTTTTGGAGCTCGTGTCGCGAAAAATCCGGCGTCGGCGTCGGTGGGACCAACGAATCTCATCATAATGCAACGCGCGCAGCCTCATGTGGCGTCACACGTGGCTGCGACATCTTGACTCTATCGACTCCCTGAATTTAGCGAAAGCTTTCCCGCCAGATTTAGCAGAATGTTTTCCCGCCAAATTCAGCAGAACATTTTCCCGACATATTTAGCGGAAAATTTACCAGCCAAATTTGGCAAAATTTTCACGTCAAATTTAGCACGAAATTTCCCCGCCGAATTCAGTGAGAAATTTTGCCGCCAAATTTAGCGGAACATTTTCCCGACAAATTTAGTGGAAAATTTTTCTGCCAAATTTGGCGGGAAAATTTTAATGAAAACACGTGACGTCATGCGACACGCAACGCTACCGACTATACCACGCACACACGCTTGCCCGGCTTGGGAACGAGCGCGAGTTTAATAAGAAGGCTTTGCCAATGGGGCCCGATCGATCCTAAAGGGGCCCTGCAAGGACGTTTTTACTGGTTTTTAATTTGCATCGAACCTGAGCGCACTGAACGCAGTAACTTAATGAAACTTTTCTTTTCTCGAATGTCGATTTATTTCAGTTCCGGGGTAAGGAAGGGTTAGGGATAAGGGATCGAGGGAAGGAAGTAGAAAAGAGAAAGGAGAGGAAGGACAGGTAAAGGGTGGAGGTAGTTTGGAGTACCTATGAGAATGGACAGTTCACTGGCTCGAGGCGTATGGCACCATGCCTTAGAGCCGGTCTGTTAGATCTGCATCTTCTAAGAATGTTATGAGTAAGGCGAATGTTCTTGAGGCATCTCTTACTGAGCCTGGGGGGAAACGAATGTCTTGAGTTGTCCCGTGGGCAACCCCTGCGAGCTGCTGTGATGATGGTAAAAAAAAAGTAGAATATACAATAATAATAGGTACACCACTCTCAAATGATTAAAAAAGAACTGCTGCGATTGTCAGTCTGCAATAAACTGAAGGCGCTTAGAGTGACATATATTGCTTTCTGATCTTCCTTTTGGCATGAGTCATGCCTATACTTGATACTGTAAACGACTTAACTTTCGCTAGGAGCTAAATTTCGCGAATTTCACGATTCGCCAAAAATTGATCCCGCGAACATATACATACGATAAAGAATATACAGCGTATCCCTCCTATTCGCGAAATTTTGTACCCGCGATATATTCCCCAAACCCACATCTCGCCAAATTTGCGAAATATTGAGCCGAAGAGAAAGAAAATAAAGTCTTTTACATTCTTTATGGTTCAACGTGTTTTTTTTTTAATATTTTCTAAGTAAATCTCTTTTATTTTTACTGTATTAATTCATTGTTAAATAAATTTGTCTCCCTTTTTTATTTCGTAACTATTGTACATCTTTGCAATTTTTTTTTTTGCATAAGATTTTTTTTTTTTTTATGCTAGAAAGGAAGTTGCTTTTGCTGAAACTGTAAAGAGGGACTCGTCAGGCCTCTGGTCTTGGCCACCTCTCGGTGAGCGGGAAAGAAATGAAGAAATAAAAATGAAATAAAATGTAAGTACCTATAGTCACTACCAAAATGAGAACGGCAGGGTGCGTATTCCGAACGCCCGGTTTCCAGCACGCCCTCCACGCCTTCCGTCGTGCTTCAGCTGCGCGGAGCGATCGAGGTGCGCGAGACGCCTAAGTATTGTCGAAGGCAGGAAGCTCGTGCTGGAGGCGAGACAACTGAAGCTTTTAGTCAGTGACTATGGCATGAATGTACGGGGCGGAAGGAAGCGAAGAAAAATTGGGTGCCATTCCACTCTGTGAAGGTGGAAGACCAGCGAACCTGTTTAGCACACGACGCAGACGTGACGCAGAATTTTGAACAAAGCTACGAACACATTTATTGTCTTGATCGGCGGTCACCGTGACGAAAGGTACGCAAACTTCATGGAGTATAAACGACCAATTGATTAGGCTCAATAGTTCCTGTTGCTCCTTCGGTAGATTGACCAGTTGCCATAAGCTCTATTTTCCGCGTACTTCCGACCGAACTTTGAGAAAATTGATCAGGTGCGTCCGACGCACACGCAGCCAGGATTTTGTTTCGGAAAAAGGGCGGGGGGGAATTGTGTGTGTGTGTGTGTGGGGGGGGGGGGGGGGCGGGCCCGCGTACGACAAAATGCTCTGTGGGAGAGGAGGCCCCAGCAAAATAAAAGATTTCGGGGGGGGGGGGGGGGGGGAGGTGGCCCGCACGCAAAGCGCAAAACGTGGTCAGCTTTCGGCGCATGCGGAGTGGGGGCGACGCTATTCTTTGCGTACGCAAAGCTTTAGCGTGCACTATTCTAAAACTCCGTCATACTTTAACGCTATAGCGTTTTGGAGCTCGTGTCGCGAAAAATCCGGCGTCGGCGTCGGTGGGACCAACGAATCTCCATAATGCAACGCGCGCAGCCTCATGTGGCGTCACACGTGGCTGCGACATCTTGACTCTATCGACCCCCTAAATTTAGCGAAAGCTTTTCCCGCAGATTTAGCAGAATGTTTTCCCGCCAAATTCAGCAGAACATTTTCCCGACATATTTAGCGGAAAATTTACCAGCCAAATTTGGCAAAATTTTCACGTCAAATTTAGCACGAAATTTCCCCGCCGAATTCAGTGAGAAATTTTGCCGCCAAATTTAGCGGAACATTTTCCCGACAAATTTAGTGGAAAATTTTTCTGCCAAATTTGGCGGGAAAATTTTAATGAAAACACGTGACGTCATGCGACACGCAACGCTACCGACTATACCACGCACACACGCTTGCCCGGCTTGGGAACGAGCGCGAGTTTAATAAGAAAGCTTTGCCAATGGGGCCCGATCGATCCTAAAGGGGCCCTGCAAGGACGTTTTTACTGGTTTTTAATTTGCATCGAACCTGAGCGCACTGAACGCAGTAACTTAATGAAACTTTTCTTTTCTCGAATGTCGATTTATTTCAGTTCCGGGGTAAGGAAGGGTTAGGGATAAGGGATCGAGGGAAGGAAGTAGAAAAGAGAAAGGAGAGGAAGGACAGGTAAAGGGTGGAGGTAGTTTGGAGTACCTATGAGAATGGACAGTTCACTGGCTCGAGGCGTATGGCACCATGCCTTAGAGCCGGTCTGTTAGATCTGCATCTTCTAAGAATGTTATGAGTAAGGCGAATGTTCTTGAGGCATCTCTTACTGAGCCTGGGGGGAAACGAATGTCTTGAGTTGTCCCGTGGGCAACCCCTGCGAGCTGTAGTCCATCGAGGAAAGATTTCCTCCCGTCCGCTAGATTCGGACAGACCCAGATAAGGTGTTCTAGGTCCTCGGGAACGTCACAGCTTGAGCAGTTTGGGCTCATTGTCGGGTCCAGACGATGAATGGCCTTTGCAGTGAAGGTACACCCAGTACGAAGCCTTTGCAGAATGGAGGTCTTCCGCCAGAGACTCGCGAGTCAGGATGTTGTCGCTTTATTTCTTTGTGTATAAGTTGTCTGGCCTCGCAGATTTTCGATACATAGAGTGTTGGCACATTAAGGTGGTGCGCTTCTGCTGAAGACGATCGGCTGTCTCGTTGCCTGTGATGCCAACCTGTGAGGGCAGCCATTGAAATGCTAATTGCCAGCCTTTTGTTTCCAAGTTTCTTGCTGTGTGGGCAACGTACCGAGCATATTGGGGGGCATCGTCTAGGTTGCTGAGAAGCACCAGAGCTGCTCTGGAGTCTGTTAGAAGGACTGCCTTTTCGCAGTTGGAAATGTCGTCAAGTGCTTCAAGGCCAAACCAAAGAGCGGCTAGTTCAGCGGTTGTGGAGGAGGTATGGAAACTGAGTTTTCTTGATTTGGTCACATTAAGTTCTGGGATGAAGATTGCTGCAGTAGATGATTCACATCTGTGAAGCACTGAGCCATCTGTGTAGACATGTACCCATCCTACAAAAGATTCCTCTATTAGCTCTTCAGCGAGGCCTCGGGCGACAGCTTGTGCCGTGAGCTGTTTGTTTTTGAGCATGGAATGGAACTCATTGATTTTCAGCGATTCGGCGTATGGTGGTGGAGCTAGGTAGATCATAGCAGGGGCGTCTTAAGCCCTTCAAACTCTGTTGCGAGATATCTTAGACGAGAGAGGGGACGGGCTGCGCAATCGGTTCAGGAAGGGAATCGTTGACTGGCAGGTCGTTTGCCGTGTGATGTGGCGAAGCGTCAGTTCTTTGCCGTGGTTTTCAACAAGGTTCATCCTTCCTTCTACTAGCGTCGGAATGTTAGGTGCGTACCTGGGTAGGCCTAGACATAATCAAACAGCAATTCGTTGGAGTGCTTCAATGGCTAATGACTGCGCGTTGCTGATGTGAACTAATGGCAATGCATACATCAGTCTGGAGAGAATCAGGCCCCCATACAGTTGCATCATCATTGCCTGAGGTGTAACCCCTCCGCTGCCTATGATCATACGAATAGAGCTGAGGTGTCGGCGACATTTGATGAGTGTTGATTTGACTGCAGGGCGCCAGGAGATGCGGTCATCTAGTAGAAACCCTAGGTAGAAGTACGTTCGAACCCGCGTTACTTCTGTTCCGTTGATTTCGTAGGTTCTGTTAATTGAAGCTCTGGCCGTTGGATGGTACTGAAGGACAGCTGTTTTAGATGTGGAGAGAGTAAGTCACAGCTTTGATATTTCGTCTACAAGCATGGTTAGAGCATCCTGTAGCGCTTGCTGCATCTTGCTGTACACCTTTGTTGGGGCAGAAGCCCAGAGGGCCACGTCATCAGCGTAAATTGCAATGTTTATTACTGGTGTATCGATGTTCATCAGCTGTACGGCCTCTGGCAAAGCGGCCATGACAACGTTGAACAAAAACGGGCTTATTACGCTACCCTGGGGAACGCCTTGAGCTACTGCACGGTTCGAACTGCGGGCTCCTCCTAGGCGTACGCACATTGTGCGACCAGTCAGGAAAGCACGCATAAATGCAAGTGCTCGACCTTGCACACCAAGTTTGATAAGCTGGGTAATTATGGTACTGTGGTGAATTGAATCAAAGGCCTTTTTGATGTCCAGGAATATGGCTGTGAAAGCTTGCTTTGTGGCCTTCGATTCCTCCATGTCTGGTACAAGGTCGCTGATCGCGTCCATCGTGCCGCGTAGTTTGCGGAAGCCAGACAGTTGATTAGAAAGGGCACCAGATGGCTCAAGTTGCCAATCTAGACGCCGCAAGACCATTCGTTTCATAATCTTCCCCAGACAGCTAGTGAGGGAGATAGGTCTGTAGGAAGATGTGTCACCGATCGGTTTTCCTGGCTTATGAATTGGAACAACCACGGACTGTAGCCAGGCAGGAGGAAGGACAGACGAGCGCCAAATGTCATTGATGTTATCAAGGAGGCCAGGGAGGGTTGCGGCAGGGAAGGTTTCGAAGAGCTTGAAACGTGATACCATCCAAACCTGGTGCACTGCGTTTTCCAGAAGAACGCCGAAGAGCATGGCGTAGTTCGCCCATTGCTGAAGTCCGAGTCTGCGATTGTTAGCGTTGTTGGTACAGTGCAGGCGGTGCTAACTACAGCAAAGCCTGATGGCGGAGCAGGGATGGAGGTAAATTCATCTGCTAGATGTTCTACAGCTTGTGCCACGGTTATGTTGTGGATTACTGCTAGTCCAAGAGCAGGTGAGCAGGGAACGGCATGCCCGGCGAGAACACGAGCCATATGCCACGCTCGTCTTCCACCTCCCGGAGGGTGAAGGGACTCACATCGTTGTCGCCACTGTCTACGTTGTAAGCGGTGGGTGTGTTTGCGAAATGCAGCGTCGAGTTTACGGTAACGTTGGATGCCTCTTCTTGCCTAGATGTAATGAGAGAGCGGCGCTGCGCCTTGCGGCGCATTGCTCGCAATTTGAGGTAGGTTAGATCAGGGTTAGGCCGATATATTGGGATTGTCACACTTCGGGTAGCTCTGGAGAGGGCCTGAGAGATGGCAGTCGTGTGGTCTACGTTGCCCTGAGATATTATCTCCTCGAAGTATATCTGGTAGGCATCCCAGTTAGTTACTATTCGACAAGCTTCCACAGCGAAGGCGTAGGACTTGGCCCGCTGCTTCGACGAGGTTGTCGCCAGCGTGCACAGGCCTCCGAGAGTTTCGTCAGACAGTTGCGGTAGGTTGTTTAAACTGTTCGTCCACATAATGGGGAGTTTTCGTAGACCGCGTCTCCCCCTCCGCTAAGCCCTCCGCAACGAAGAAGCCGCTACTGCGCCTGCGCGCCGATAGCCTTGGCTGTAGAGTTCCGGGTATCGTAGCGGGTTGCGGAGAGCGTTGCGGGGCGGCGAAAACGATCTACGAAAACTCCCTATCATGGTCAGAAGGCGGAAAACAGTTGCTGCGCTATCGCACATTGCCCGTACGGCTGTCTCCGATGCCTCCACCGTGCTTCGGTACTGACAACGCTTGCCAACATTAAAATGGCGACGCTCTCAGTGTTGTCAGACCACAAAGCAATTTCGCATAAGGCCTATTCTCATATGAAAAAAAATCGACTTTTAAGAACTTGTAAGTTGGTGAGTGAGCAATGTTCAAACTTTTGCAGCGCAGTTCTATGATGAAAGAAAAAGAAACATATTTGTTTTAAACAATACACACTGAGCTACCTCGACCAAACCCATATTTTGCTAAATTTGCTAGTTTACTCACTCTAAAGAAAAAGGAGGTAAAAGGGTGTATTGTTACACTCTTTGTCCCATATAATGCACCCCAAAAGTTCAATTCGACGTTCAGCGCCCTATATTCGAACAGACGGCCCCAAATTTTACGAGGGGCTTGATAGCCGTGGGGTACAACTTATTAAAATAACTGCTTTACGCGTTACTGACTAGAAAAAAAAAAAAATCGGGGTTTTCTTGGCCCTACTGCAAAAACTCAGTGTTTTCTTTATGTGGTCTTTGATACGCACTTTAGCTATTTTAAAAGTTATATCGCACCGTTATCAAGCCCCTCGTAAAATTTGGGGCTGTCTGTTCGACTATAGGGCGCTGCACGTCGAAATGAAGTTGTGGGGTGTATTATATGGGACAAAAGGGTGTAAGGTGATACCCTTTTTTGTTTTGGAGTGCTCCGGCCTTGCCTTTTTCGTAAATTGGAACATTTATTTTAAAAAAATAATTAAGAGGTCAAACTCCTGGTCAATTTTGAAAATGTAAAACAACAGAAGGCTGATCTTAGGAACGCCACTCTAGGGTGCACCTACCAGTTGAATTTATTTATTTATTTTACCTCAGGGCGCTAAGGCATTACAGAGGAAAGTGGGGCATAATAATAAGAAGAATACAAAAGGAACAATGAACAACAAACTCAAACAATAGGGAACATGAAATTGGCAATAGAAGTACAAAAAAAAGAGCGTGGTCAGTCATTGATGCGAGAGAAGCAGGTAAGCGGTTCCAATCATTAGAAGTTCTTGGAATAAAAGAAGCGTAATAAACTTTAGAGTGACAAAATGGTACAACAACTTTGTGGGGATGATCAAGGCGTGCTGAAACAAAGTATAGGGGGATTATCATTTAGGCTTTGAGGTAAGGAACATGGTGATATATTTTATGAAAAAGGGAGATTCGAAAAACCATGCGACGATGTGCGAGGGTTGGAAGTAATAATGTGATTTTCATTGACGTTACGCTTGCGGTGCGGTTATAGTTAGCCAGTATAAAACGTGTAGCTCTGTTCTGAACACCTTCAAGTGAGTTGATGAGGTAGATGGTTGAGGGATCCCAGATGGAAGCTGCATATTCGAGCTTAGGCCTAACTAGTGTTTTCTAAAGAGTCAGTTTTAATGACGATAGAGCTAAAGGAAAGTTACGTTTGAGAAAGCCAAGCATTCGGTTAGGTTAGCGGTAATAAATTTGGCTTTGCGGGCTATGCGCACGATTTTGCATTTGTTAATGTTAAGCTCCATTGACCAGAGTTTGCACCATCTAAATATGGAGTCGAGGTCATGTAGTTTTTGCGAGTCCGAGTCATTAGTTATTGCACGATAAATAGCGCAATCATCAGCAAAGAGTTTAATTGAAGAAGAAACCATCTCATGCAAGTCATTAATATAGATCAAGGAAAGTAAAGGCCCCAAAACTGATCCTTGGGGTACGCCGGAAGTGACGGGTGCGAAGGAGGAGTTCATGCCGTTACATGTTACAAATTGCGAGCGATTTATTAAAAATGATACCAACCAGTTAAACACGCTAGAATCAATGTTGAATTTACTTAATTTAAACAATAAAAGTCTGTGCGATACCTTGTCGAACGCCTTGGCAAAATCTAAGAATATGCAGTCCACCTGAGATCCCTGATCGAATGCTGAATGAAAATCGTTAGTGATAGACAGTAGCTGTGTTTCACAGGACAACGATTTCCTAAAGCCATGTTGATTTGGGGAAAAAATGAATTGGACTCTAGGAAGTTAACAAGTTGTGTATAAATTACATGTTCTAGAACTTTACAGGGAACACTGGTTAGCGAGATGGGCCTATGGTTGATAGGAGAGTGCTTATCACCAGATTTATGCAGAGGAATAACTTTACCAATTTTCCAGTCGCAAGGTTCTAAATTGTGGTACTCAACTAACTTTATTTCTTCGAGGTGGTTGAAATATGTCATGTGAACAAATTTCAGCTGTTCTTTGTCTCACTTCCAAGTTACTTTTTCTTAATTGCTATCCCGTTGAGCGTTCTAAGGATACAATAATTTGCAGCGGCCGCGCCAAAGGTCCTTTTCTCCTCCTACCTTTACATGTTTTACTATTTCACCTGCTGCGGATTAGCACATAAAAATTTAAAGACTTACAAATCTCAGTAATGCGAAATTAGAGCACAGCTCTTGGGGAGGATAGGAGGAGGGGAGGGTACGCAACTCCTCTTCCATACCCTCCCTTCCTCCTCCTCCGTATACCCTCCCCTTCTCCCAGTTTCCCCGCTAAATTTAGCAGAAAAATTGACGCCACGTGACTTGAACACCAATGCAGTTTCCCTGCTAATTTTAGCGGGGAAATGACGTCACGTGACCTCAACACCAATTCAATTTCCCGTTAAATTTAGCGGGGCGGTTACGCCCACGGCGACGGCGGCACCGCTATACGCGGAAACGGGCGCCTAAGAGCTGCGCTCTAAAAGGACTGCGTGGCAAGTCCCTTCCTTTACGGGACATCGCCTTAACAGTTGGCGAGACGTCACACCATGGGGTAGTGCTTTGAATAGGTAATTTTAATTTAAAATAAAATCTATTAAATAGGTTCTTGGGTACCATTTAAGGAACCCCCCGATATAGATTCTCGAAATTTACAACTCGCTTTTCTTCACAATCAATGTAGCAGGATGCGCGAGTTCTAAACTCCTTATCGAACTAATTTGTGCATGCCGTCGTAACACAAAGTAGTAGGCATCTACGAATATTTTTAATTCGAAAATCGAATAGCTTCTCCCAGGACTTTCTCTCTACCGTGCACCATGTTTAAACAAAAATTCAGCTGAACGCGTGAAGGATGAACCTTCCTGTCCAACTATATATATAAACTGTAGTACGTGAACGACAAAATTTGTCGCAGCTATTCTAATTGAGGGAATTTATAAGTCTGCTCGCTATATGCAAATATACATTCTTAAATTTTAAAATTTACAAAAATATAGAACAGAAAAATAATTTAAATGATGAACGGGGTGTTGTCAAGAAATCGCTGTCTAGCGGTGGGGTAGTCCTGTTTAGTGCATTCATTACCGAGCACCTGTGCACTCCGGGAAGCGATACCCACGAAGCTAGCGTATTATTTGAAACTATTAGAAAACTCGAATATTCGCATAATTCTACAAAGTAGATACGACAGCGGTATCGAGGTCAGGCAATTCAGCCGTCTTAATACCTTATAAAACTTCAAGATGGTTCACCACAAGGATGGGCTAGTAACCTACTACATAGACGACCGCGACGAATGTTTACGGCAGTTTTGTAGAAGACAACCTTTCTGTTTTCAAGCTGGAACCCTGAGCAGCGTCCAGTCTCAGCCGGACCTGGTTTCGAGGGTAGGCGTCGGTCGCCTGGCTCCAACCATCCAGGATGCACTGGAGCTGGTCAAGCACGAGCAGTCTGTCTCGAAGCTAGGCCCTGACTGGACAGTCTTGCATGACGTGGACATTCGACCATCAGTCTAGCGGCTTCTTACATGCGACGCAAAGTCTACTTGACCCTGAAGATTGCTCTTCCCTTCTGCTGACCTTACAGGCCAACCAATCTGACAATGCAGGCCAAACTGCTGTGATAATACTTAAAAACATTGTAAGAGAAAACAAGAAAATTCAATAAAAGTGGGTACAACACACCCAAGGTCTCAGGTTTTTAAATAGAAGCTGCTGCGGTGGTCAGTTTGCAAAAGTGCCACAGGTAGGAAATTGAAATCTTCCTAGCATGCATGTAAGAGGCTATACTATAAGAAAATCATATAAAGATCAAAGTTTCTTCCTTTTTTTTTTATCTTTTCATGCAATCAGGGCTACATTAAAATTAAAAAAAGGATGCTAAGCAATTTCAGTTAGAGAAGAGGAACAACTTTGAAGGGAGCTTCTTTTATTCAATTCTGTGTCAAAACAAAGCAATATTTAGACAAGTCAGCCTCAAACAGAAGTGAGGTCTCAACAGTCAACACAGAATAAAGCAAGACACAGCAAAATGCAAACTGCTCATTCATGACAAAGGTATAAAGAATGTGATATAACAAAATGTAAGCACAGCCCCTTAAAAGGTACTGCCATTATAAACAAGTCTGTAGAACTACAATTACGTAAGCCTGTTTGCAGACGTCCATACTACATCATTAGCAAAGCACACTAAAATAAATAAGAATAAATGTTGCGAAAAAAAAATTATATGCGAAAAGAACTCATATGATTCTACATTTGTGTTGGCCTTGCACAGCTAGAGTTGGTACTGTGACCTGTATATATGTGATGTGTGGTAAGATCCATAAAACATGTCAATTTGCTAAGTTTGGTAGTTTGGCCAAGATTACCTCTGTGAGAAAAAGCATTACAAATATGTTTTGGCAAACCTTTACTCGAAAAGTGTATAGCTGTCATTTCATAAAGAAACCTGAGACTCAAATGCATTCACAAAAAGAAAACATTGGGCAGTACCCACATAAATGCTGGCCCAAAATGGAAGTTTCTTGTATAGATACCACTTGGAGAACTGCAAAAACTTGCATGTAGAGCCTTGTTGTGATACAGTATATGCAATTTGGCAACGGCATGGAAAACATTGGCTCATGCACACAAGAGGATAATGGAAAAGGTTATTACTACATGTCACAAAAAAACATCAAGTACAATTCAGGAAAATGCAAGAAGTCACACACACTCTCACTAAAAACACAAGTTTAGTTCTAGCATAAAAACTTCATGGGCTGAATCATTCAAACGCACAAATAGCTGCTATGGAAGTTTGTAAAGTGGAACAAGATTAGAACTCGTTTCTTGTACATTTCCAAGACAGAGGGTTTGGAAGGTGGGAGAAGATTGAATGCTTGAGCTGCTAAAAATTGCAGGAAGATCTTTGGAAGCTATGACAGGGATGATAAACTAAACATATTTTCACAAATACTTTTTAAGTGCTAACTGATTATGGCATTTCCAGATTCATTCAAGGGCTTGAATAAGATTCCTTTTTGTGTACTTAACACCCAAACCCATCTAAAAGTAAGAAAAAATGGATGCTGCAAGTGTTGTACTTAAATTCTGAAAACATTAATTAGGTACATCAATGTGCATAAAAACAAAACAAAGAAAGTTCACTATTTAGCAGTCCCCAGTCACTTCAGTGGCAATAACTTTGCATATTGTCTTTCATACACACATTCCATCAGCAGCGTGAAGTTAGACATCTGAAATATTAATAGCATCATGCCAAGTCACCAACAAAGAATTATCTTGAAGCCTGCATTCACCACAGCTTGAGCAATGTCATCTTTAAGCGAAGGAAAGTACTTCAGAGATCGAAAGTTTAGAAATGACTGGTACACTTCCACGAGACAAATTTTCAACCACCTTTCTGGAATCAATGTTGCTTCAACCATCTGCTAAGTTTGATGGACAATTTTGTTCACACAAAAAAAATACAATTTGCATTGTGTTTCATAATATTGGAAGGACAGCAAATGAAGTGAGAATTCAGTGTTTTCAATTTTCTCTCGCATTCTAGTGACATCACATTGCTGGCCAACAAGCGGCTTGGCAGGATGACTCCTGATAATTCATCCTCTAGTTCGTAGCGGACGGTTCAAAAGAACAAGTGACGGCTTTCAACAGCTAAAAAAATAGTTGCCTCTGCTTGCGAGAATAGACATAGTAAGCGTGTGAAGCATCCTTCCCATAAACGTGCAATAGAACCTCTTAGAACATGTTTAAGTATGAGGTAAATAAAGGTGTATAAACAGGCAATAATTGAGCTTTTAATTGCAACTGCTTTACAGTGAAAGCTAATACTGTCGTTACAATGATGGCATAAGTGGGAGGCATAATGTGGAGCAGAAGAAACACAGATAGGTATGCAGGAATATCTATATACTGATGACGTATTGCATCCAGATGACTGTGACAAAAGCAGACAACTAAATGAATGAAGCAGGTAGCACAACAGACATTCAAAATAAAATCTACATCTAACTAGTTATCAGCACTGAATTTTTTTGGCATTGAAATTCTCACACTTGACTTTCTTACACAATGAATATGCAAAACCTTAGTGTAACAAAATGATATCATTTATATAAAGAAAGCAAAAGAGGAGACATTAAATTCAGAATAAGTGCCAAGTTGAAAGTAACACAGTAAGAGTTGTATTAAAGAAAATACAACTGAAAATAATGGTTGAATAAACTTTTCTTGTTTAATAAATTGTTGGATGGTGCAGCCTTCAAGTAATGTAGCTGTAACAAATGAAAGTATGAAATTACACAATTCCGGTAATTACACAGAACCTAGATTAAATGTTCTCTATACTTGATACTACATGTTCAGACCAAATTAATTGTAATGAAAGGCAAAAAACTTCTGAACTCACCAATGGTACAGGATGTGAAAATTTTAATGAACAGATACAAAGAAAAACCTGATTGCCAAACATGCCATGGCTCAGAATTCTCAGTGATAACATTTCCACACTTTTTAATTTCAAGCTGAGAGCATCATGTTTAAAATGTACAAACATGGCAAGAATGAGATTAGGACAGATTTGTTTCAGATTTAGTACAATCTTAAAGAAATCAAAAATAAACAGAAAAAAGTATGCAATATAATTCCACTCATAAAAACAATGTGGCAAGATACAAACAACACAACAAGCATCCGAAACATTTGCTGCCAAAGCCCTAACTGGCTCTTCTTAATTCTTCAATAGCATATATGCCGGTTGTTCTGATGCAGTGATAAATCCTGCGATTTTTTTTTTTTTTTGATAGGGGTTGTGGCCTGCAGCTTCAAATAAAGTTTTGTTGTACTTGCTGTGGACTGAACATTTGGACTCATCTGCATCCAAACATGCATTCTTCAGGCTAATTCCTACATTAAAATGCATGTCAGTGTTTGAGCAAAACCTTCATAGACCTTGGAAATACGGCCCAAATGCTAGAACAGCACTGCTAACAGTTAAAATGTGGTTCAGCAGGCTATTAATTATGAACAACCCATAAAATGCTGTGATAGTACTATTCTAAAAAGTGGCAGCAAATGTTAACCGAAAGTAGTCGTTGGATGAAGTAACAAAATGCATCTAAATCCCTTCTTGAAACCCCAGCCTCCTGCATATGAGATTTTGAGTGCCGTTTTAAAAGTACAGTTGCTGCCAAACTGAAATAAAAGCAAGCAGTGACTATCAAGATTTCAAGAATCCAAAATAAAGCTAGTCCAAAACAATATAAAAAACATTTCCCAGGAAAAACAGATCTAGAGAAATGCAAAAGGGTCACTCAATGTCATAGAATAGCATGAACAGGGCAGCAGTCGTACGCAAAGGGCTCACTCAAAAAATAAACATGCTTGAAATTAGAGCTTAACCTCCCTAAAATATGTAAAAGAAAAACACTCAAAATGGGACTCACACAAAATAAAATGAAGGCTTACTGGATGCGGCTTCCAAACATATAATAAAATAAGGAAATGACTTCTATCTGTGGATCAGCAGAGATAACATATTAGTAATATCCGGCAAGCAAACGACCAATGACATGACCAATGCAAAATTGAAAATTCTCTGGATTTCCCAAAATACCTAACCTTGGAGTCATTAGTTTCTTTGCAAAAGTAGCGTCATTAAAGCCGAGATTGTTATGAAACTGCCTCTGCATAAATATTTTACATACTGCGAACAACCATTTGAAAAACACTAACACCAGCCAAGCAGGTGTAAAGATACCGCAGAAAGAAACCACCGGAAAAGGAGAGGGTATTCATGCTTGGGCTAAAACGACAAATCTAAAAACTCGAGTGACACGCTGTAGAACTTAGCATCTGTAAATCAAAATGGCTGTATAATCAGAAATGGAGAAGGGAGATCAAGAAACAGATGTGTGTGGAAAATGGAGAAAACCTGAAACTGGATAAAAGCTGGAGCAGGCCAGCCAATTCTAGTGCATCCCCTGGAAGCCATAAAAAGATGACACTACCACTATCAGAAGATGTGGCACATTTCTGTAAATCAGTGCTTGTTGTCAGCAGCTAACTCGCAGTACAACTGAGATTAGAAGTCCTTAAAAAAGTCTTATGAGTGTGTGGAAGCTTAAAACAGCAGTGCAAGACAGGAAGCAAAAATGTTTGATCAACTTATCTTGCAGAATCATGCCTCTCACGCATGAACATTCCATTTCAATGACACCAAAGGTGCACAGATGTGGACGTAGGGTCATAGCCTTCAAATGTTAAATGCTGCTCTTTTTTTTCTTCAAGACCCAAGTAGAAACCAAGTCTGTATGTGTCCCTTCAGCATTTAATGGGGTCCATTCTATTGTCACATCCTTAGTGCTTCTCACATTACGGTGCCTACAAGCTTTCAGTGGGCGTTTTCAGTAGGAGGACAAGAGATTGCTGACTGTCTAAATGTTGTATGAGCAGTGCACCTTGACTGCATGCGACTAAGCTGCAGATACCGCGATAGGTTTTCTGAAAGCGCAAAAGGTTCACGGCACACCCCGTAGCAGCTAAAATTAATTCCTGGAATGGAATGAGAGGCAATGAATTTAGCACCGTTAGCGCAAAACGTTGTGGTGCTTGCTTCACTTTCAAATGCATGAAATTTGTAAACAAACCAAGAGCTGAAGTTACCTGTTCATTGTCACAGTACTAGGCTATGAAAAGCTTCTTCGAAGCATTTCTCTTTAGCAGCGTCCATTTTGAATACCCACTTTCAGAGAAACACTATAACTAAGAGTCTCCCACTAAATGTTTGCTCCCTGCAGTACAGGATGTAATAAAGTCATGTTTTCCAAACAAAAGAACCAGCAAAAGCTTTAGAGTCAACATGATGTAATAAATGCCAACAGGAGACATTGAGTTGAGGTGGAACCTCATATTTCTTGGGAATATTTGCTTCCACAAGTATAATAAGAAATACAGTCGGGACTGCAGGGCCAGAATTAAGAGCTAATGACTACCTATCAACCAAGATACCAACAGAATTCAGAGCCCAAGAACTACAAAAGTGTTAGCAAGTGCCTTTGAATGAGCCGGAACAAGCATTTTTAAGCATTTCAGAGAGACCCAGTGCACTGCCCAAAGATGCTCTGCTCGAGAGTCCCAAGCGGTTTTTGGAAGCCCACGAAAATTCCAAGTTTAGTTCTCTAAATGGCACAAGTGAGTGGAATCATGTGAACCTTCATCAAGCATAGAAAAACTTGCTACATATGGAAGCAATGAACTGGCAAAGTAGCATTTTAAAATTAGATCTGCACTACCGACGACTGGGATCCCTTCTTCCCAGCAGCATTGTGTGGCATGGAAGAACATGTCTCAAGCGTGTCGAGAAAAAGCTGCCTCCACAATGTTACAAAGACGAGATACAAACCTGGAGTCTGCCCAAACAAAATTCACGCCAAACCTCTATAGACAGTACCGCAGCAGTGTGACGATCAAAGCACTTCGACACAATCCAACGTTGTAAGCGTGCTGAAATTCAAACCATTCCTACATGAAAGCAGGTAAACTTTTCATGAATGATGCAAGTGTGTGTATGTTCCCGGAGGGCGTACGGAACTAAAGTCCTCGTAATTTCTCGGCTCATTTTGTAAACTCGTTTTGGTAAAGATAATGTCCGGCAACAACCCCTTCTGCAAATTGCAAGGACTGGTTTGCCATGCGCAGCTCATGAAAAAGCTGACCTACTTTCAGATAAACATGGTGACCTGATATCCCTCTAGTTGCTGCTATTAGAGACAACTCATACCCTAAATAGCTAAAATGAGGATAAATTGTTCCTATCTGGAGACAGCCCATTCCTCATAAGGTCTTTTGGGAATGAGCTGTCATTAATTGGGGACAACTCGTCCTTAAATAGTTTGTTTGGGTATAAACTGCTCCTAAATGAAAACAACTCGTACATCAATAGTTAAATTTGGAGATGTGTTGTCCCTACGTTGCTCAATTTGGGGATGCGTTGTTCCTTTTTCAGGACAACTCATCCCTAAATAGCTTAGTTTTGAGACGAGTTGTAGCTAATTAAGGATACCTCATCCCTAAATTGTTCATTTTAGGATAAGTTGTCTCTGGGGACAACTCATCCTTAAATAGTCAAATTTGGGTATCAGTTGTCCTTAATTGAGGATAACTCGTCCCTAAGTACCTCAATTGGGGATGGGTAGTTGGTAACTGAGGAGCCCTCATCCCTGAATAGCTAAATATGGGATGAGATGTTGCTAACTGGGGGCAAGTCACCCCTAAAAAGATAGTTTGAGGATAAGAAAAATTGGGAACAACTCTCCTTTAAATAGCATAATGTGGGGATCAGCATCCCTAGTTGGGGCACCCTCATTCCTAAATAGTTTATTTAGAGACGAGTCCTAACTGAGAACAAGTTGTTCCTAAGAAGTTAGTTCAGTTGGGGATGAGTTGTCCCCCAATTGAGGACAACTCGTCCCTTAGTGGCTAAATTTGGGGATGAGTTGAAGCTAATCAAGGACACCACATCCCTAAATGGCAAGGTCTGGGATGAGCTTTCACTAATCTGGAGAGGAGCCGTTACTATGTGAACACGGCCCATCCCTGAACGCCCCGTACGCGGGATGGCTCATCCGACGTGTTTTGAGAGGGAGCTGAGTGCAGACAGGGACACACTGGAGGCGGGGCTGCGGTACCTGGGCCTGGACTGTCCCAGGCCGTTGGGGTTTCCCTGCCCGGAGCCGAGGGGCGAGGCCTTGGACCCCAGCAGGGTGCACGGGGACTGGGACCCCGTGGAGCTGGGGGAGGAGGCTCCTCCGTCGTCCAGGGCCAGGGAGGGCCGCCGGTTGAGCAGGATCACGTTGCATGTGTCATGGCGGGACAGGAAGTGCTCCAGCGTGTCCCAGCCACCGCCCACGCGAATCATCACGTGCCGCTCCTTCAGCAGCTGGCAGAGCGGGCAAAAGGGGAATTTTGTTTGAGATTTAGCTTAAAGGGGCACTGAATAGGAGTTCGAGCTCCTCTCTTTATGCCGACAACCAGTCTTGTGTAAGTTACCTACAAAAAGCAATTTTGTTACTGTTACTTTCATAAAAAAAAGGAGCTAAGTATTGTTACAGTTACCACAACGAAAAAGTAATCTGTTAGTGTTAAAGTTAATTAAAATAATGGCATTAATTTTAGTTACTTTTACATTACATAACGTATGATGAAGAAATGTCCCCCCTCCCCCCATTTATTGCATGAAGCGCAAATAAACTTGGCGCAACGCGAACATGGCACTCAAAATGTAGGAACCGATCATTTGGAAAGTGCAAGGAATGGCTACATTCTACTTGTTTAATAGTATCTTAATCTTCAAAAACTCTCAAAAGTAATGACAAAAGTAACATCATTACTGTCACTTTTATTCCAGAAAAAGTAATAGAAGTGAAGCTACAAGTTACAGTTTGAAGTAATGTACTGTAGTTAAAACCACCAAAAGTAATAATGTGTTACAAGCTGAGACTGTCAATAACTCGATCATGCACCCTCAGCGTCGTAAGAAGTTCAAAACTATGATTGTGCATGGCTTTTTCCGTGTAAAAAATGCAACCAAATGCAGCAACATCTCTGTGTTTTGAGATATATCTCAGATAAAGGGGCGTGTCACAAAGTTCCCGAGAGGAGGAGCCTGTCGTAATGTTTCTTTGCACTTTTGAACAAAGGAAAAAGGCCAGGTGCGACTGTAATTTTGTGTTTCCTAGGATGTTTAGTGTGCATAGATTAAGCTTGTACCAAAAAAAAGACTATCTCAGAAATCACTTTAATACCTCTTTAAAGGAACCGTAAAGCCCTTTGCAAAAACTTAGATCTCCAAAGCAAAGCTAAGTATGTATATAACTTCTTGATTCTTGTTTTAGCAACATTAGCAGGTTTCAACGAACTTGTTAAAATAGTTCTGTATTCCTTTTTTTTTTTTGGGGGGGGGGGGGGGGGGTTTGATTTTTATTTTTTTCGGGTTATTCTGTAGCGCCCGAAGGCATTATTGCAAGGGGAGGGGGGTACATAGTTGTGAGGGTAGAAATACACTCGTGCATATCTACCAAAAAACAAGAAAAACGCAAGCACGCAGGAAAACACACTGAAACAAAAGCAAGCCCAGAATGTGATAAAAGAAACGTCGGTTGCTCGCATTCCAGGTACCTGCCAGATAAAAACATCAGCCGAGGAAAATGTGCGCTAAGAGCAAAAACAAATAACTCTCGTTTGCCGCATGACACAGGAGTAAAAGAAAAAACACACAGACGTAATTTTATCAACTACGTTCAAAGAGTAATAAAATAATCAAAGTAGGAACAACTAAACATACAGCTGTATCACGCCCAGTAATCATTCGAAATTCGCATCGCAAGGATCAAAACATTTTCCTAGTCATGTCAGTCTGGCCAGCTGTCACATGACAGTCTATCAAAGAAAAGTGAATTTGACAAGATAGAAACGATGTCATTTGGCAGGGCATTCCGCTCTTTAATAGTGCTTGGAAAAAATGAATATTTCAGAACGTTGGTTCAGGCTGTCGATTCCCCAATTTTATCTGAGTGGTCTAATATCCTAGATAGGAAGTTGGGTGGTTGAATAAACTTTGCTTTATAAATCTCGGTTTGATCATGGTAAATTGCATGAAGAAACTCAAGCGAAGACGTCTTCTTCTGGAGAAAAGCGGCTCCCACACTAATTGCCTTTTAAGAGCGGTAGCACTTTCTCTATAATTGTAGTTTCTTGTAACAAATCTCGCAGCCCTGCTCTGTACTCGCTCTTTTGTTTGCTGTTGCTTTCCTTTCCCTTTGTGTCCAGTAGGTATGGCCACAAAGTTGGTTTTGGTTTGAAACCAACTTGAAAACAAACCAAGTTGGTTGGTTTGGCTTGAGGGTTGTTGTTACCTTGTGTTGGCAAACCTCAGTTGTCTGTAGTTTTGTTAGTAGTTTCTTCGTGGGTTTTCTTGTTGCATTTATTGGAAAGTGTGTGCTCCTGCTAGGCTAGCAGTTCCTAGTTTCTGCATGTTTTTTAACATTTAGTGCATACGGCTATGTCATGGGCCTATTTAAGATTGTCTTGTTGTAATAAAAGTTTAGTTGTTTGGTGACTTGTGTCGTTTGTCCCCTTTTTTTTCACCCTGCTTCTGAGTTATTAAGTCTACCTTAAAGGGGTACTCCGGCAATTTTTTCATGGTCGCTGATTTGTCTCGAAATTGGCTCAACTCACCGATAGACACGGCTCTACCATTTCCCCAAGTATTGTGTGAAAATAAAAACATTTCGCGGAGTTATTGAATTTTCAAATTTCGCTTTCATCGAGTTTTTGTAACCGGGAGACCCTACTGGCAACACTGAAGTATGACAACAGAAATGGTACAAAGTGGGCAGTGAGCCATGTTCCCAACTGATTACAAGACATTTGATGGTAGGAAAAGAATGCTTGGTAGCCGATACACTGAGAAGCACGCAAAAAACACTCGACATAAACTGTTTAAGACTACCTGCACGGCCTGAAAGTCTAACATCTGTGATGTCACACCATTGGAGAATGCGCAAAAATTTGAATGCTGGTTTCGGCATCATCTTCATTTACGCTTTTCTCAATTGCTATTTTGAATTTCGAGACAATAAATAGTATACCGTGAAGACTAAAGTCCCCGTAGTCAGAAAATGCACTTTGTTTGGGTAGCTCAAAAAATGGCCGGAGCACCTCTTTAAACTACGGCTCACCTGTACACTCGCTTTAGTTTAAATATTGCTACTCTCTGGGATTCCTTCACAGTCTCACGTTTTCTCGGGCACCAGGGGGAACTCACCCTGACAAAGTAGATGCGTCCCCCGATGCAGTACCTTCCCTCGGAAATGCGCTTGATCTGGGTTTCGTTTTGGCACACACGACTGGCTATTTTCCGGACCTGGAACGGCACATCATGCATCTGTCAGGAAGCATGCTAAACTTCTTTCCCATTCAGGACACTTCATAGGGAGTATGCAAAAACAATGAGCAAGTATCATGCAGTGCTGTATGGAACGGCATTCCAAGTAAAGACGTTCCTAGGACACCTTCCTAAAATGCATTCCTAGAATGCGTTTCTGGAACGCATTACTTTGAAAAAGAATGGTGGAACGCCGCCCTTTCATCTCGCATTGGTGGAACTGGAACTGGTTACACTTTCAAGAAAATGACAGGAGGAATGCAAATTTATTTTATTTGTCTATATATCTGCAATTTTACCCAAATTTAGTATTAGGCTTTTTATTATCGACTATTTCAACCTGGGACTTCAAGGAGCTAGAAGTGTCCGAGAGATAGTCGGAAACAAAGAACACTCAGAAATATGATTGTGGCGACACGACACATAGTTTGATGCAGATATTTTCGCTCTCTCGCTTTATTTTATCTATAGATTATCCAGCACAATATGTAATTAAAATATGCAAGTTTGACATTAATGTAATGGCATGTTAGAGCTTTAGAAATGCAAGAGAACCTTTCAAAACCCTGGAACATGTAACAGGAACTCATTCCAGGATTGAGAAGGAACAAGGAACACGCTATCATTCCTGCTTTGGAGGAATGTGTACAACACTAGTGTCACGCAACATTATACCGTACAGATTTTCTCAAAATCTTTTTATCAGCACCAACAGGGATGTCATGACAGACATTGAGACTGCATTTCACACAAATAGTCGGCTTTGCAACAACATTGTACGACCAGAGTGCAGTCAAGAAGTACTATTAGACTCCTAAATAATATGAATACAAAAAGACAGTATTCTCCAATATGCCAAATTAACAAACACCCTGGAGCAGCCCATAAATTTTGTCAAAGTGTAGGGTGGGCAATTTTTTAATAATAATAATAATAATAATAATAATAATAATAATCATAATTATGTACGCGGGAGTTATGACACTATAGTCGATGACAGGTCAAGAACGAAGTGGAAGCTGCCACCCACCTCTTCCCACTTCAGAAGAGCAAACGCTGGAGAGGGGGCGACCTCCGCTTCAGCGTTTGCTCTTCTGAAGTGGAGAGAGGTGGGAGGAGCTTCCACTTCGTTCTTGACCTGCCACCGACAATTCGCGTCTCCAGCTCGTTGCTCGCCCTCCTGCGGCGGCAACGGGAAGCGCTCTATAGTGAGGGTCCCCCGATTCTCCTGCTCAGCTGGCACGGCGGAACTGTTCGCAATCATGGCTCGCGAAATGTAATTTCCGAATGCAAAAAACACTCTTCACTGTCCTAACGTGGTGCTGCAGCCGGTATGGGATTCTACCTTATTAGAGAGTTTTAGTATTGCGTATAGAAGCAAGCACTGTGCGTTTGCGTTAGGGTGGCGTGCTCCACGTTGCGCGTGCGCGTCGTTGCCATGCTCCGATCCAAGACCCCGCTTTTGGGCTCCGTGCACGCGCAGCGTGGAACACGCAAAGGCTAACGCAAACACTCAGCGATTGCTCGTATATGCAATACTGAAATTCACCACTGTTTCACCGGCTTCCAACGCCAGCGAAACGTGCTACAGTGAGCCGACGCGCAAGCAGGTAGGCGTTCCTTCGAAATGGAAAGGCTGATATTGGCAAAACGACAGCGCGTAAATACGAAAGTAGATAAATGTTAAAAAAAGATTAATATTAAAAAAAAAAGTTTTTTTTTGTTTGTTTGTTTGTTTTTTATTTGGGGGGGGGGGCGATTTTGTCTGGAAGGATATTGGCGGCGACTTTGGAAGTTTTGCCGATTGTCAAAAGTCGCTACTTTGATAGCCCCCTCAATTAATCTAATTTTACATGAATTTCTCACATTAGCTAGAAAGTTTTAATTGATTTTAGACTATATTTATTTTATAACTGGTTCTTGAAAATGCTGCAATTGGCACCAGTGATGATAATTAGCACACTTTAGATTGTCATACTTGTTCGCGCTTTTAAAATTAGATCATCAGCAACCAATTATTTTAGAGCTTGAAAACTTGCGTATTAAAATATCTTAATTTTGATATTTATATTATTATTAATATAAATCGCGGCAATGTATGCCCCCAATTAACGCCACGATCACAAAAAATATGTCATTTAGCCATAATAGTCTTTCCAGAGAGGTATCAATATGGTCTCTTTTTAGCACATGAAAACCTTTGACATCGTTATCAAGATAGGCAAACAGTCTAACACTGGATGCAATATAAACTCCTATGCGTCACGCGTTGCTTTAAAAAAAAAACGCACACTTCAGCTGCCTGACTCGGATTCCGTCTTTGAATTTTTCTAGTGAGAACAGCGTTTCTTAATTCATACGTTTTGTGAACATATTGTATAAATTGGATTTATTCTGTTATTCTTGTGCTGGGTAAAATTTTAAAGCAATTTATCATCGAAATACCTAAAAACTCATTGAAAGGCCCGCAGTTCATTATTTCACATGACAATTATCTGAGCGAGAAAAGGCAGCGAGAACGCACAAATATCAGCACTGACTTCTTCAACAAATAGTAATATTCTGTGTTACCTGTAAGGTGTATGAAAGACCCTGTCTTTAAAGGGACAAAAGTTTCCGCGAACAACTTCTTTAAATAAATAATTACGGTGTGAGATACACCTTGAGATATGAAAGAAGCTGAAATTAAGACCTATACCGAGAAATTAAATCCAAGATAGAGGTTAGTTTCGGTTTCGCTCCAGAATTAAAACGTGCCTCCTGGCGTAAGTATTAAGCTAAATACCGTTTTTGTTTTCAGGATATAGAGGTGACTTGCGCTCATAACACCCTAGCTTCCTCGTATTACCAGAACTAATATGTGTCGCTCAGTGAAGCCAGCACACTAGACAGGCTCAGCAGCGGCGGTCATCTCCGACCCTCACTACACCGGCCATTTTAGAAAACTGAGTGGCGCCACCTATAGTGAATTGGAGTCGCGAATAGGCAGGTTCGTCGAAGCCAACAAGGGCTTGTAGGACTGAACTGTAAGTATTTATGGAAAATAAGGGAGGTTTAGAAAATAATAAAATAAAGCAGAAAAACAGCACATGGTCTCTTCAGTTGTGAAAACTACACAAAAGTAACACACATAATAATAACAATAATAATATTTATAATAATAATGATAAAGTTAATAATAATAATAATAAAAACTTATTTGCACAGTTTCATTTACCCACTCGGCAGCGTGATCAGGCTCGACAGAAAGGTGAGGACCCTATGCCATTGTGCCCAATAGCGCGCCACTAAGTGGGTGTAAAATTGCTCGTGGCCTCGGCTGCACAATGATGATCATTGACAATCACGAAATAGGGGTAGCAAAACGTGCTAGCAGTATGCAAACCCTTACTAAAATTGCCAAAAAAAATTGCATTACGAGCACATGATGTGATACGTTAAGACAGCGGCAGCAAGATTGTGATGTGTTTTCCTGCGAAATCTAGCGGGGAAATTGAATTGGTGCACAGGTCATATGACGTCAATTTTTCCGCTAAATTTAGTGGGAAGCCTGAATTTGTCCGTGGTTTTCGGGACGTCAGGTCACGTGACATCAATCTTCCCGTCAAATGTAGCGGGGAGACTGTTGCGTTTACACTCACGCCGTCACGAAACCGGGAGCCGGGCCACTACCAACTGTAAAAATTTAACAATATGAGTAGTGCCTAACACAAAAGAAAGGAACTAAACTAATCAAGAAGCGTTATTTTAAGCCGGAGTGCACTTTAAAACAGCCGCCGCCTTATAAGCGCGCGTGGCCCCGATAGGTGGCGCTACTTGCCAACCGACTCCTAGCTACGCCCAGCCACGATCCTTGCTCCAGCCACAGAGCTCAGCAATCTAAGCGCGCGTTTTAAACCCGCCTTAGTTTCAAAGACAAATCGTCCGGTTGCTTTTTATAACTACAGATGGCGCCACCCTACCAATGCCGCAGCCCTAGTTGCAGCGGGCTCTCGCACCATCCCGCACGGTTTGCCCCGCACAGCCGCACATCTGGCTAGCAGACGACAACGAGTCTTCCGGTTCCCCTTGTCAATGCGGACAACGGAGAGCGCATGCGCGAAGCTCCGCAGACATCCGAATCCTCCCAGATCCATAACCGCGCACCATTCTTCGACTAGGAACCGAAACCTAGTCTAGGACAACACGGGGCTAGAAGATGGGATGCGCCCAAAACGAGCAAGCAACAGACTCGTTGGGAGGAACACCAGTGACTTGATATCCGGAGGCTAGGCGGGCACGTCGGCTCGCATTTGCATCCGCGGAAAATCGATGAGGACCTTGCCCTAAAGCCTCATCGAAAAAAAGAAAAGAAAACCGTTTTGATCATAAAAAGCACGGGAAGAGAAGAAAACAAACAAACAAGAAAGTAGTTCAGTGGGGACGGAAAATCCGTCTGAGCTGAATCATCGGCGGTGGCACCGCCGTTGCTACCGTTGGCACGTTGTGTGTTGCTTTGTTTTTTGTTACTTGCAATTGCGCGGTATGAGGGGGAGAAAAAAAAAAAAAAAAGAAGAGGCAGCTCACTTTTTAGCTAATAACCTCGTCTCGCATTATACGGACGCCAGTGATCGCGTAAAAATACTGGTGCGCTTGTTATTCTGGAACTGCAATGCACGCAATGTTGAATGGCCGTTTTGTTCTCACGTTGTTTCATTTATCTAAAAAAAAAGCCTTTTTTTTTTTTAAAGGGGCACTGATGTCATTTTTGAAAAAAGGTCGTTTTTGATCTTATATCGTTTAAAACGTGTTAGTTCCCACATATACCAAATCCTATATTACAAAACCGCCTATTCATCTCAAGGCAGTAGAAAAACATGTGGACTCTTCTCCCGCGGACTACATTGTGTGAAGTAATGAAAGCCCCACAATACGCGAAGATTCCGAATGATTTTATTATAACTTGTTTCGAAGAGAGTCTGATAGGTACACATTCGGATAAGACTCCTCTTTTTTTTCCGCGGGCGAAGCCATCGCTTGCTGCTCGCCGACAAGCGCCCTTCGTCGACCACGAAGAAAATTCTTCACAAAAAGGGCGTGTCGCGACCTTTGTACACGCTTTTAACGAGGAAATAAGCTACGCACGGTTGTGGTTTCGGGTTTGTTGGGATGTTCAGAGCATCTTGATTGAGTTGTCACCACAAAAGAACGATCTCAGAATCGACTTCAGTGCCCCTTTAAAATGTCGTTGACAGTCATCGTATTCTCCGATCTGTTTTTTTTTTTTTTTTAATTAATACCTATGCCAGCAAATTGACAGATGCGGTTGTAATTGAAGACATCATCGAGAAGAGACTTTTTTTTTTATCTTCTATTTGCAACTCCAACGTTCTAAAAAGCTACCCCAGCCACGCGAAAAAAAAAAAAAATTATTTCTTCTACGATTAAAACCATAATCCTGCCGGTTTACCATCATTTACTCGCAACTCAAACTTCCCATAGATAGCGGGCGGTAGTTCCAAGATGGACAGAGGAGACGGGGATAGATTCTCCAAGATTGCCCGCGAGCCTGCTAGCTGGCGCTGGTCAGAGCGCTAAAAATAATTTATTTGTGTACAAATGCGAAGCGGTCAGGTCAGGAGCAAATTACAGGTGACGGAGAGGTTGATGTGCGTTAGGAAAACGAGCATGTTGATATTTAAAAAGTTGCGGGGACCTCAACTTGCGAAGTTTTGTGGAGGGCGAGCCCGGTTTTCGGGCACCGGCCACGTCACTTTTTGTGGCAAAATATTTTTGAAGGAGCTGAAGAAATATTATAGTGTTCGCGCTTTACCTGGCGCTGACCGTCAAGCTCCGGAAGATCCAGCGTTCACAGCAGGCACGAAGCCAGGATTTTGTTTTGGGGGGGGCTCGCCCAAGACAAAATGCTGTATGAGGGGGAGGGGGGAGAGGAGGTCCCAGCAAAATGGAAGATTTCGGGGGGGGGGGGGGGGCCCGGGCCCCATGGTCCCCCCCCCCCCCCCCCCACCCAACCTGGATACGTGCCTGGTTCACAGTATTGATGTCTTGGTGGCACAGGCTCGCAACTCGCTGCTCACTGTCGCGGCTTTAGTGTACTGGAACGCATGATCAAACTGCGCTATGGTTATTGATAGGGAGCTTTAGGATAGCATGACCGCACGCTATACCGTACGGTGCGGCAAAGCAAGCGGATGCTCGCGTTGCGCCTTTGAAGCATCATTTTCAGCGCGTGCCAGGAGCGTTGCCGTGCTCACGGTGGACTGCGGTAACGCCCTGCCAAAACTGCCTACTAAGGTCATGGCGTGTTTATGGGTTTCATTTATTGCTGTATGAAGAAAAATATTTTAATATACCGTACATTTATGTACCATGTTGTTTGCAACGTTTCGACCCGCCCCGCTAAAACTGCCCGTTCTAATCTCTCACGAACGGCTGGCTAACACAGGCGCGCTTAAAATGCTTCGATAATTTTCTTATTTGTCTTTGTAATTACCTGAAAGCAAGTACGCGTATTCTGTCTTTTGAAAGTGCTCGGAGAATATGGTCATGTTCCTTGTAATGGCCTTAAAACGCGAACCCATTCGCAATGTTTATCGCTCGACCTACCATTGCGCGACCAGTTTTCTCCTACTTAGAGCAAAGAGTAAACTCTTCGTAGACCGTACGGTAGAGCTCTACCGTTTGCCGTCACCTTGAGCACAGATTTAGATGGCGACCACAAGACAAGAAATCCGCAGCGTATGCGATATCCGGTCCCTAATGAAATTAGACATCCCGGTCCCTTCGTGCAAAGCAGCTGCGAGGCGGAACGCAAGAATTCCTATTTTAACGCGCTCACTTTTTTCGTTAAAGCTGCTTCACGCACGAACACGCCGACTAGAACAATGGCGGTAATAGCAGCAGCACCAAGGCACCGAGGCCGACAGTCGCTGCCACCGTTTCCGCGCCGCTGCCGTTCCCGCTCCTCTAGTTCACCGTTCGACCGCGAGAGGGCGAGCGGTGACGGGTCAAGAGTTCAGGGGAAGCTCCTCCCACATCTTTACAATTTAGCAGAGCGAACGCTGGGGAGGAGGCAACATCCTCTCTATGCGGAACGCAAGTTCGTCCTGTTTCTTGCACAGGGGTTGCGATTATGTCAGAACGCCGAGCTCTGATTGGCTGATAGGAAAAATGGTGGGTAGACCTCAAGTCATCTAGCATTGAGATCTACCCAGTACCCTTTTAAGGAAAGCCAATCAGAGCTCGGCGTCGTTCTGACGTCACCGCAACCCCCAACGCAAGAAGCAGACGACTTGCTCTCCGTATAGCGTTCGCTCTGCTAAACTGTAAAGAGGTGGGAGGAGCTTCTCCTGAACTCTAATGGCTCGTTTACACAGTTGCGTTTGACTGCGTTACCAGGGGTGGCCAGAGTGACACGGGGTTACAGCCGCAGACAAAACTACAGAAGTTAAAAAAACCGCTGGAAAAAAAAAGGGGGGGGGGGGTACTTTGAACAAGAAACGATATCAAGGAAACAGTCCTTTCCAAAGGGGACAAGTATAATTGTCGACTACAACAAATAACACAATGCACCAGAACGTTTCTTCAACCGCTAAGTAAAAATGAATGAATGATTCGGTAGTCAGCCACTGCACCTGACGATGCGCGTACGGTTCGAAATTCTTTGTAGACCAATAAAGGAAACAGGGTCACTGGACACATCTATGCATCAAAAAAGTGCAGCTCAGCTGTATGGACGTAGTGAAGTACAAGAATGTGAGCTTAAATTCTCGGACCCTCTTCGTCTTGGGGACACAAGAGGGAAAGGGGAGCGCGCTTACCAGGGAGCCGCGAGCCGCACTTGGACCCGCAAAGAGCCGCAGTTTGGCCACCCCTGATGTATACCCGCAGCCTCTAGTAGTCTTTAGCAACCTCTGTCACGCTGTCTGTACACTCAACGTCTAATAGCCTCGCGCCTCAAGAATAGGCTAATCTAGGTAAGGTTACATGCCGCCAATGAAGCTGGTTTAGGTTCGCGTATACGTTTAGGTTAGGTTCAAAGGGCACTGAAGTGGATTCTGAGGTCGTCTCTCTATAAATCCGAACTTAATCTACGAACCCTAAGCGTCTAATAAAATCCAAAAGTAGAATAATGCGTGATCTATTTCCAACCAAACACCCCCTTTTTATACATATCTGAAATAGAAAGTGTACCGCAATATTTACTCGTGCTTTTAACGAAGGGAAAAAAAAAAAAGGCGCACATGATAGTACTTTCGGGTTTTCTGAGATCCTTAGGCACATAGATTGAGTTTAGGCCCTAAAAGGAATTCAAAATCCCCTTTAGTGCCGTGAATACAGGTCCGGTTGCAGGCACCTTCTGGTCAAGGTCCGAGGGCGACTTGTGCTGCTCCTTTTTGGCCCTGGGCTGCTTCAGCTGTGCGGGCTGCGGCGGCGTCGGACTGGGCGTAGACGACAGGCCGTTCAGGGAGCCGTCCAGGGAGTCAGCGCCCCCGTCGCCGGTCTCCGCCGGCAGGCCCGAGTCCCGCCCGCCGTCCTCGTCCACCTCCTTGTCGCCGGACTCCAGCACGCCATTGGACTCGCCGGCGGCGCCCGAAGGCTCGGGGACCCCCGGCGTCGTGCCGTTAGCACCGTCACCCGCAACACTGGACGAAAACGATGGACGGTCAGCGCCCACTTCAACCAACTCGCTCATGAACACGTTAGATTACCCTCGCTCACGCTTACCGTGTGATTCTACCTGACTGACTTTAGCGACGCTCAAGGCTGGTTCACGCACTTGCGACTGCTTACGATCGGCTGGGAGTGCAAGTGCTTTAATTCCTCTCAGTAAGCAAGAGTAAAGGGTGATTCCCACACTTGCGTTGAGTCTGACCGAGGGTTGCTATGGCAACAGCTGCGTTGGCTCCAACGAAATGGGGCAAAAGCCGGCTTTGTTGGAGCCGACGGAGTAGTTGCCATAGCAACCACCGCACTCAGTCGGACTCAACGCATGTGTAGGAATCGCCCTTAAAGGAGCTGTGCAACGATATTCAATTGGAATGTTTTTCACTTTACACGAGCTTACTGGCACTAGTGGGACTCAATGATACTCGCATGCAATGCCACTGGCCAAGAAACTCCTTTGTTGCGGTGTAATTTCAAGGACAAAAGCGATCATTTTCATTCAATCTCTCCCTTGCAAAATTCGATGACGTAACGCGGGGATCGCAGTACACCCGTATGACGATATTTGAATGCGGTTCATAGATTGGACCCGAGCATTGCGTGGGCACTCGATTTAGGCTCGTGATAATTGATAGCTCGAGAAGCATTCGAGTAGTGGCCCGTGTCCAATCGCTGCAACGACGACAATAGCCGAGCCATAACAATGTCTGGAACTCAGCGCGTGTCCTGTGCTTTGCCAACCCCAGCGCGTGGCTATGATCAACATTGGCGGCATATAATCGGCTCCAGATCACGTGGCCGCTTGTTCTGGCTGCGAGTTGAGGGCGTGAACGCTGCTCGTTGTTTTTTTAATTTTTTTCTGGGACTTCTAATGCGTCGGGTGAAAAACGAAGGCGTGTTTCATAGGTCATTAACGTCAGGGATCCGTTCTAAGCGGTATTTGCGCAAAGTAAAAAAATTGTTGCATAGCCCCTTTAAGCCGTAAGCAAGTAAGCAGTCGGAAGAGGCTTAAAGGCGGTTTTAAGCCTCTCCGGTTGTAAGCAGTCGCAAGTGTGTGCACCAGCCTTCATGAGTTCACGATGCGATGGTGATGGACTTGGTGTACTTCAATGAGTTCGCGATGGGATAGGGAGTGACTTCGTGAACTCTGACGAGTTCATGATGTGATGTTGAGCGACTTTGTACGATGTGAAGACGGAAGAATTTATGGGCTTGGGTGACGTGATGGTGAGTGATTTCGTGAACTCTGACGAGTTCATGATGTGATGTTGAGTGACTTTGTACGATGTGAAGACGGAAGAATTTATGGGCTTGGGTGACGTGATGGTGAGTGATTTCGTGAACTCTGATCAGTTGATCGTGAATTGGATGACTTCGCATGTGAATGCGAAATAATTTATAGGCTTCAGATTCGGTTGTTCCACGAGCCACGGACATTAGGCAACAGCCCCAAATTGTACGCAACAATCCGGACCTCCGCACGGTTTCGGCTTCCGCAGATGGGCCCCCTTTCTTCCCGGTCTGTGGACAGCTTTATGACTTGCAGCTGCAGGACTAGACGCTCTGGTGGTGGGGTCGACCCACTGAGGGAACGACGGGGAGAGTTGGGGAGAGGTGCGCTGGGAGGGGACGGCTTGGCTAGGGTGCCTACATGTTTCCGCTCCGCTTTAGGGTGGCGCCAACTTCTTGTTACCCTTTCCCAGATCCTCTCCCACCGCCATTTTTTCCCACTTCTTATTTCGCTAAACGTAAACAACGTTGAATTTCTGTAGGTTTGACACACCGCGGCAACACTGTGAGGCCATTTCCGCTTCCGTTCATAAGAGGAGTCGGAGGCTCAGCGGGATGGCGGTCGTCGTGGCTGTCGCTCTCTTTATTCGGGTTTTTCATATTTTGAAGTTGCGAGCGGGAAGTGTGCGTTGCTTTTATCGAAACACGAGTTCCCGCGACAAAATGGAACGCAACAGACCGGCATTGAACGCCGAAACCTCGCCGTCGGAAGGAGAGCGGTGAGCGCTCTCTAGCCCTAACGTGGATTAGCGGCGTAGTCCGAGCGCACGACCGGCGAGTGTGACAAAATGGTTGACGAAAACAGCGGAGGTTGCCATGGTAACGAGGTAGGCAACACTGGTTTGTCGGCAACAGGTATCACAAACGTTGTCGCCACCCTAAACAGCGGAGCGGCGGAAATATGTAGGCACCATAGGCTTGGCCGAGCGACTTTGGGTGTTGGGGGACCAGTCGAACGAAGGAACATGAAAGGAGATCGCGGCGACCCCGACCCTGAACGAACGATGACTTCGTATATACTTATTCCTCTGTAATCCAGCTAAAAAAATTGTCCGGCCAAATTTTGTGTTCGAGAAAACAACTGAATATCATTGTTATTGCCTCGAAACGCATCGTCCGTGCAATGTTTGAATTTTATATGCCCCTCTGCATGACTAATTGCATTTTAAACCGCTCCATTCGCATCCTAGCGTAAGCGTTGCTCTCGTTGGCAACACTAAAGCTCTGACGTCACATAACGCAATGCGACCATTTCCGTCTCGTCCTTTGCCTGCGACTGAGTGCCGATGCGTGCTTAATTTTTGTTGTTGTGCTCCACTTGTTTCGTGAAGGGGTGAATTTTTGTTGCGCGGTTGGGTGCCGCAACCACCGGGCAGCACATGCGATCCGCGAGACTTGCAGCGAGACGAGAAAAATGGATTGTTGCCTTGCGTAGGGAGCACTGGGTTCCCGTCAAGACCGAGATCCCACTTATGCAGCAATCATTTCACAGAAGAGAGTTACGAGCTGAGCTCTAAGCGGACAGAAGGCTCGTAAGCTGAGGTGTGATGAGTGCCAACGATATTCAACTGCGTCCACCCACTCCACGCGCAAATCGAATCAATCTGTTTGATTATGCAGCGAAACCGAAACCAAGAGCTAAGCCATCTTGAAACGATGTCAAAAGCTATATTTAGCAAGCGTGCAGCCCGATTCTGTTTGACCCGCGTGTGAAAATGGGGCGTGGCTAAAATTCCCGAAGCCCGTCCGAGTCAAGTGACGATCTAGAAATGTTACACGAATCTTAAAAGATTCGCCGTTTGCCTTCGATCCGCAAAACCTTCGATCTGCGGACATCGCATCCGAGGGAACGACACGCAGCCGCATCGCCGATCTAGTGGATCCGTCGATATGTGAACCCAGATGCCGCTTCAAAGACAAAATCTGCATCCTTCTCGTTGCAAGCTCTCCTTGTCCGATTGGTGGCTGTCGCAGTTGTGTATGCGCGAAATGGTCTACGTTTGCTCAAAGCTAACGGCTGTTTTCGAGAAATATCCTACTAAAAGGCGCAACTTTTTTTTTTTTTTTTTTTGCAAACGCTCCGGAACTGCATTACAACAAACGTATTTCAGTAATGTACAGCCTAGGAGACTATATATTTCGAAACAAAATGCAAGACACCCATCGACCAACGCTTGTTATCCCGACCATCCGACAAATCTTTGCGTTTTGTGACGTCACACAGCAGCTACGGATGTCAGCCGCTAATACTGGCGAAATTCGGGGTGCAGTTTCGTACACACGCTCACGAAAGGTTTAATTAATATTGGGACATCATATATCAAAAAAAAAAAAAGATGTTTGTCTATATGAATGCTTCCTCGACGTAACGAGCGCAAAAACTTAAGTACTTCCGGTTTCGACTGGACAATCCCTTTAATATAATATAGTTGTTTTGTTCATTTATGACCCTTTTAAATTTGTTTAGAACGGCGCCCTGCTTCTGCCACATGGGTGGTGTGAATTAAAGTGACTTCGTGAACTCGGATGAGTTCATGATATGATGGTGACTGTGAGTGACCTCGTGCGATACATTTTGGTCTAATATAATAAGACAAATTGCGGGAACACCTGAAGTGTAAGAATATGCATCAACTCAATTTTCCCGCTAGAGTGAGCGGGGAAACGCTGCCCTCTGCATTTTCGGGACATAGAGGGGAAGGCTTCAACAGCAGACGTGCTCACCCGTGCTCTCCGCTCGAGTCCGAGAGGCAGGAGTGAGCCCTGGAGAGCGCGGGCGACGAGCAGGTGGACGAGGCCGAGTCCTCCTGAAGGGTATCGGCGGCGGCGTCCTGGCCGAGCCTGAGCAGCGTCTTCTCCTGCTCCTCGATCTCCTCTTCCAGCTTCACCAGCCCCGGCGGCTCCACGCCGAAGCGGGACGCGATGCGGCCCAACTCGAGCAGGCACAGAACCACACACCGGGGCTGGCTGTGCAGCACTGCCAGACAAAAGACAGGAAAAAACAACCAGAAAAAAAAAAATGAAAAGAATTAACCGCGATCGTTCAAAGCACTATAAATTAGGATTGCGTGTTTTCGGAGTTCATTTCTCGTGAAATTCGGAGGGTGTTTTTCGGAGTTCATCTTTCGCTAAAAATTCGAAATTTGACGGAGTTTCTTTTTTTTTTTCTATTTTTGTTAGATTCGCAATTCTTTGAAATTCGGAGTTCATTTTATTTTGTTCCAAAATAATAAAAAAAAGGAGTCTCCGCATATGATTTGTTGACCTGAAGGAACCCCCCCTTGACGAGCTAAAAGACAAACCCCTTTTTTTCAGTAGTTCGAGATTTCAAAAGAAAGTGAAGTGGCATCTCTTCAGGACCACTGATCCTCAGCTCTTATAAAGTTCATTTGTAAAACACCGCCTTTTTTGTGTTCTTTATTTTGTCGTTGTGGCCTCGAAATTCGGTGTTTTTTGGAATCCGAATTGACGAAAAATTTACCGGCGAGTGGTTTGGGGATTTTTTTTTTTTTTTTTTCAGATTTATCCAGAAACACGAAACCTTACCGATAAATTAATTAGGGTTCCGTCTTTTCGGATAAATCCGATAAACTCCAAAAAACATCCGCCGGTAAAATTTTCGACAACTAAAAACTCCGAATTCCGAGGTCACAATGGCAAAATAAAAAGCAAAAAGAGACGATATGTTTCTAATGAAGTTCGGCAGAGCACGAGGTTAGTGGACCTGAGAAAATGCAAATTCATTTTTGTTTATCTTGGACAATTGACAAAATAGAGTGTCCCGTCGTCGTCAAGGTTCGTTTAACGGAGCAATGCATTTCTGGACCTTGACAAAAGCCAATGTTCCCACTTCCAGTCCGATCCTACTAGTATTTGTTCTTCTTAGAGGGAGGAGGGGTTGTGTTTTTATTATAGTGAAAGATGTGAACCTATTTACTTCAGGGGATGGGGAGGGCAGCTGAAGGTTTTATGCGTCCAGGGTTCTGCTACTTCAAACTACCGACGTTTATTAAAGTAACACTTTGTCTGCTACTTCAAACTACCGACGTTTATTAAAGTAACACACAATGTCGTAACAGTCTAATGCAAACCTTATTTGCTCACACGCGCAACCTGAGAAGTCCCCGACAGAGAAAAAGAAACGCTCCGAGATTGGGGAAAAGGCGAAGGTGAACACAACACACAAAGTCTGAACAATGCTGAATTTCATTTCACAGAAGTTCGTGTTTATATAGAATTTCGGTGCCCCCCCCCCCCCCCCTCCCCCCTGTGAAACGTTCACCAGCTCGTTTGCGCCCTAACGTTTTGTTCGAAACACTTCAGGCTGACTTCAGTGCCATTCTCGAACTTAAGCACGTTTGCGAAGGTGCCCAGCAGGCCTCCTTTGTTCCGCCTCACCGCCTTCCTCCCTCGTTTCATTGCGAGGTCGCGGCTAATTCGATTTTGTCGACGCAGCCCCAAATGAACCTAAACAGTAGAGTGCTAATTGCAAAGAAAAAAAAAATGCGTTTCAAGCGGTCATTTAACGACTGCATTCGAGCTTGGTCAGTTAACCTTTCTTTGTCTTCGCTACCCGGCCAGACGCTTGTCCGTCGAGCGTCTGCAGAATGGCCAGAATATTAAAGACACAGTTCGTTACACTGATTATATACTGACGTTACAAACGCATTCTGAAGAACGATAAAGTAAAACAAAGAGAGATCGGAAGGTGATGTGGGAGCTTTTCCCACGAATTGGTTCTCAAACTTGAGCCGTCTCTTCGACACGCTTGTCGTCGGTTCGTCGACACGCGATTCGCCTCTACACCGGTTTCGTCGACAAGTGTTTCGTCGACAAGTGTTTGGTCGACAAGTGTTTTGTCGACACGTGTTTCGTCTACACGCGTTTCGTCTACACGCGTTTCGCTTACACGCGATTCGTCTACACGCGTTTCGTCTACACGCGCTTCGTCTACACGCGTTTCGTCGACAATCGGACCAATTTCTAAATTCATGTAAAGAATATAGAAATAAGCACTAGATTAAAAGAAAGCAAGATGGACACCTGCGCGCGCGCGCGGAAAATAATAGAAGGCGCACGATGCAGAGCGCCACAGGTCTCGTCCAACAGGCCGCAACCGGCGAAAACGCGCGATGAGACGGCCCGGGTTGTTCAACAGCGGAACATGAGCACCAGCACCGCGGGGGACAAAGAAAGGAGCGCGAGCACATCAACGACGCAATCGCGAACCCACGCACTCGAGGAAGCAGTGCACGTCGAGAGGAACCAAGGAGCCCCGTTGTTCGTGACTGCCAAAACAATTATGGCACCCCGCCCAACGCGCCGCGCACTCTCCCGCCATGTCACGAAATGCCCCGCTCGGAAGCGCGGTCACATCAAAGGGCAACGAACACTCGGTCGGGGCGCTTCGCAGACACAACAAAACTGAGAAAGGGGCTTCATCGCTGTTTGTCTGGAAACAAAACAAAAAAAATAAAGAGAACAACAAACGAAACACAAACTACAGAGTGGGTCAAGACACGGCTAAGGTTGGAAGCTGCCTTTTATTCTTGTTTTTGAACAAAAGCTGCAGTGTGCGGAGTGGAGGAGGACACAGAACAGACAGGGCGCAGACACGTATCTATATCTACCGATATGAATGGACGGCTATCTATACCACGGAACATCCAGCCTAAATGTTTTCCAAGCCTAATTTGAAGCATCCCCCGGCTTCTAAAAGGGTCCGTTTTTTTTTCCCGTTTTTTTTTAGTGCATAACTGGCAAGTTTTTGGGTTTTCTTTTCTTTTTTACACACGGGTGAGCGTATCTATACCAATCAATATCTATATCCTTCTATGAATCTCTCATCTATCTACATCCATCTACCAGTCTCTCCATCTATCTATGTGTATCGTCATTCCCCGCACACACAAACAAACAACGAGCACAGACAAGGACAAACAATACACACGCACACAAAGACACCGAGCAGAAAACAATGTTTTCATATATTAGGTTATTTTCTTCCCGTTTGTAGTACCCCAAACTTTCCGAAATACGTACCCGATGGCAGACATTTGACATGTAGGTACACGGTTTTCAGCCTGTGAGCTGTCAATTGTAGCAGACGAACTATATATCCAGCATATGACGCCAGTAACGTCCAGATTGCGGCTCCGGAATAGCGCGGACAGTTGGAAAAACGGGTTACTCCGCACGCGTACTGCCCACCGGCGATGTGTGTAAACAATGAGTCGGTGTACGCAAGCTCGAGGGAAGAAGAAATAAACTTATTCGCCGCGTGCCGCTTCGCGAGGAAAGCTGGAAGAGCGAAGAAGAAAGGGGAAGAAAACGGAATGAAGAAAGAATAAAGGACTCACCGAGGCCGTCGGATTCGAACATGACGGACTCGTTGACGCCGAACTTGCGACACCAACGGAGGAAGTTGTCCACGTTGTCTCGGGCAAAGAACGTCTCGGACTTGGCGTTCTCCCAGCACTTGAACTCGAAGCTGGGCACCGCCTGGGCGGAACAAAGAGGAACGGTGCGTCAGAAGCATGTCCAAGAGCTGTCGCGAGAAAAGCATTGTCGTGTCGACGTAATGTATTCGCGGGAAAGCGCGATCGGATGTCGAAGGAAGAGAACGGACGGGGCGCGCTGTTTACAAACAAACGACCGTTCTTTCTGCGCAGAAACCAGATTGGCGACAAGTGAAGGGGGGCTGCGCAAGCGCCGAAAGTAGTATCACCACAGGGGAGTGACGTCATACGCCGCGTGTTGATGTGTGTATGTGTGTGGCCATGTGCCAGGCTTGGGAACAACGTTGTACAAAACCAACATCGAAAACCCTCCAAAATAAGCTAGACGACGGTATGAAAACGCTTTAGTCACACCTGACAAAATCGTCGTTCGTGCAATGCCAACGACAGTCACGTGGTTTGGTTGTGGCGGTACGTGGTGGTGGTTGCCGTTACGAGACCACGTGACAGGACGTCAGAGAACGTGACGCCTTACTGAATCTAGTGGGCGAACGTACGCTTAGTCGATCAGAAGGGGGCGGAGAGCATCAGCATTCATCAAGCTCTGGACTTCTTTGCCGACGCGCGGTCGGGCACCGCTCTGGAAGAGTTTCAGCCCACACAGACTGCGGCGAAGGGACACGCGCAGAATGGCCGCTCCGCGGGCGTAGCTTCTCTGCAACGCACCTTTGCTCGCTGAGAGGCGCACTCAACGGAGCTAGTAAAACCGCCCGACCAGACCATGACGAACAAACAAAGTCGCAAGTTATTCTAACCGATAACTGAAAATTGTGAAATATGAAAGGATGTCACTTTGGTGCAGCTTGGCGCAAATGGCGCAGCGATCATATCACCGAAATAATCGTGTTAACCCACTGTGCAAGTGCTTGCAGTGTTGCAGGTCATGCCATGACCCCAGACGTTCGTTAAAGGGATACTGAACCGAAATTTCGAGCTCACTAAACAAGGCCGGGCGGATAGGTGAGAAGCTGCAAAACAAAAAAAAATATCACTCATACGGCGATATATATAACGGATCGCCGTATTTTTTTGGAAAAGAAGTGCGCGATTGAACCCGGCCGACGAGGCCGACGAGACAATTAAGGCACGTCACGATTCCCATTCTCTCTCCTCCTTTGCTACGTCCCGTCGAGCAGGTGAACCGAAGCGAGGAAGAGAGAAGCGAGGCCGCTTCTCCTCATTCTCAAATTCTTCCGGAGGACAGTTACGTCAAAGAACTCGCTTGATCGCGCCCTTCTTTTCCAAAAATACGGCCATCCGTTTGAGATATCGATGTACGAGTGATGTTTTGGAGTTCGTAGCGTCCGGTTCAACACTTCTGCAGCCTTACTTTGCGAAATCCAAATTTCAGTTCAGTATCCCTTTAACAGGTAGAACACGCCACCGAGCGTTTTTCCCTTCTGCATTCCTTAGAGAAAACCTCCCAAAAAAACGAAGTGCGAAAATGGTCACGTGAAATCTGAGCACAGGGAGATGCTTCTAACTCCTGGAACTCGTTGAGTAAATATAAAGTCTGCCAGGGTTACCGAGCCGAAAGGCAGTCATCTGGAGTCCCCTACGTGTCTCTCTCGGTTTCCATCAGTGACACCCCCCTCTCTCACCGCCCCTTCCCCTTCCCCTCCCCCTCCCCCCCCCCCCCCCCCCCCCCCCCCAAACACCCTTCCTACGGTGTACCACCCTAATTCAAAATCCAGGATAAACCCCTGTTGCCGAAGCTGACGAGACGTCGAAGTATTATTGAAGGTTGGAGGGACAACTGGATAAAGAGCTCCTTGTTGTTCTCGTCCCGCGAGTGACTATGCCATCAGACGGCCATCCGTCCATTCACGAAAGTAGGCCTCGCTAGGTTTTCGTGGCCTCCATGAAGATGCGCTTTCTCCGCCGACAGCTCCTAATCGAGAGTGAGAAGCGAGCTACCCTCATCGGGCAGAAGTTGCGCTGCGCCTGGCAGATAAACGACCCCCCTGGAATAGAGCGCATAAGGCTGCTCGCGAGGCGAGACAGACATAACAGAAGGCGGGGAAAGTGTGAGACAAACAAACAGAGGCCACAACGTGCCTCTGTTTGTGTTTTCTCTTCGAGGCTCCATCTTCCGGCAGGAAGGCGCGGTGAGTTACGCAACAACCGTAAAAGGGGACCTGGCGCTGATAGAGACTTGCACGGAGCTGCCGCCTGTCAGCCGAGAATAGAGGGAAATATACGAAGCTGGTGGCCAGATTTTGGCGCCTTTGAGACGATAATAATAATAATAATAATAATAATAATAATAATAATAATAATAATAATAATAATAATAATTGAAAAGGGGTCACCGGTCAGAACAAGTATCGGAGTGAATAGAATCACCGAGCGTTTTCCTTCTTCTGAACAGTAAATGGATATCCTAGCGTGTTCGAACTATCCGAGACAATCAGCACTATTGATATACGAGGCGAAGACCGAGCTTTTCGCGTTAAAGGCGTAAAACTTCAAAATGCGGACATCACTTTTTTATTATTATTCTTTCTTCGAAAGCAACGTGCTTAGAAAAGCTAAACTTTTAAAAAATATTCCTAAATTTCGTTTACAAAAAAAAAAAAAAAAATCGTTCCTGCTTTCCCCTTTTCTTTTGTTTTGTTTCTCTCTAAGCATTGTTTTTCTGTTGTTTCATTCCTCTTCCCAGTACGATGTCTATACGAACGTTGGAACACCGCTGCGGTTTTCCGAGACGTCGTTTTCTTAATCTTGTATTAAAGGAACCGAGCTTTACCCGAGGGTGAACGTTTAATAAACAGTCTCAGAGGTGCGAATATTTCAACTCGTGCGAGTTGCCCGAGCCCAAAAACAGAATTCAAAATGTTTTTTCCCCCCCCTTTACCTCCTTTTGAAAAACAATTTTAGGCAAAGGAGCAGCAGCCGAAAGCGGATAAACACGCGAGATAAAAACATCCCTTCTCTCTTCTGTGTGCGTTCCTCGGTCTCTTCCCAAGTTCCAAATGGAAAAAGCTGAGACGACCCCAATCAAACCAGGAGGCGATATTATGATCGACATGTCCCAGGCAGTTTCGTGCCAGCTTGCTTCAAACCAGCCGGCGTGCTTCTCAAGCAGGGGGCAGAGCAAGACGCAAAGGTCGCACACATCGCCCCCGAGCCATGGCGGCAAGACGTAGACAAGCGAGAACCATCAGCATGATGGCATCGGCGGCACACTCACAGCGCAGAGGGAGAGGTTGACGGACCCCCGAAACCGAAGACTGCGACCCTCGCCCCACGACTCCCCCTCAGCGGTAGTAAATTTGGACGAGCTCTATTTACAAACACCCACGACGACGACGACGACGAACCGCCGCAGTTTCCTCAGGATGCTGGGGAACCGATCTCCCTCACCCTCTCCCCCACTCCTCACCTCCTCACCCACGTTTGTCGGACGTCTACTGCCACCACCAGCTCTAGCAGCCTTCTATTTATTTTATTTTCTTGTCCAGTTGGCGTTTTCGCGAGTGATCTATATGCAAGTCTGGCAGCCGCCGCATCTCTGCTCGTCTGAGTTAGGGTGCCTCGATGTCAGGCACCCTATAGTCTGGGTTATAAGCAAGCGCTATTGTGAGCATGCGAAAGCGGCCCTCACTCTCATGCTGCACCAGCTTGCACATACGGGGCAACGGTCGGCATTCCTGTGACGATCAATCCAAAGCTACGGGCGCCCGCGCGCCCACGCGCCTTGTGCGCCGGTCAAAGTAGTGCACGCGCACTCTTCATTTCTGAAATTGAATCCTGCCCACACACAAGTAAGTAGCAAAAAGAAGGGCGTAGGATGAATTCTGATAGAAAACTGCGAAAGCAAAAGTAGTAAAAAGCTAACAGTTACACACAGTTCGGCTGAAGCAATACTTAGAGTTTACCAGGATTCCGGTTACGGACGCGTGGACGCAAAGCGCATAATATAGCTGTTCAGATTGATACAAACAATTTATACATGAAACATAAAGCTAAAAAAAATAATAACACGCACACCCAAAAAGAATTAGTTAAACATCTGGCAGCCCTATACATGAGTCAAACAGTGGAAAACAGTCTGGCTGTGCATGCTTGTGCTGTGTAAAGGCCGGTTCAGACACTTGCGTTTGAGTGCGTTTGACTGCGTTGCGGCGAGAACCGAAAGCCAGTCACCGGCACATCTGTGCTTCGTATGAAGCGTAAAATCCAATTCAAGGAATCTTCTTGGCACGCGATATAAGCAGCAGGGATGTCCTGGTGTCTCGCTGCCGCAACGCAGTCAAACGCAGTCAAACGCAACTGTGTGAACCGGGCTTAAGCGCTGCGTAGTTGAGCCATTTGTTCTATAAAAAGTGACTTGGTTGTACGAGGCGGTTCAGCATTTCGATCAATCATTCTGCATTTCCATAAACTGTGGAGGCCTATCAGCACGAATTAGTCGTAAGGAACAATTTCATGCACTGAAAATGAAAGGAAGCGAATATTTTGGTCGGTGATGTCGATGTCTCTTTTTAGTCGTTGAATGAGGTCCCAGAAGAAGAAAACATGGTTGCAATAAATAAATCCGTGTTCTATCGTTTCCGGTTTATTACACAACCTGCAGATAACAGACCACGGAACAAATATTACTCTACTTTCAAGTCAAGTTTTAACGAGGAAGGTGGAGGTGCGCAATTTGAAAAAGAACGACTTGTGGAAGGTGGAGGTGCGCAATTTGAAAAAGAGCGACTTGTTGACGATGGTACAGTCATGTTCTTTCATCCGGGGATTGACGGAGAAGTGTCTTCGATAAAGTGGGTCAGGAAAAATGCTGTCAATTATTACCCTTGAAAGTATTTGCGTTTAACATTAAACAAATACTCTGATGAGAAGGGTGTCTTTAGGAAGCCGAACGTATCCCCAATCTCCTTTATACCCACGGTTTTCCAAGGAAGCTATTGCCACTTGAGACAATTAAATAATTGAAAGTACTTGCTAATCTTAACTGAAGAAGTCTTGAGAAAGGAATGGTTAGGATTTTCAAAGAAAAATAAGCGCGAAGTACTAACTTCCGTATAAATAAATGGCAAAGACGCAAGCCACCTGCCTCAAGGAAGAGGCTGTCTCTTTTAAAAGGTTCCCATGACGAACGCCAAATAAATGTGGCGAAAATTCGGTGAAACTTTTGAATGTTCGTGCGGACACAATGCATCACTTGTAGCACATACATCACTTTGGACTCGAAAAACGTACGTTGCATATGCTTGCTCTAGTGAACATGGAAATGTCACGGCCTTTCCATGCATCGACCTTTTTCCTCAATAAGGTTGCCACTCAAGTCCAATATGATGTACTGCTTCTGATATGTGAGTGGAACTCCAAGATACTGAAGTGAGCCGCAATCCCGTGGCTATACCAGCAAAGGAACTTGGCATGGTAGCCCACGAATTATACCAACACCCTTTACACTTTGTGGGATTTACTGAAGCTCTGGTAATGCTGCAGAATTGTTCAGTTACGTGAATCGCATCTTCTCTCTCTCTCTGTCTCTCTGTGTGTGTGTGTGTTTGTGTTTTATCGTAACAGAATATGGCAATATCATCAGCGTAAGCGAGAATCTTCACCTCCAGCTTGTTTAGTGAAAACCCCCGGAGAGTCTGGCTTGAAGGTTCAGGCACAAAGTTTCCAGGTATAGGCCGTCTTACTGAAAGAGGGCAAGAGAGAAAAGGGGAAAGGGCTGCCGGCGCTTTCCTTCATACTGAGTGGTTAGGAACGAGCGAAGGCCCCGGATGAACGTTTGGGACGCGTGTGTTCTCCCAAGTTCGGTTATTTTCTTCGCCGTTTCTTCAATTTTATTTTACTTCCAGATGTAATTAAAACTAGCGGAATCAATGACGAAAATCACCTGGTCATCGGGACATCATTGTTCGGTAATATATAGGCTGCACATAGAACAACCAAAAGCGCAGAATATTACCTGAGGACATCTGTATCGCGCGCGGGATCCGACAAGGCAACTGCGGCTGCAATGTCGCTTTACAAATGACCAAAACCTCCGGCGGCAGTGGGTTGAGTCCGTAAACAGAAAATACTTTTTTTCCGACGCCATCCTCTCGAGTGTGCTCGGAACATTCCGTGAATAGAGCGCGAACCGAAGTTACCGCTGTACCGTCGATGAACATGGGCTACGCTCCCAACGCGGGTGCAGGTTTTCTCGTGAGAATGGCTATTTCAGCTTGTACTTTCCGCAACTTACTTTATCTTAACGCTGATATCTTTCAGTGGTGATATTGGCTCGATTTTATCCTCTACAACGCTTAGTTGAAGGCTCATTCCCGCCGCCGGGTGTGGCTGGAAATCGTCAAAAAGTTGGTTCTATCGGATTTCCTGAATCGCTATTTCCTGCGCGATAGCAGAGAGCCTTGAACTTACGTTGACCGCCACAACGCGACTGGGTTCTTCTTTTGCAAATTATTACATAACGTAGCTGAAAATAAAAGTTCAATTTCTATTGCAGAAACATGTTCATCAAGGATTTCAAATCGTTGGATCATCGATCGACTCGCTTCGGCGATGGGCCGATCTCGACTTGGCTGCTTTCAGTTCTGAAGAAAGGACACACTCTTCGACACGGGACCTTCAATTAAAACTTTCATAAACATCTCCAAGCCGGAGAGAGCTGCCTTCGATCGTTCCTTACAATAATCTTATCTCGAGCGCCCTTTCTCATATTATATTTCATTGTTGTGGACGACACGAAACGCCAAAAATACTATCAGTGTACTGCATTTAAAACGTCAACAAACCTGAAAAGAAATTCAATCACTGTAAACTGATACAATATTTCGAGTACTCACCTCCGATTTTTAACGGTGGCGCGTTCAGTGCCACTGTTCTCGGTATCGCCGCACTAGCGGATGTCATAATGCAGGGTACCTTTCCCAATAACTTGAAGAACGCCTTCCGCGGCACACAAGGAAACAAGACGCGCCCTAATGGCGCGTTCACACTGGAAGCGGATCCGCAACCGCGAAGCGGATCCGCGCGTTCTCAACCGCAAAGCGGCTGGGATACAGCGGTTGGAGCGCGTTTTATTTGCCAACTGCTTCGGGACCGATTCGCCCCAACCGCTTTCGCGAACCGCAAAGCGGCAACCAATCGCAACGCGACGCTAACGTGACGTCGATGGCTTTCGAAACAAGATGGTGAGGCGCCCAAAGCGCAGTATAGTCCCAGCGTAGCAGCAAACAGATCAACGAAGAAACGTGATGTTCACGTTCGTCACTTGAATCCGCCGCGAAAAGAGTTGACTCGTAATCCCTCCGGTGATTCGTTTCGGGTAGGAGTTCGTTTATTATCCGGGTTGTCGAAGCCCGTCGCTCGCTACCTTGTATAGTCTTTGCCCGTAGATGGTCGGAACCCGACCCTGATCGACCAAAACTAGTTTTTCAACCCACTAAGAGACTCGCGTGCACTACTCAAAGCTTTCGACATCGTGCATGACCATCCCTCAAAAAAATATTGCTCGGAAAAAAGTTCTTAATTTTTTTTAGCAATATTTATGCCGTTAACGCTTTTTAGGTGCAGAAGGGAAAGGTCGCAGCCCCCTACGCCCCGCCCCGTGTTAACAAGGTGCTCAATTCTCTCATTGGATGGTGAGATGATTGACGAGTGAAAGATTGGCCGTAAATTTGTATATCCGTGCCGTAATAGTATTTTAATCGACTCTTTTTTTTTATGCTTGAGAAACATAAAATTAGACAGTTTTCGTAGACCGCGTTTCCCCCTCCGCTAAGCCATCAGCAACGAAGAAGCCGCTACTGCGCCTGCGCGCCAATGGCGACTGTGAAGTTCCGCGTATCGTATAGGGGCTTGCGGAGAGCGTTGCGAGACGGCGAAAACGATCTACGAAAACTCCCTATTGCATTTCCGTTCCGGTTTCAAACGATAAGAAACATGGCTGTCGCTGTTTTCGGTGCGCTCAACGAGCGTAGCTCGGTGACCTCGTTTATTTTAATGAGTGCGAGTCGTTCTGCGTTCACCGAGGTGTTTAGAGGAAGATCTCAACCGGCCTAATTTGCAGCAAATAACTGTCGCAAGTACGCACCTTCGGCAGCGCTGTGCGGGCGCTTGTTTTCGTAGTGGGACTATAGCCTAAGCCGAACGTCCCACGTCGACATTGTTGCTCGAACTCGCTTCATTTGTTTCGTTCGCGCGTGTTGATTCCGAATAAAGATGTTGGTTTCCGTAAAATCAGCCCCGCTGGTCTGTGAATTGTGCAACCGTGATGATTGCAACCATGGTTTCAATACCGGGAAGACACACAGGTAAAAACTGCGAGCCATTTTGGCTGGAGGCAATCGGGCGTTCGGCTCGCGTCAAGTTAGTCCGGGTATGTTCCCGTCATTTCGCTACGAAAGGCAAGTAGCTCAAGTTTTGCCGTTCACCTGGCCTAACAAAGCGAATATTTTTACGTCGCGTTTCTATTGTGCGTCATGACGCTCACTCGCCTTGCTCGCGGATGCAATGTGAAATAAAGCAAGAACAGTAAAGCTAGAGGGACTGCATATTTCTTTTATAATTTTTTTTAGTTCTTCCGGTCGCTTATTACCGCACATCGATAGATGCTGACAGACGCTTGTATTAAGCCGCAGCTCGTGCATGATGGAACGCTAAAACGCCGCTTTCAAGGTCGCGTCTACTGAGCGTTGCAGAAGTTTTTAAACAGGGGCGGAATAGCAGACGGACCAAGGCGAAAACGGACGCCGAAGCGTAGCTTTTGCGTCCGCGTCTCCCGGCCATGGCAGACGACGATACACGGTGGTGGAATAGCAGACGATGCCGGAGGCTGCCGCGCGTCTGCTCGCACGACTAGCAGGCCGAGTCAGACGTCAGACTAGACACACCGGACGTCGCGAAAGGGAGACACTAGGCTTGTTAGTGTATCGGGATATACCAGCACGGTACATGTGCAGATTGGTAGCAGAGGAAGATGAAGTGGTACTCCACTGCTCGCCATGATTGTCTTGCGCCGTCATTCCTGATACAGTGCCAGAAGTGACCCTCCTTCCGTCTGGCCGTGGAAGGACTTCATCCCCCTGGTGGTTTGTTGCTCTCTGGGAACGTCGCCGACAACTGGCGGAAGTTTAGTCAATGCCTTGAGCTATATCTGGCCGCCACCGAGCCGACTAAGGCACGCAACAACAAACAGAAGGCGGCAATTTGCCTCCACGTCGCGGGTGTTCATGCCATAGAAGTATTCAACACCTTTGGGCTGATAGACGAAGAAAGGGAAAGCTACAGCGTCCTTATAACGAAGTTCGAAGAATATTTCACAAAAATATGCAATGAAACTTAAGAACGATACAAATTTAGGACCCAGATGCAAATAGAAGGCGAGTCGTTCGAATCATTTTATCGAGACGTAAAGCTGAAGGCTCCAACATGCAATTTTGCGCATTTGCCCACAACTATGATTCGCGACCAGACTATCTATGGCGTCACTGACTCGCGATTACGCGAAAAGCTTCTTCGAGAAGGTGACGACTTTAGACAAGACTATCACACTCTGACAAGCGGCAGAGGTAGCCAAAAAAAAAGTCAAAAGAATTGGGACATTACAGAGAAGAGCGTGGCTCCCGTATCGAGAAAGGATAAACAGAAAGGACAAGCCCGCTCCAACACCAAGCAACGTGGAAGGTGCAACACGCATCATGAACCTCGAAAATGTCCCGCAAACGGCAAAACAGGCCATGTATGCAGAAAAAAAGAACCACTTATCTGCATGCTGCAAGTCGAAGACAACAGTCGATGGCGTATACACCATAGAAGATTTTTCAGTCTTGGAGATTGCCGTGTCTGGTAAAGCAGTCCAGCTGAAAGTAGACACCGGCTCTCAAGCCAACTTGCTACCGTTATCAATTTCAAAGAAAATATAACGGAGCTTGTGCGCCAAAACCATCGAGGGCAGTACTTCGATACTACAGCGGAGGTGTCATGGGACAGATTGGAATCACGGAACTGCGGGTCAACATCAAAGGAAACGAAGCAAAGGTAGACTTCTTCATCGTTAAGAAAGCTAGCCAGGCGCTTCTTGGCCTCAAAGCTGCCAGACATTTGGTCTTATCAAAAATTTCAACGCTGTGAAAGGCGGGAATGACTACGCAAAGATCGCAGAAATCTTTCCAAGACTGTTCAAGGGCCTACGATGTACCTCCAAAAAATTGGTTTTAAAAGACGGAGCTAAACCAGTCGTCCAAGCAGCCTGTTGAGTACCACAGCTTCTTAAATAACCTCTCAAACAGGCGCCGTCCAGAATGGAAAAGGCAGAAATTATAAGCAAGATGGAGCAACCATCGGACTGGGTCAGTCCTCTCGTCGTTGTTTAAAAGGACACCAAACTTCGTGTGTGCATGCACCCATGATTCCTCTGCGAAAGCCTGAAGAGCGAGCAGTATGAAATTCCAAGAAGAGAACACACCGAAGCGGAGATGGCTGGTGCGCGATTCTTCTCGAGGTTGGACGGCCAACGAGGGTTTTAAACAACTCCCTCTGGACGAAGGAACATCGCGTATCTGCACGTTCAGCACTCCGATCGGAACATACCGCTTCAAGCGTCTTCCATTTGGAATTTTTTCAGAACCGGAGGTTTTTGAGAAGACTATGACGCAGATCTTCCATGCCCTGCCGGGAGTCCGTATCTACGTAGACGATGTAGACGATCTGGGACACAACAACACAACGCACGACTGCAAAGAGCACTGCAAGTAGCTCAAGACGGGGGCCTGACATTAAATGCAAAAAAAAAAAAAAAGCCTCTTCTACGCCACAGAGGTCACGTTTCTGGGCGACAGGGTTACCAAAGATAGCATACAACCTAACCCTCAACCGGTACAAAAGGTTTTAGAAATGCCTGCTTCAAGAACAAAAAAAGAAGTCCAACGGATGATGGGTGGTGTCACCTGCTTCGGCAAGTACTTGCCACGACTTTCGAACAAGACCGGAAAGTTACGAGAGCTTTTAAAAGATGCACCACTCTTCGAGTGTACCCAAGCGCATGACAAGGAACGGCACGACATGGAAGCATCTTTCACTGTAGCGCCAGCGTTTGCTGTCTTCAATTAGTCCTATAACCACAAAAGTGTCTACATACGCTTGAAAATACGACTTGGGTGCAGCTATATTCCAACAGCATGGAAACAGCTGGCGTCCAGCCGCTCATGCCTCAAGAGCACTGACCGACAATGAGACAAGGTACTCATATGAAGAAATAAGCGCTTGGAAACATTTACGGCTGCGAAAGATTCCATGATTTCATCTATGAAAAAAAAAAAAAAAGTAACCGTCGAAACGGATCACAAGCCACCGATATCTATCTCCAAGAAGAACCCAGGAGGCACGCCTCCAAGGCTTCAACGTTTCTTCATCCGCCTCATGAAGTACGACTACGAAATCCAGTATATTCCTGGCAAAGTACTGCTCGTGGCGGACACACTTTCTAAAGCACCATCAGGAAGAACCGTGGTTGACCAGGATGCAGATGACGACGTCGAAGTGCATGCACTCTCTGTACTCTCAATTGTGGTGAGCTAGCAGACGTTGAATCGTTAGGTTTCTGCAACTCGCAATGACGAAGAATTACACCGAATTGCACAAGCGCTAGAGGCACATGAACAAATAGAGGGAGGGACCTTTCAAACCTTTTGCTACAGAACTGACCGTAATAAATGGAGTTCTTCTCAAAGGCTCAAAGGTTGTTATCCCCAAATCTTTGCGCAAAAAAAAAAAAAGCTTACAAGAGTGCATGAAGGACACCTTGGCCTAGCCAAAAGTAAAGAAAAAGCAAGGACATTGATGTTCTTGCCCGGACTGGCGTCAGAGATTAACGACATAATCGGTCGCTGCGAGACGTGCAAATACTATAGGTTTCGTCAGCCAAGCGAGTATCTTATGATGCGACCGACACCCAGCCACCCATGGGAACGCGTGGGAGTCGACCTCTGCCAGTATACCGGACAATCCTACCTTGTGGTTTGCGACACATATTCAAACTTGCCGGAGGTTGAACTGCTACCGGGCACAACTGCAAGCACTGTGGTCCCCAAGCTTTCAAGTATATTCGCCAGACACGGAATACCTCTAAAAGTCAACTCGGACAACGGGCCACAGTTTGTGTCACGAGAGTTTAGAGCATTAATTCACTTCTAAATACGAGTCTGAGCACGTAACATCAAGCCCAGGATTCCAACAATCCAAAGGCCTGGCTGAAAAAGGGGTGTCAAGTCGTAAAACAAATACAAAAAAAACACGCAAATGATTTTTTTTTTTTTTTTTTGGGGTGGGAGAGTTTGCTAAACTACAGATCCTCACCGTTAGGAGGAAAGACACCTAGTGAGTTATTGATAGGTCGCCGTATTTGTTCCAGGATACCCGAATTTACAATCACACTCCATGAAGACGTGGCCAAAAACAAACAGAAGAAAGGCAACGGCCAGCAGCTATCACATCTGCAACATGGAGATGATGTCCGCGTGCGACACGACGACGACTAGACAACGAAAGCTCGGGTCGAGAACTTGGTCGCGCCGAGATCATACAAGATCACCATTCAAGATGGACGCAAGTTCAGGAGAAATAGGCAGCATCTGCTCACAACCTCCGAGAGCTTTGACGCTCCTGACAATTCAGTGGGTTACGAAGAAAGCAACAAGAGTACTGAAGTACTGACTTTACCTGCGACAACGCGAGAAAGTGCAAAGAATACAACAGCAGCAACAGCCGCAGTCCCGTCTGCCGTTGAATCCCACACGACGCCACGACAGCAACACCGCATCAGCATTCCTGTTCGCACCTCAGCGCGTCTGAGGCAACCGTCCCACCATCTAGGACATGCCACGAACTTTAAGCAGATTCTCCGAGTCCGAAAGTTCGGCATTCTCGATATCTCCGTAAAGAAAGGTGGGTGAATCGGGAGATATATGCAGGCTGCACTAGAGCAAGATAAAGTGATATTCCACTGGTCGCCATGACTGTTTTGCGTCGTCGTTCCTGATACAGTTAGCGTGTTCAGTCTAGCAGCCAAGCCAGTCCAGTAGTAATGGGCGTGGCCAATGATTTGTGGGCGGAGCTTAGAGCGGGCAGTGACTTCCACACAAAATTTCGTCTAACAACGTAAATATTGCGCGAATATTTTTTTTCCGTGGCAAAATTATTAAAGAAAAATACGTGTCACAAATAAGCTTTTTCATTTTCTTTTTCATTGCAGTGATTTTTTTTTTCTCGCAGCGTTTATTTTTTTTTTTTCAAGTAGGTGCGGAATCCTCTCCGTCGTCATCCCTTCGTACAGGGTCAGGTTAACTTCCCTGTTTAGAGTGTCCATGTTCTCCATGCCAGGGCAACGCCCTTTCTCCCGGCATATGCTACGCAAGTCACAGCAGCTTTATCTGGAGTTATACCATGCATTTGGGTCGAGGACAAGGCACTTGCCTTTCACGAGCAGCTCGCCACGAAAGGAAAGCTTTTCCTTGGCAAGGGCGGTGACGCACGTGACCATCCACACATGACTCGTCTGAAATTATGTGGGGGTTTTAATATATTTTAGGTCGATAACGTCCTTGAGAGCACCTCCTTGGTCCGAGGACGTGTAAAGCCTAGCAGACATGTCGGCATGGGGGAATGCGGAGTTGAGGACGAGGTTACCAGTTGGGAGACGTGGAGGTGTGACTTGTACTCACTAGAGACGGCATATCCGAAGATTCAAAGAGAGCTCGGCCAGAGGCCGTAGCGGTGTTTCCACCAGACAGCATATTTTCGTAGCCGTTCCGTTGGCCGTTCGAGACGGAAACTTCTTGCTCCCGGTCCCATGTGTGGGGCTCTTTGCTCGAGAAAAATAGTGTAAAACCATTTCCGCGAGTTCACGTTCGCATTTTGTCTCGTTTACTTCGGGCGTGTGTTCCAAGCCTTAAAGTGAAGGCACTCGGTTTTTTTTAAGCAGGACCAATTTGTCACCGTGCTCCACGAGGATATTGGGCGGGAGCAAATATCCCAACAGCGCGTCAAAACAACTCGAGACTAACGCTCAAGAGAGCGTCAATTATTTAAAAGAAATACGTAAAAAAAATCCACTTCATCATCTCCCTTTCTCTCTAGACTCTTCCACCCCACACTCAGTCTCTGTCTGTGCAGGGTTTCCCCTGCCCTTTGAACGTGCGGGTCTCTAGGACCCGGGGTTCGCGAACCGAGGAGCCAGCCACGCTCAGCCATCTGCAGAGCTCGTGCGCGACCAGCTGTTCGACGGTTGAACAAGATGGAGATCAGCAAATGCTTCGACTGGCGGCTCAACGAAGGAGCGGCGGCGAGAGAGAAAAGAAAACACAGTCGACAACCCTAATTCATTTCTCTCTCTCTCTCTCTCCGGCGCTCTTTCAAACGGCTCAGACGCCACACTGGTCGGATCTGCGACAAAATGGTGTTTTATAATAGATCGTTACGACACCTCCGGTAATGCTACGATGCGTGCGCAAAGGCGCTGGCAGAGTATCGGGTATCGTTATCGGAGTTATCGGTTTTTAATATTCATTAATGATATTCAGACCGGAGTTCCTGCCAAGTTGCGACTGTTTGCAGACGATTGTATTCTTTTTCACGAAATTAAGAGTTCCACTGACTATGAAATATTACGTTCTTCTTTAGAAAAGGTTCATATGTGGTGCAAAGATTGGCAAATGTCACTTAATCTTACTAAAACTGTGTGCATGTCTGTCACTCGAAAAAAGAATCCTATTTGCTTTAACTATGCTGTCAGCAGTCACAATCTACCTAGAGTGCCCTCTTATAGGTACCTCGGTGTCCCTATAACGCCTGACTTGAGTTGGAATATGCATATTGGCCAAATTACCGCAAGGGCGATAAATAAACTTGGATTTTTGCGCAGGAATTTTAAACATGGGTGAAGTGATACTAAATTGTTATATAAAACGTATATTAGGCCAATTCTAGAGTACGCTATCAGTGTCTGGGACCCCGCACACGACTTGTAACATAGCTAATTTAGAAAGGGTTCAGAGACTTGCAGTGCGATTTGTTTTTAATATGTATTCTTCTTATGTGTCCACCACAGACTTGTGTGCTAGAGCAGGACTCCAAACGTTACAGGAAAGAAGGAAACAAAATCGTCTGAAATTGCTTTATTTAATTGTTAGCAATGAGCTGAGAATAGACAAGAATCAATACATTGAATTTTTTTTTTTGCCCTAGAGTATCCAGATATACAAATCAGAAGACACTTAAACCATATAATTATAAAAATGAATCATTTAAATATTCCTTCTTTCCTAGAACAGTAATTGACTGGAACAACCTGCCACCCAATGTCGTTAATGCAGCCACCTATAATGACTTCTGCGACGTTCTGTGTAAATGAGTGCACTATGAAATACTTGTACCTATGTGTTTTTCACTCCTGCTACGACCTCGAAAGAGGTTAGCAGTATGAATAAACAAACAACAAACAAAACTATCATAGCCTCCTTTACACTCACAAAGCCTGGCAGTTCGACGACCGAACCATAGAGTGCGCGGTCGCAGATTTGGGGCGTGAGAATCTGGTAGCACAGAGCATCAAAGAGCCACTTCTCTGGGAACCTGGACGTCATCGCACAGCTTTTACAGTGGCGAGGACCCGAAACACACTTGTTCGCTCGGGAGAAGTGTGTTTCGGCGTCTTGCCGCAGCGGGGCGCCCCAGTCACGTGGCTCTCCTCTCATCCGTTGTCTGCCTCTTGACCTTTTTTCCATTTCGGCGGCCGGTTCTTGTGGCGATCTGCCGGGCTTTGTCAGTATGTAGGAGGCTATGGTACGACCTACTAAAACCTTCAGAAGATGAGATCACGCCGTCTTGCCCAGTTCAGAGAACCACTTCTGGGCACTGCCCAAAATCTTCCGAAAAGTTAAAAATAATTAGCACTTCTCAGCAACTGACACACAAGTTTACTGAGTGGCAGCAGTTGCGAATAAAGCAAAAGAGCCGCTCTTAACTGTACGTGACTACTGGCGGGGGCTTATGACGAAATACCGGCGCGGGTTGCCATGAGAACCGAACGTTCGTTCCCATGGTTGCCATGGTAACTAGGCCCTTACACTGCTCATGAACCTCGAGCTTTTATGGCTGGATGGTGTCTCCTCCGTTTGCTTTGAAGCACTTGGGAATACAGATACTCCATATGCTCTGCACACGCACCTGGTGGGATCGTAACTAGATGTATTTTAAGAGCTTCCAATGAGTTGATTTTGAAGTTCTATCCAGCTTCGACTAGCTTCGAAATTGGTTTTGACTATCATCCAGGCGTTTATCGGGCTCCACAAAGCAGGAATGCCTCAGTAAAAGACATCTCCATTCCGACACTATTTAGCACGCCAAAGATAGTTGGGAACCGAAAATAATAAACTCCTCGCAGTAGTTTCGGGCCTCTTATCAAAATCGGCATTCATAGAGGAACGCTGGTACGCCTCTGAGCCCGATAAAACTTCCCAGTGTCTTTATTTTGAAAAAAAAAAGTAAGTGCTGGTTATTCAGCACTCTACCTGCGCTATCCAACTGTCCATCCTAGTTTATAAGATGTATCAAAAACATAATTAAAAGCTCCAAGGCCGGGCAAAAAGTAAAGTAGTTCGAGGCAAAGTATGGCTTTAGCGTTGTTTTGTTTTTCACCCGCTGTGTTTTGCGCGCTTTCCTTCTGTTCGTGGCGTAAATCAAGGCACTAAAACAACTTCCGTTAGCCAGATGGTGAGCAGGAACTCCAGGGGTAAAGAGCAGCGCTCCCCCAGGCATTCCCCCCTCTTCCGGTGACCAACTAGCCGGAACGTCGCCGCTCAGACACGTGACCGGACGTGACGTCATGGATGTCGCGGGAAACGCTGTTTCCTTCTATTGATCGGTGCCCTTCCCGCGCCGGTGTCGGCTTTGATTCGGGGACACAGTTGATCGGTCGCTTAGCCACACGTGACCGTCCGGTTCATCCATTTCCCGGGGGTGGCCAGATCGAGCTGTCCAGAGGTCGGAGCTGACATTTTGATAGATAGCGAGTACCTTTAAAGTGGAACAACTTTATTTCTCAGATGGCGCACAGATTGCGACTAATCTACGCTACGCGATCCAGCGTGATACGTGACACCGGCGCATTTATCTCATTTCACTCGTGAGCAGGAGAGCCTTGAACACCAAATATTATACCACCTGTATCAGTGCCCTCTAGTGAAGAATTCTTGCGGCTTTTGAGACATACCGCGGCCGCGTGCAATGACGAAGGGTTCGCACCCAGTGGTCCGAACGGAGGTACTCCTCAAAGTTGCCCTTTCTGGCCACCAGTCGCGCTGACTAGCGGCCGTACGCGGCGCCTCCCGTTCTCCGCTCTCCCGAAGCTAGAGGAGGGGTGGATGGATAGGCACGGATGAAAACCCCTTTAATCGGACTGCGCTTTGCACCCCTTAGTCATTTTTTTGTAACGACTAATATAACATTTAGTAAACAAGACAACAAGGTTAAGCATTTTAATACTAATAGGTTTAAAAGCTAGAATTCGTTAGGCGAACTCTTCTCTACCGGGCACGCGCACCTTCAAGCCCACGGATAGCGAGTATACGAACCGTTAAATATTCCATTAATCGATTTACGCCACCAGTAAGACCTGTGCCTTCCACTTTCTAACTGTGTCACGCGCCATTATTCAGTCTCTTTATGCCGCTAAAAAGTTCCCACGGGCATTGATTGAAAAAACAAGAGCAAAAGAAAACTTCAAAGGTTGTATCGGCGCTTTCCAAGGCTCTCGATCCAATGGAAAAAAAAAAAAAAAAAAAAACGCGGAGTCACTAAGCTGCGTACGCGTGCCAGGCGTCTGTTCTTCCGCGAGAGGAGAGCTACTGCGCATGCTCAGGGCGCGTTCCACAGCCCAGTAGACAAAAATGGCGGCGCGCAGACGGCGACTATGAGAGCGGTCTACAGTGCCAGATTTTTCTCTATTCCGATTTGGTTACTTCGACGACTTTCTGGCTTATTGTAGCCTGCCTTCCCAGGATAAAAGCTCCCCTTCCCGTCCGGGCAATTACGACCAATTGCACCAAGTGAAGCTAACTCGCTCGAACCACTTTAAGCCAGTCTAAGCAGGCCACGACAAGCGGCGTACCCCCGGGAATAATCGTGCCAGGCTCCGCATAGCAGACGAAGATACAGAGCTTCCGTTAGTCAGCCAAATTCAACGCACAGGAAGCGTCAACCACGATCTCCATACTTTTCGAGGTCCGTGACAAAGAGAGTTCGGTTTAGGACTTTTATGTTTTACAGGATTCGAGATGACTACTCGGTTTTTATCCATACCTATTCGCTGTAGGCCAAGACGCAAGTTTGAAACCTTAATGGCAACACCGCCCAATTAAAAATCTGCCAACGTACAAAAGCAACAAAGTGAAGTAGTACGTAGTGCAAAATATACTTAAATGGGCAATTTCGCCCGAAATTTGCAAGAAAAAAAATTAACCTTCGAATAATTAAAAAAAAAAAAGACATTGCATGTGAACATAAAATTACAATACGGGTGAGAATACAAACCGGCACCATGGCTCGCCAGACCTCTCAGAAGTCTTAGCTACAAAATTCGGGTGATTTTATATTTGTCCACCCCTAACTCGGACGGATGAGTCCTTCCCCGCCCCTCAGAATCCACCGATTTTATCGGGTTGGCAAACACAAACGGGGATTCTTATCCTTCTCGGGGCACCATATCCTTCTTAAACAGCCCTCCCTCCCTCCCCCTTCCCTCTTTCCAACCCACACTTTTCTTTATCTCGTTTACTACTACTGCAGAAGTGTTGGGGATTGCCGCAAAACATTAAAAATAAAAAAAAATATTCGTTTTAAATTTTGACATTTTTGACCCAGACGGGAGGGTGCCACCTCCCGCTCCCTTTAATCACCTGGCTAATTTTAGCGGGTTGGCAACAGGCGACGGCGATGCTGGACACCCCGTACCGCTCCATCAGCATGCAGCCGAGTGGGAGGCGGCGCTAGCGCGTGCGTGCGTGCTCGGCGAGTCTGCATGCAGCACCGAAAGGGAAAAGGATGTCAAAGACCTCCCGACAACCGCGGAGGAAATAGATCTCTTCTTGTTCGCGCCACGGGGAACCAGGCAAGCACGACCGAGCAGAACACAAGAATAGCTCCAGAGGGGGAGGAAAACGCTGGGACACGCGGCTAACCTTTCCGCCTTTTCGTTTTTCTTTTTTTTTTTATACGATGGAACGCAGTCTAATCGCAATGCATTACTAGCACCGGTTACTCAACAGTGAATGGATCAGACTTCTACAAACTATCATTGTCAAAACGGCGCGTCGGGCGCCACCCATGCAGTGTATTTTAATTTTGTTTGCTCCTTTTATACGGACTAGGATGGTCCGATCGCAACAGATTACCGGCCACGGTTACTCAACCTTTAACGCCGCACACATGGTAAGTTATAACTCTGCCACGAACAACAATTGTCACAAACGGCATATCGTCGCGAAATTTTATTCTTGTTGACGATGTTTGTTGACGATGAAAACGTTATTGTGCCGTTGCCTTTGAAGCAGGTAGTTTCGAATCGAGGTAGGTCCTTCATCTAAAGAGTAATAGAAAGTGAAAACAAAATACCTCGCATCCTTTGCTTCCAATTGTACTTCATCCGTGCTTCCCTGCACGGCACACTTCTACGTTTTCCTTTCCCCGCGGCACGCTTTACGAACGCACTACGACAGCCGCACAGTGTGACAGCTGCCCGCAGTACCCCTGTTTGTACCCACGTCCGGCGGAGATCCTCTAACTGGTAATCAAAAGCAGAAGCAGAGTGTTTCCGCAGACTGATTGGTTGGAGAGGTAACGCCATCTAGGACAGATTGGTTTGCAACATCTGGACGTTCCAATGGTCGTACTCTATTACTCCTTGATACTGATCTCGAGGAGTGTTCAAACATAACGCAGAGTTTGTTTCCAATCGATAAGTGGCAGGAATCGCCACACGCCGCGCTCACTGACGGCCGACCTTGGAACCTACTGTTCACTGCTCTGGCATATGCTACACACCAGCTCATGTTTGTTTTTTTGTTTTTTTTAGAATATTGTGGACCTTTGGGTCTACACAGGAGGGAAAAAGTACAACACACACAAAACAAGAAATTAAATCATGCACACACCGCGTGAAATGCGATCATGCACTCACCGCGACGTCACGCCAAAACGGCGGCACTTGCTCTCAGACGGAGCGTGCGCGGGTGTTTCGTTCTCCGAAAAACGGATTACTGTGCTTGCGTGCGCGGAATCCTGTTATCCATTTTCCTCCAGTCAAGCGCTTACATACATTACTTTTTGGATCATCAGACTCTCCAAACATCAACGACAGTTTACCATCAATGAGCGAACGACATTCAGGCTTTCCGAGTGTCGTTAATTATCGTCAGTAATACTGGGACGATCATTTTGTTCTTGCTAGATCTGGTGATATTCAAAGCTAAGAGCTTATCAGTTCAAATCTGCAAAATTCCTAATTCCGAAACATCGCCGTTTAACGAAGCTTATTACAGCAACATTCCCAATTCTCAAAATTGAGAAATAAAACCAAATATTGTCCAGAAACGAACGCATACAAAGGGATTTCGATTATAGGCCGATTGATCCAAAAATCTTCGGGGTCCAAGTGTTATGAAAACGCTACGGGCTCCTCCGCTTAAAACAACACACCCTAAACTCTTAACCAGGACAATGGAGAGCATAACCAGATATCTGCCGTCGTGACTGAGAAAGACAGCGGCACCGCCCCGTTGTCGTGAACGGACGTTGGCGTAAGCCACGTGATAGTAGAATAGGGACTTTGAGGAGATCTTTCCGATATCTCCGATAACGTACTCCGCTGACACCTTTGAGCATTCATTGCATCGGTATAGCGCTATCAGAAGTAACGGAACGATCTACTAAAACTCCCGAATGAGTGTCTTATCCATCCCTAGCTGCACCGACGCTATCGTGAAGGGCCTCGGCTTTCTGTCACCATGGCCAAATAAATATCGGAGTAGTTTAGGAAAAGTTCCAATTGACCATTACAAAGTTTCTTTCCTTTTTTTTTTTTTTACCTAAGTTTTCTGTGTGACAGTGGGTGGGAGACACGTTACTCTCTGTACGTAAAGCTGCAAGAAACACGAAGCTGGTTCGGTGAAATGCGACGGCGGCGTCGTTGAGACCTTATGCCCGTCTTTGGGCTTGTGCGCGGTTCAAGACCCTCGGAGCAAAGAAAGAAGCTGTGTCAAAGACCTCGGCAGTTCGGCGACAGAAGTGAAAATAGATACCCTTGTTCTCACCTCTGCGCTGTTTCACTATCAAAAAAAAAAAAAAGATATATATATAAACGAAATACGCAAGAAAGAAAAAAACTGAGCATAAAGGGGAAAAAAATGGCCAACCCGCAAGAAAACGCAGATGCAGCCGAAACGTCGTGTGCGTCGTGTAAGCGGAGAGCTGTCGAGCTGGGAATGCGCCGGCACCGGCGAACACCATGTATTACTCCAAAAACAAGCAAGAAAAAACTCATTTTCTAAAAGCGGGGGAAAAAAGAGAGAAAGGCGCCTCAGAGTATGACGGACTGCCTAAGTGAGCTGCGAATTGTCGACGAACTCGAATAAAGAAAGAACGAAAAAAAAATATATAAGGCGTAAAAAAAAAAAAAAAAACCTTTACCAAAGTTAGATGTTTTCCTTGCAAACAGGAAAAGGCATTCACCGGAGAGCGATTCGTCTTGCAAAAGTAATTTTATCCAAAGGCTCTGTTGAGCTGTCCAACCGCTCCGCGGAGATGAATAAAGTCTTCTTGCAACGGGCGAGTGAAAGTCACATTTTAGTGTTTGGGACTGTTGGCTATAGCTCATCGTGCCTGGACAGTATAAGTTTCCCGAAATTCTTAATAGGGATCTTAATTGCGCGTTGCAAAACAAGGTTACAGGTAGTATTTGGTTACGGTTTCTGTAGCTATCCCTACACACGTATTGGAAACGTGGAGAATGCACCTCGGGAAAATAGTTTTACCTCTAAACTGTCACATGTGAAACACTATAGGTTTTCGCAGATTCTTGTTCGTGTCGGTTTTCAGGAATAACTTTTAGATGAAACGAATCATCCGGCTGCTGTTACTATACATATTGGTTTCTGTTATTTTTAGGGTGAGCGGTTCGAACCTAATAGCGCTGCGTCATTCATAACCTTCACAGTGCGAAGGACGACAACTGTGCTATTCCATATCAACCGGTATTCGCACATCTCTAGTTATTTGCTCCAATCCCCAGGCGCGCGTGCTTAAGTTAGTGCGTATACATCTGTGTGCGCGTATGTGTGCGTGTGTACCCAAGTGCCTCTGCGCGTACGTATGCGGGCGTGTGACACAAATAAATACAGTTTTAGTGGACCGTACGCAAAAAGTTGAAGTACGCAAGGAAATCGCGGGTTGAAAGTGCGTATATGCCATAATGCAAAAGAAAGGATAACGAATTGCGAACGGATGCAACGCTGGGGATTTCGCATTGCGGGCTTGCAGACTTGCGAGCTCTGCCGGCCCAAACGCTCTCTCGAGAGAGATCTCGTGCCCAGCGAGAGCACCACTTTCAAGATGGCGGTTACCTCGGCTGGCGCAGCATGGGCGGGTGTTCGCGGAGTTCAGTATTACGTAGAGTTCCGTGGTTTTCAGCTCGGCAATTCTTTCCAGGACCTACCGCAATCGAGCCAGATCCCCGTGCAGCTGAAGGAGTGCATAGTGAAAATGTTCACCACTCGCAATGAGCGTGAACGCTGTGATCTCCTCACCGTTATAAAGGCTTTGTTATACCCCGATGTTTTTACCCGGTTTTTACCGTGTTTTTCTGGGAGCCTGCGCATCTGTTGCCATAGCAACCCTCGGTCGAACCCAACGCAAGTGTGGGAATCGCCTTGAACAGAGCCCTCAGCCTTACTCTTCGCACGGTTCGTCACCGACGGACGGACGACTCTTTAAAAAAATCGCCGAAGTTGTCGCCGTGCACTGGGGATTTCTTAACCTTCGAAAGTGTCGATAAAAGGTGCCGTTTCCACGGGACAATTGACGGAGACACCGTGATCTAATATGGCTACGCACTCGTACTCGTAGGCCCCGCACCCGCAGAAAAGCGCGGTTGACCAGGCGCATATGCTGCTTGGCTTAATTTGACGCAACTTTATTGGAAACGTTCTCATTTTCAATATTTCTTTCGGGGAACATGGTGGCGCTGGAAGCACGCTGAATTCTGTGGCTCTGGAGGAATAAAAAGAGAGCACGCGAGATGTCCACTCGGCAACGTTTACGGAACGCACAACTAAATCGTTCCGAGCAGGTAGTTTCTAGCGTACGCCATACTATTGCGTATTGCGTACGGAAGAGCCAGCAACGCCTAATACGGAGAGCAAGTCGTCTGCTTCTTGCGCGTTGACGTAAGAACGACGTCGAGCTCTGATTGGTTATGATTGAAAGCATAGAGGGTAGACCCCAATGGTAAATGCCTTAAAGTATACCCACTATTTTTTTTTTTTTCTCAATCGGCCCTGTGCAAGCAGCATACGAACTTGAGCTCCACATAGCGTTTTCCACCGGTCGCTAATGAATGGCTACCCAAGCGATTTCCTCTTTTAAGCAAAAAAAGTATTTCTTTTTTTTTTTTTTTTTGCATACGGTGATATGAGGCGCATGTATAGCTCCCGTGACCAAGAATAGCAGATGTTCATTTCGGTCTCTGGTAATCAAATGTGCAGGTTGTTTCATTCAATGATTTGGAGCAGCATGAGCTATCAAGGTGCGCGCAAAACAATTCAAACATGCAGATAGATTAACCGTACCAATCAAATAGAAATTCAAGCTGGAAAGTCGCCGAAAAATAAATATGATCAAAGTTGTTCATCTATCTGCGTATCTGAAATAATTACTCCCTAGAGACACGAAAAAAAACATGAAAATGCTTAATTACATTTGTGCAACAATAAGGTTAACCGGTAGCCTCCCAATTTATTAGACATTGTGCGTGACAGCCGTTTTCCAGGCACAATTATTGTGATACTGTACGAGCAGAAGTGTATGGCACCCGAAGGGGCCCCAATTTAAAAATAAAGAATACATGTCAAAGGAAAGTAAATGAAGCCGAGAGAAGTGTATGCGGAAACGACGAATTTCCAGCAACTTGGGCGGAAAAGTCGTTCCACGCTTCCCCCCTGCTTTTCCCGCCCCCATGTTCAATATTTCCTTCTTGATACATTTTCCAATCCTGCTTGCCTAAACAAAAATGACAAAATGCACAAAATCATATAAAATGTCCGGAAAAACAGGACGCTGTGACGTTTCCGAACCATCCACTGAAATGGCGACTATACGGCGCACTGACTTCTAGTACAACTAAGGTGCCTGGAGTGGGTTTCCGGATGGTGCGTTAAGAGCGTCCTATCTCACCCATACTTCAAAAGTCGTCCCGAGGTGCCAACAAATGACGTCACAGAAGCCGGAGGGTCACGCTGTCGGATGTCGCGATCCTGGCGGTTGGTCGTAGAAATGCTGGCGAAAAGCACCACCGAACGCGAGTGTCGCTGTCGTCACGGCGTCCCAACTTCTGGCTGGCGAAGCTTCCGTGGACTGCCACACTGGAGAGCGACCCGCAGCAGAACAGGCGTCTGCCACATACACCGGAGCTGTCGGGACGCCGCCAGGATCGCGCCCGGCGGCAGCGTTACACTCGTATGACGTCATCAGGCGGAAATCGAGGGACCACTTTATTTGGACGCAGTAAACACCACACCAGTCGAAGACGCGTTCCAGGCACCTAGTACAGCATAATCTGGAAAAACTAACCAAGTAAAAAAGGTTTCTTTTTTTCCTTTAGACAGCGAAGTAAACCGGAAAAGAAAAGTGTTGAAATCGAGCGTGTTGTCGATCTCTGTTCGCCCAGCCTGACGCGTGTTGATAGCACAGCTTGTGCCATGTCTCTTTTTTGGGTAGCCAGTTATTCCTTTGGTGCGCAACCAGGCAGAAAATGATGTACGTTGCGTTGAAAGGCCCGTCGACATCCGAGAGCTTTCCAGACTCCGTCGGCGCCAGTGCTCTCCCTTTGGCGGCGCCGTCTCAGTCAACAAGACGGGCACCGTGAGAAAACCCAAAGTTAAACAGAGGAATTCGGCAATCACGAGAGAAACCGAAGAACAGCTAAGGCCAGCAGTAAACACGGCCGTCCACAGGATCCCTCTAACACTTCAAATAAAAGGGGGGTTGTGGGGGTAGCGACATGCGTGTCCTCAACAGTCAATGCCGTTTTGTCCCAAGTGCTTTTTCACTGGCTGCAGCCAGTTTTCACGCCATGCTTCGTCAACGTCCATTCTATTTACCGTTGCTGTTTTACATCTCTACGTGTTTTCCATGTTTATATTGAGACCTATAATAGCTCAACAATTAGTTTATCAGTTAATGCTTTTATAGTGAAGATATACTATTCACGACATATTAAAGGTGACGGGTGAAATAATGAAATATTTAAGTCGAGGACCAGAACTGAAGCCCGCTTCTTTCTTTTCTGCTTGTTTCAAATCTTAAACCTTCTCAGATATTCAAGTTGGCGATCTAATGGGGAATTCCCCTTGGTGAATTTGGAGTGCAAAAGCGCTCCATATTCGCGCCTTTAGAGTGGTATAAATGCTAGCGCGCGCAAGACAGAACTAACAAAAAGCGCTCCAAAACCTCTATAAATCCACCAATTCCCATAATGCTTAAAAAAAAGGGCGTTGGCATTCACTCAAGTTTAAACAAAACAATACGAAAGAATCACGAATATTTGCCCTTGTATCTCGAGAAGATTATAACGGATATAGGGTGCAACGCACCCACAGATCCATCTCTTTTATTTTGATGAGAAAGACGGATCTGTGGGTGCAGCTTTTTGCGGCGTTGATGATGAGCCCGTGATCGGAGAGTCTTTGAAAAAGAAGACGGAGGTGGCTGGTGTGCTCCTGTACCTGCCAAAGTCAGCGCTGTTCCTGCAAAACGCGCGGATCGATCACAAAACGCACATCTATACTTTGGGCTGTGAACAACTCGTCGATCCCCGTCTACAAGGAACGGTCAATAACGTCTGGGTCACCAAATATGCGAGGGCCGGGAGGTCCTACCCCGTTATTTAAAGGGGCTATGCAACAATTATTGTACTTTGCGCAAATACCGCTTAGAACGGATCCCTGACGTTAATGACCTATGAAACACGCGTTCGTTTTTCACCCCACGCAATAGAAGTCCCTGTAAAAAATTAAAGAAAATGGAGCAGCGTTCACCCCCTCAACTCGCAGCCAGAACAAGCGGCCACGTGATCTGGAGCCGATTATATGCCGCCAATGTTGATCATAGCCACGCGCTGGGGTTGGCAAAGTACAGGACACGCGCTGGGTTCCAGACATTGTTATGGCTCGGCTATTGTCGTCGTTGCAGCTATTGGACACGGGCCACTACCCGAATGCTTCTCGAGCTAGTAATTATCACGAGCCCAAATCGAGTGCCCACGCAATGCTCGGGTCCAATCTATGAACGGCATTCAAATATCGTCATTGGGGTGTACTGCGATCCCCACGTTACGTCATCAAATTTTGCAAAGGAGAGATTGAATGAAAATGATCGCTTTTGTCCTTGAAATTCCACCGCAACAAAGGAGTTTCTTGGCCAGTGGCGTTGCGTGCGAAGATCCTTGAGTCCCACTAGAGCCAGTAAGCTCGTGTAAAGTGAAAAACATTCCAATTGAATATCGTTGCACCGCTCCTTTAAAGTGAGGACATGGAAAGAGACAACGAACGACGTGTCTGCCTGGGATGGCTCGAGGCAGTACACACACGCGCCTGAGAGAGCTCGTGAAGACTGCTTTGAAGCCGCCATCACAGGTAGGCACGTCGTTCGTTGTCTCTTTCCATGTCCTCACTTTAAGTAACGTGGTAGGACCTCGCGGCCCCCACACGGACATTGCAAGGATGTCGAGGAGCTACTTAAAATGCTCGCAAAACGACCAAAAGTTGGGATCTACGAACAACCGTGGCGTGGATTCTAATTAAATGGTTCAGAGAGCTCAGACAGAACTATCTATAGCATATAAAAGTCTGTCCGGTAAGCAAGACGTAGACTACATGACCCAAAGTCTCAATCGCGCTACCAGAGCGGAGCAAGTCTGCGGCGGCAACGAAGGAACGATCTTGACGTCCTTATAGACCTGTAGCCCAAAGTTATGAGTAGAGTCCCTTCCGAGCAAAATCAGATATTTTTAAGTGGCGTTTTTGTTTTGCGTCGCGTTCCGTCCTTTCACACGCTCTGTTATTACCTAAGCCTGGCAATTCGACGACGGAACCATAGAGTGCCCGGTCGCAGATTTGGAGCGCGAGGATCAGGTAGCACAGAGCATCAAAGAGCCATTTCGCGGGGAACTTGGACGTCAGCGCACAGCTTTTGCAGCGGCGAGGACCCGAAACACATTTGTACGCTCGGGAGAAGTGTGTTTCAGCATCTCGCCGCAGCGGGGCGCCAGTCCCGTGGCTTTCTTCTCATCCGTCGTCTGCCGCTCCACCTTTCCCATTTCGGCGGCCGCTTCTCGTGACGATCTGCCAGGCTTTGTCAGTATATAGGAGGCTTCGACTCTGTTAGTGCCCGTTGACAGACGCGGAGAGGCGATAACAGATGCTAGTTTATGCCTGTGGATCGTGCATGACGCCGCCGCGTCTCGCAGATGCTAGCGAAAGCGACTCTTTTGTGGTCGCGTCTCGTGGATGCTACAGCGCCCCGTGGTCGAGAGGAAACAGGCCTATAAGCTAGAACACACCTTTTCCGAATTGCCCTGGCGTCCGCAGAGTTCTGCTCTCGCCTGGATGAGCCTGGCGAGTCGACACACCACCACGCCGTTGTCCAGCTTGTCCAGGAAGTTGTCCGCTGTGATGTCCGCCACGTCTGCAGGACACAAGGGAGGACACTCAGCGCCAGAGGTGATACATACACATGTACAACACAAAGAGACACAGTTAGCGCGAACACGATATCAGGGCTTTTGCGGATTTTATTTGTAGGGATTAGCAACTACTATATACAAGGAGAAATACTGCACACTCGCCTCGTCTCCAGGATACAGGACTATTAGAGGGACGTCACAAACAACGAGAGATGGCATACTAGCGTGCGCGGGGAACACTTGTCCCTGTGAAGTGCTTGGACGGTGTGCGTGTCGTTAACTATAGATCTGTCAAACGTGGCGCGAGAGGACACAAAAAAATTGTGAATAACTCCCGAGACTTTCCCCAAATGCAAAGAGCATATATTTCAAGGTAATCGCAGCGTCCGCTAAAGCGTTGTTCACACACTTGCAACCGGGTACGACCGAAAGGGACACGACCGGTTTTTAAGCCACTTGCGACGGCGTACGTACAACCTGCTCCGCAGCAGCGCATCCGGTCCTCCGCCGTCGCAAGAGGCTTAACAACCGGTCTTGTCTTTCTCGGTCGTACTTTGTTGCAAGTGTGTGAACAACGCTTAAAGGGATGCCTAACCGAAATCTGGATTCCACAAAACACGGCGGTAAATGCGTGCAACGGGATGCTACAAACACCAAAATATCGCTCATACAGCGATATCTCAAACGGATGACCGTATTTTTCAAAACAAAAAGGCGCATTTGACAGATTTGTTTACGTCTTGTTTCTCCGAAGGGAGAGGGAACGGCCTCGCGTCTTCTCCGCCTTGCCACCTTGAGGGAACGAAGCGAAGAGAGGAGGAAACGAGATATATTTACGTCACGCGCCCCGTCGACCTTGTTCAATCTCGACCTCTTTTTTCCAAAAATACGGCCGTTCATTCGAGACATCACCTTACGAGTAGTGCTGTAGGGATTGTAACGTCTCGCCTCCATCTCCTGCAATGTTTGTTGTTGTTTTTTTGAAATCCAAATTTCGGTTCACCATCCCTTTAACACCTCCCCTAAACGTGTTGTAAAAAAAAAAAAAATTGTCGCACTCAGAACCTTTGCATTTGTGAAATGAGCTCTATTCAGCCGTAGTGAACCATTTGACTTTAATGCCAAACACCAGATGTTACTGCTCAAAAGGCAGTAACGTAATCACATTCCACCGAACTAGCAGTTCAACGTAATCACATAGTCACATAAGTCGACAGAGCGTCCCACAATCAAATAACTAAAACCTCCCATTTAACGTGCGCAGATACAGCAGACTGATGGAAGTCGACTCCCGTAGCGCCACTTACACTCACATGATGGCGCTATGATCTCTCGTTTAATCCTCGTTTGAGCAAAATTATTTACGTTGAAACTAAAGTATCCGTAAAGCAGATCTCGGCAGATTCAGAATCTCCATCTGCTCCTGTCCCTTCGAAGTGCCTACATGACAATCATCCATCGATTTGGGGACTTGACCGGTCTGTCTCTTTGGACCCATCGACGATCCTTCCCCATGTCAAGTTTGCCCAGCTCGCGTTAGCGACAGGACCTTCCGAGTGTAAATTGTACCGGTTAAAAGGCCAACCCCATTCCAGAGATAGGGCTTATCAGGCGGAAGAACCGATGAACGGGTGGCGTCGCGTGGCCTCTCTAGGGTTCGCCGACCTCGCAGGCTCCCTACGCGAACCTAGGACAGATAACAAGAGGCGCAAACTTACGAATAAGGAAAGGACGCCATCGTGAGGCACGTCGCTGAAAGGTTACCTTTATAGATGCGAAAACAAGCTCGTTGGCGCGTGATTTTGACTGGTCGCTAAACAGTCGTCACTTCTCTTAGGTCAGAAAGAATGGTCCCCCAAATAGGCGGTACGTACGATCCAAGGGACGCCGTGAGCTCGTTGAGCTACGTGTGAGTGTTGAAGAAAGCACCAGGTGGGCAAATAACGGGTGCCCTCGCACATCGCGTAAAAGACGCCGCTCATGAACCGTTGAAGGCAGGCTGCAATCTCCTCGATAACGACGCCTCACCTACAGGGGGCGAGGCACGGGGCGAACACGAGCGTCGCGTCAGCTGGGACCCGCGTTCCGACTCATCAAACACAGTCTGTGCCGTAGGTCGCAAGGCCGTCGGTCTGGATTGTCACCTCCATGGAGGTGACAATCCAGACCTACGGCCTTGTTGTCTATACTTCGTTTCACCGTAAGCCCAAACTCAGTCCAAGGCTAGGGGGCTCGCAAACACCGGCACACCAAAAAGCGAAAGGGTGACACTTAAGACTGCTTACGTGTAGGAATGCAAAAGAAAGCATTGTAGTCCCGCGAGTGACATGTTTTCGAGTAATGTAACTACACGTACTAAAGTTGTTTCTGCCGGTATTGTATTCGGTGTGCCGCCGTAGATGTAGACGCTGCTACCGATGTCGAGGCCGTAGATGTAGACGCGGTCGCCTCACAGTCCATCGCACGAAGCACACAATGAGCACAGACTAAGTCCGAAGCGCAACTGACGCGCCGGAGGCAGAGCGACATGTCTTCCTTTTGCACACGGTGCTCCGGCGGTGAAATCACGTCCCCCCACTGCGCAGGCGCGGCGCCCCCGCCGGCTTCACGACTTCCGTGACGAAGAATCTGCGTTGCTGTGATTTTCTTTGTGTTTTATTTCTGAGGCGCGTCCGCTTTGACCTTGGGCGGCGCGTGCTTGATGACGTATTTTTATGGCCATCTTCCGGGCACAACGCCGACGCCTTTTCCCGCAATGGGACATGGCTTTCGCCTTAATAAAAACACGCACTTCATGAGTTCAATTTGTTAAGCCGACGGACGAGCAAGCACAGAAAGACGGCCGTAACGCTTTTAAGGCGGTTTTTATAACAGTAGCAGCCTTTGCACCGCCTTGCGAAGGGCTCGATCGCTTTGGATCGCTTCGAACAGCAGCACTGATAGCCACAGTCACTCGCTTTTTCTCTAACGACCTTGTCTAGACCTCTTCGATACCGGCGTCAAATAAAAGCGATAGTGCTCGGCGTCGTTCGCTTCAATTTTATCCGGAGACCGTCTGCCACAGGGGGGGGGGGGGGGAACTGGGTAAAAGCAGCTAAACAGCCCGCTCTTTTCTTTCATTTCTTTTTTTTTTTTTTGCCGTTCAGTAGGCGTTTTGAGAACTTTTGACTCAAGTTACTCCGTTCGGAGCTGAAGGAGCTGCTATACTGAACGCGCCCCATGAACGCATGCGCGGAGTCTGACATTTTGCAAAAGCGGGCTTCATGGACGTGCTCAAAACGCCCGGTAAACTAAGATGGAAGCGCACAGAAAGGGATTATTCGCGACTTCAGCGAACTATAGGGAATGCGCTGGTCAGGCAAATTGACAGACGAAAGGAATTCGTTTTCGTCGTTCCGCACGGGGACCACTATAAATTTCTTGTACTACATGTAGCGAAAAATAGGTGTTACATATGAAAGCGAAGCGATTTTTCGACGGTAAAAACCTTCTTATAGTCAGTGCGTAGGAACTACATTGCGGAAGCATAAAAATAATTACTGGGAACGATGTTTAATTCTTTCTACGATGCCTACAAGAACCGAAGAGCGATAACAGACGACAGAGTCGAAACGACCGCTTCTCTTGAGCTTCTCGGCGTTGCCGATACGCGGCGTAGGTTTCGCTCAAGTCGCCATAGTGGTGACTCCAGACCACCTCGTGCGTCCTCCGACCTCAACCGATGATGGCGCCTTTGATTGGCGTGCTCTTCCATGTGTTTCGATGCGCCGCATTTTGGTACACTTGCTCACAAAGCTGGAAGCACACAGAAGGAGATTATTGGAACAGTCTTAAGGTGGTTTCCACTGGGCGCCTAATGCATCCGCGGGTGTCGGATCGCCTGCTTTCTAGCGCAGTTGAGGGAAGCGAAAGCAGTCGCGCAAACATGCAGATGTGCACAGACAGACACGCTGACCTCCGACTCCTTAGCACAGGCGGGTCGCCCGGAGACTTCTCACGTCCCGCGGGCACGGAAGCCGCGACGACGACAGGGCGGCCAACACGCCGCGGCCCGTCCATTGTCGGCGGGAGGACTTGGTTTTGGCTGGCCCCGTTGCGGGACACGCGTCATCGCTTGCGTCGATAGACCGACCAAGGCGATCCGCGCAGCCCCGAACGCGCACGGCCCCGCGCGGCACGGGAACCAAAACAAAGGCAGGGACACCGCAATACGTTTCGAGCACGAAGCAAAAAAAAAAAAAAAAGGCTGTTTCATACAGTTAGAGATGATTAGGCCCGGAAATAACGAAGCACAATCAATCGGGCATCGAACTCCACGCCTCGTGTTTGTTTAGGACGGGCGCTCTATGTAATCAGTGAGTGACCGACGAAACCTCGGACGAAATGATTTGGATGATGAGTGTAGCGGTCGGTGCGGTTAACGCTATAATCACGGCCCGTCCGTACGGCCCGCAGCACTCGCGACTCGCGACGCCGAAAACGAGGATCGGCAAACAATGCTATACATCAGCTTCACGCGTAACTGGCAAAGGGCAACATCTGAGCTGAGGCCTCCAAAAGCCAATCACGAGCGACGAAGTGAGGCACGTGACAATGTATGGTCGAACTGTACTACACTCTGGTGAGCTGTCACGTGCTTCGGTCCGCGCTGCTTTGATTGACTCTTCCAGGGGCCGAAGCGTTTGCCAATTTCCACTGAACAGGAGCAGACTGGTGGCCATTTCGCAATCTACCCTGACATGTTGCGTGCGAAGTTTTCTTTTCGTGGAGCAGGCCGGTTCTTTGTATACTCGAGGCTCACGTGCTTAGCTTTGAAATGCAACCACCACGCGAGCCACAGTTGACGACCTTCTTAGCGCAGAATCTGTTATTGGGATAGGTTTCACGGGACACAATGTGCGAACAAACGAAAGCGATAGATGTAATATGTGCACGGTCGAGCGATGCGGGTGGAATGGTGCTGTCACGTACCTGAGAACTGAGGTGCGTCATGGTTATGTCTCATAGCCGTCGTGGTTGGTGTCGTGGATGCCACTGACGACCACCACCATGTGCTCGGTGAACCGTGAAGTAAGTAGATAAGCGTGGTAGAAGTTTCTAAAACCATCCAACATTACGCGTAGCAACTGGATACTGCCGAAGTGGGATATGTTTGAAAACAAGTCTTTCAAGCAGACGACAGGGAAGACTCTCCTTTCGTCGAGTCGTTACTGACGGGATGCCGGAGCGGCTGACGGGAAAACCCGACTTCCCTGGGCTCGCGCCATGAGCGGAGAGAAGGGATTTTCCGTAGCGGCGACGACGGGAGACGAGGTCGAAATCTCTGCAAACTGTCGCCCGTAAAGCTACCGCTTTCAAAGTAGCGAACTACGTCACTCGTTACTGAGATTCAAAAGGAACGAGTTACCTCAGCTCAAATACCGACCTACATTTCAGTTAGTTACATTTGTTACAGGTAATGTAACAAGTGTTGTTTTTCTGAAGCCCTAGCCGCCTTATATTATTTTGTGTCGTTAATAACGACTAGCCTTATAGCGCATTCATCGGTGTCTTTTTTTTTTAAATTTTGTTGTTAGCGTTGTTGTTTTTATTGCTTCTTTTGCCGCATAAGGCACGGTTGGGGTGAAAACCAAACACGGTAACATGAGTCGAACAGGCTCCCCTCCAGAAGTAACTAAATAGTCTTACTCGTTAACTAACGACAGAACTAGGCCATTACTTCATTACCGAAAAAATAACTAGGTCCAAGTAACGGGTTATTTATAACGTGTTACACACAGTCTGCTCAGGGAACATGTAGGCGCCGATTCCCAGCCTGCCTCCGGCGTCACGGTCGGCGGGTCGACGCGAAGAACAGCAGAAACCGCCGTGTATTCGCACGCGCCGTCTCGACGCTTTGTCTGGCCTTGCGGTCTGTTTGTCACGCATAATTATTCCAAAGCGGCGGCACTTTGCAGCACGCGACCTTCTGGTACGGCGGCGCAATGTTTCCTCGTGTACAAAGTGGGTTCTCACGTGAACGACAATTAGTTGCTCGCGTGTTTGGGATGAAAGCCGCTTAATAGCCTTAAATTTTGTTGACCTCTAAAACTGCTCATAAGTGATGATGAAATTTTTTTTCCGGACGCCGGTTGCATTGTTTTTGCCTAAGAGATTTTTTTTTTTTTTTGTATTTAGTCTGAACAGTTTTTATGCGACCAGCCTAACAAATGTTCAAGCAATAAGGAAATGAAAGTATGGTTGCCACTGTTCTAAGGACACCATATCTATACTCCAAAACGCCCCGAAGGAGTACCTGGCACCCAAACCGGACCTTAAGAGCTTCAAGTTTTAAGCGACAGGTAGTGTGAAATTCTGTGGCGGTCATTGAAGGGATACGGAAACAAAATTTTAGCTCTTATTTCTTTGCTTGGCAAGAGACAACGTTGTGTCAGCACCTTAGAAACACCCGTCCTCCACTCGTAAAGGCACGAAAACTAATTTTTGAAACGAATAAAACGATTTCTCAATATTACCTGGTAGTTGGGAGGTATAGATGTATCGATATGACGTTGAATGCCTCCCGCCCCAGCGCCACTCACGGAACTACAGCGCAAATGCATGCATAGACAACTCGGGCTTGATCGGAATCGCGAAGCTTGGTGAAGCAATCCACAGTGCTTCCGCAACGTGCCTTCGACACCATCAAGATCGCCGTTCTTAGCAGATGATTTAGGTGGGAGCTTGATCAGATGATGCGGGGACCCCTGCCAGGCTAAGCATACCCCCCCCCACCCCCTTTTTTTTTTCAGGATGCGCTGTGGCTAGCGCGCTCAAATATGGCACCCAGTGAATACCTTATAGACGCTTTCACCGCGCGCCAAATTGAGCCGCCATAGCCGACCTTCTCTTGTCTTACCGAGATGCCGAGCCACTGAAGCGGGCGTTGACGAGTCTCCACAAGGGCCTATGATGGCTAGAAGGACGTGGCAGAATCTAAAATGGCAATGACCTGACCTACTGTGGTAATGATGCAGTGGAGCGAACGGAATAAGAAGAAACAAAAACTGAAGGTCGGTTATGGCGGCGCCCATGCACAGCTGCCTGAAAGCGTCTATACACATAGCTTTGCTGCGTACCGGCGGTTATTTCTACTTACTGGTTCCCTCGAGCTCCTACTTTTGTGGTGTGAAACTAGCACGGTGAACTGAACCCTCGTGGCACATAACATACCGTCACGGGCAAGATGTATACACCAACTCATGTTTACAAACAAACCGGAGCGCCCGGAGCGCCCCTAGCGGACGCCACCGGCGCCGCGCATGCGCGATGGGGGTGTGGGCAAGACGTTCGCGGTCGCCCATAAACAAACCATTGAAATGCGATGTTGTCGGCGTTGGTGTGAGTCCCCCTGCCCTTTTTCGCGTTCGAATTGTTGGTTCTACGTCTTCCTGGCGATGTCTGACTATCTTGAGCGGCGTCAGCGAAATTACCGAGGCTCGTTACACCGCAAAACTTCGCGTGAATAATGTGACATGTGGCGATTCATTCCGCGTGGACGCCGCAGATTGTACGCTAAAGCCTGATTCGCATGAAAAGATTTCGCTCGGAATTTTCAGTCGCGACGCTGCTCGGGCTGCAAAAGCGTGAACCGTAGCTGAGATGGTCGACGACGATACTGAAAATCGCAAGCAGAATCGGACGAACTGAATTAGGCACAACAAGTCGGTGTTGGTCACTGGTAACAATGACCAACATCTCCTTGTATCTACTGTTTACATCGAGCCTGCTTACCAACCTTCAAATTTAAGTCTTTTGAGGCCTGCACTCACTTCTTATCGCAAGTACCGGGCCAACATTTGGTCTACGGACCGGCGTCGTCTAAGAGAGCAGACGACAAGCAGAAACGTTTGAAAGAGCAGACGACAATTCGAACAATCAGGCGGCCGTTTGAACTTGAAGACGCACTGAACGTAGTCCGCAGGTGGTCCGCACAACTTGACAGTTTTCTGGCGTTCATGTTGGAACAAAACAAATAAATCTGATGACCACAAGTATCCGTGAATTCAACCCAAAGTGCTTCCCGCCAAAGCAAACGTTGTCCGACGGCGTCTGCTTTTCCCTTCTCACGGCACATATCGAGATTCTCGGACGAACCGAGCACGTGAAAACTGACCTTCAAACCTTTCTCGACACTTTTGGTACGGCCCCAGTCGCGGCGTTTTGACGAGAAGGCAGGTTTTTGTCTGGTTCCTTTCAAAACAACGCAGGAATACACGTCTGGCATGGGGACTTCTGCCCACAGCCCCAGACCGGAAGTGCGACCGACGCGCCACCACCACGCCGTGACGTCACAGAGATGAGTTCGTGTATAGGCCATAGGGGCGTACAGTCCTCGGATATTACTATTGGCGATGTGCGCGATCGAAAGCTTCGCTGTGGTCGGCTTTCCACGATTGGCCAAATGCTGACTATGACGTCAGCAAAGGATTTCTCATGGACAGAAATAATAGTAATGTAAGAACTTTAATTTCGACGGTGTTGACACAGTTGGTTCCAAAGCGCAACGATTTCAAGCTTCCACCATGCTCATTACAAACACCAACAAACTTGTTATTCGCAAGGTAATGACGTCACGAGAGGTAACTATAGACCAACACGCGGCGCTGACGTCACGCAGCTACGGTGGCACTGTCGACGGCACTGCGCATGCGCAGACGCGTCACTTCACGCGAATTCGGTTTCTGCGCACGCGCAGTGCCCACACCCGGTGTGGGCAAACGCGGGCTTGTTTGTAAACAGCGTGTCGGTCTATACGAGGGCGCCACCAAAACATCTCGCCGCTAATACGAGGCGAGATTGACACGCGTTGACGCCACCAAGCCGCAATGCTCGCCACTGTACCTTTGGCCGTGCAGAGGCAATTGACGTCACGAACGCGATACGCATTGCGCTTCTCGCTGACCGATTTTGAAGCGAGAGGTAGAAAGATCGCGGCCACGTCATTTCGTTTCCGTAAAAGGGGTACTCCGGCGATTTGTTTTATGGTCCCCGATTTGCTTAAAATTTTGCTAAACTCGCCAAACAACAATGCTTAAATAGTATCCCAAATGTTAGGTCAAAATAATTTTTTTTTTTCACGAAGTTATTGAATTAACAGTTTTGGTCCTCACCGTGTTTTTCAAACTGAAAGTCTCTACTGGCAGCCACGAAAAAGTGACGTCAGTGGAAGGCAGGGGTTCACTTTTTGGACAGTAGAATTTGTTCCCAACAGATTCGTAGCAGTTTCATGGTGTCAAATGAATGCTTTGGAAACTCGCTCCAGTCCCCGCGCTCCAGCACGGAACTAATGATTGGCATATTCTATTTTTTTAGACTGCTTGCTTGACTGGCAAGCCTGCCCGCCACTGACGTCACGGCACTGAAAAGTGCGGGTATATTTGAATGTTGGTTTTTGCATCATTTTCATTTGCCGATTTCACAATAACTATTATGAATTTCGCGATACTAAATAGCATACCAGAAAGGGTAAAGGCCGGGGAGTCAGAAAATATAGTTAGGTGAGGTAGCTCAAAAAATCGCCGGAGTACCCCTTTAAAGAGAAGCTAAAGCGGTTCTTAAAAGAAAAAAAGAAAAAGAAAAACGAGTTAGAGGTGAATTCTAGAGTATTTTATCACCCGTGAATCTGAATACCATCTTCGTCTCCCCCAAGATGTAACTAAACGCGAGAAAAGACGAAAAACCTCCCCCAGTCCCGTAACATCATATTCAGATCTTTCGGCCACAAAGCGAGTGTCGCTCGTGTGGAAAGCGCGTGCACTTGCAAGCTTGCCAAGCATATTTCCCCGCACTGACACCAGTCGTGACGCCTTTACCTACATTTTGAAAATAGCAAGAGTGCGCCTGAGGCACACTCTTGATAGGCGCTGAAGATGCACGAAAGCAGAGATTCGGAAAACTCTAGATATAAAATCACGCTCCGGGAAAGAGCGACTTCGGCGGTACTTTGAAAATGCTTTCCTGCAGCCCCGTGCACAAAATAAAAAAAAAGAAGAAAAACTCGATACTTGTGGTTCTGCAGGCCAAACGAAGACAATGTAAGTGTTTTTTTCTCAAATACAGAACCGCTTCAGTTTTCCTTTAATAAGCAGCTCATCAAATCCCCAAATACTTACCCATACAAAAATGGTCTATGGTCGTCTATGGAAAATTATATGGCAGGCTATCACCCTTTATGGCCCTCTATGGTCGGCCATAGACATCCATAGAGACAGCTACAGCCAGCTATAGAAAAATCTATGGCCCTGTGTCTAAAGACTGGGAACCAATAAATTTTCTTTACCCGCCTATAGAACATTCTTTGGCCACAAATCTAAAGACTGTGGGCCAATAAATTGTCTTTAACCGTCTATAGAAACCTTTATGGCCCTGGGTCTAAAGACTGGGAATTAATAAAAGTTCTTTAGACGCCTATAGAAAATTATATGGCCCTGTGTCTAAAAACAGCGAACCAATAAATGTTCTTTTCAAACCTATAGAAAACTCCTTCGCCCCGAGTTTAATGACTGGAAACCAATATATTGTCTTTACCCGTCTATAGAAAAATTTATGGCCCCGAGTCTAAAGACTAAGAACCAATAAATTTTCTTTCCACGCCTACAGAAAATCACTACCGGCGCTTACTTTTTTTTAGTAAAAACACTCCACGTTAGAAAATTAAATCAATACTAAATTTCTGTCAGGCCGGTGACAAACCGTGACCCAAGATATGTTCTCTGCAGTTGCAACTAGTCGTGAAAACCAGTAATATTGTTTGTTTGAAAAATCCATTAAAATACTTGTGCAACAATTAAAATTAGTTATAACCCCCGAAAAGTGAAAATAACTTACACTGGCGCCGAACACTGCAATCAAGCAATATATTGATTGCAATCTTCAGTACCAGTGTACTGCATGTCATCAGTGCATTGTCAACGTGATTCATCAAACTTATTAAAAAGATAATTATAAATTTTAGTTAATTAGCCTAATGATCTACATTTGCTTTTTTCAGGGTTTTGAATTAAGAGATGGGGGCTATTCCAAGAGACAATTCAAATAATGTATTAAGTACGAGTAATATTTGCTCCTCCTCTCCGTGTTTTTGCGACAAATAATGGGTCACCGGCAAAGTCGGATTCAAAAATTAGACTGCCATATATACAGCTAGTGCGAATGTAGCGTTTGTAGATCTGCGTTGTTGCTGCTGTGTGGGGAAGTGTTCTGCTTGTGTTCTGTGTGTTCAGAGATGTATGTATATACATAGATTTACACATACATCTAACTAGATATACATACACCATGTAGCGTTCACAAGTCGGGGGAACTTGAAGTAAAGTTTTTTTTGGGGGGGATTGCTGGCTAAAGAGAGCCATAGGGAAAGCCCATAGAGAAGTCTTTAGCCAACCATTAGAAAAGCTAAAGAGCGCTATGGCTGGACAGCGATAGGGCCATAGACAAAGCTAAAGAGGCCCTTAAACGCGACCATAAAAAATGCTAAAGACAGCCATAGAAAATTCTTTAGCTAATGGGGCCAAATAGCTAAAGCCGACCATACAAAGAATTTTCTATAGCCGACCATAGGACATTTTTGTATGGGTATGCTTCGACACGCAATTATAAGACAACACACGAAAGGAGATGAGCGCGTGCTGACGGTGCGCTTCTAATGCGCTCTCGCAACGTGCATTCCATACCATCGAAATCGCCGTTGCTAGCCAACGTGAGCTCGGGTTGAGCACGCTCTGCGATAAACGCGCTCATATATGGCATCCAGTGAATACTCATCCGTTGCAATATTTCAGCGGGCGTATGCTAATGGCAGGTTTTCAAAAGTTCTCCCGATGCATATGCACGCTAGGGTGCCTCGAGCATCGCGGCACCCGAAGTAGGTCGTAAAAGGTTCAGCTGCATTCAACAATACCAAATACTGACGGTTCTGCACACAGTTGTGGCGCGGACGGGGAGAAGATTTTTGATCATATTTTGTTTTACCCTTAGGGAGCGCGCAGCCGCAGTGTACCAACTAAAGCCCCTCGATGCGGCGGGGCACCCACTCGTGGCACGTACGTGTCTTGCGCGTTTTCACAACAATGGTACAATGGTTAACGGTACTTGTAAAACAAATTTAAAAAAACGCCTTTATCAAGGGGTTTTAGTACCAACACAGACACGCATACCTAAAGTGCAAAGTCACAATGCATTCATTGCGCTTTATTGGTTTAGGCGATCATAGGGGGCGTAAAACGTATTGACAAACACCGTGACGTTGCACTTTTTGGCGCTCTTTAACTGTTCGGCTCTTAGCATCGGCTGTGTCCTGACTTAAGGTAAAACGAAGTATAGAATCGCCTTCAGAAAGTACCTCTTGAAAATAGGGTTTTTTTCCCCTCGAGATAAAAGCAGCGCGAAAAAAAGCGAAGGACGAGTCAGAAAAACTAAACAAACCAAGCGCGCTTTTTTTGTTGTTTTCTTTTTATGTTTTTGTTTGAGATGCATCATCAACTAACCAAAGTGTGTACTTATCCTACAGTGCTTTCTCCGAAGATAACAACAGCCAAGGCGCGTCACTCACGCAGCACTTTCCGGAGCCACCTGGCGACTCTGATCATATCCTGGTCCAGGTGTTCAGACGGTTCGTCCTCGCAAGACTCCTCCGTGCACCACCACCGCATCGCGGCGTTCACCAACGGCGTCACCCAGGCACTCGCAGCAGTTCAGTCTTCAGATGTCCGAGCGTCTAAGCTACAGGCACAACGCGGAGAAATTCAGGCGAGGTCTGTCCACCTGCGTTGCCTGACTTAGTATTCTAGTCCAGAACACACTCTTCCCTACTATCACCTACAGCAGCCCAATGCTCACTCTTGAAAACGAGCCTGCCCTAACTCACAAAGCAAGGCCAGGCCACGAACCGTTGACCTTTCGCCAAAATCTACAGTGTAGACATGGACCTGCAGAGCGTGTGGCCAATCTGATGCCCCATAAGATAGTTCCCTTCTCCGTCTAAGGGCGTTAGCTGATTCCAGCTGCATAAAGTGCCACCGCAGTCTCTAGCCAAGTCTAGCACGAACTAGTCCAGCTCAGGCTACAATACACCTCATACAGATCACGTGATTATGTTAGCTTATGTCAAGCTGCGCTTAAGCTTCGTCCTAGTCTAGGTTAATCTAGTCTAGTCAAGCCTGCCAATTTGGTTTAGTTGAAGCTCGCACCGAATTCAGTACGAGTCACTTCACTTTACGCTTAGGAATTAGTTCAGAGACGTACAAACCATATATCGTACAGCAGAGCGATGCAATGTTGCCTACCCTAATCAATTTCCTTCGATTTCTACAATCTCGCTGATATCTGCCCTGTTACAAAACTTCGTTTAGTCGAGTGTTGAGTATCCTACTTAAAGACACATGAAATAGTATCTCAATGATAACCTCTCTCAAGCCTAGGGTCCAAGTTTGAGGATCGTCCCTCCACAGTCGCATTTAATTCGGAAATCAACACGCCTACATCAGATATTACTAGAGTAGCGCAGAATATGACTCGGAGAAGAAAAGTTTGGGGAGAGGACATAAAAGATAAGCCGAAATCAACCGACGCAAGGTTGCGGCGAAAACAATAGTCGGGTCGAAGATAGGGGAATGAAAAACAGCTGATGCTCTCACACAACTTGGGCGCGCCGGTAATCCTAACCGATGGAAAACTGGACCTCCCGCGCACAGACACGACCGATGGCCAGAAGGTCCATGCACAAACACAAAGAAGAGTCTCAGGAAGCAACACGATTGTCCGGAGTGGACGTAAGTGACACCACACCACCAACAACGCCGGATGCAGATGACGCTCAAACACCGCGTGCACCTGCGAGGTCGTCCAACTATCCCAAGACGCCAACAACTTCCGCCGGCGAGGGACGAACTGTACAAAGTCCGACGCGCCGACCGTCACTGTCTCTCTCCAAGTCGTCGGCAAACGGCGATTGCGCAAAAAAAAAAAAAAAAAAAAACAATAAAACAACACTCATTCTATACGAGAGGGAGACTTGACTGGGCGCGCAAGCGCAACTAGAAAGACGACACACACACACACACACGGGCCCCGGCTACGCAAAAATACCCACGCGCAAACAGAGCATCGTCCCCGAAACATCCCGGAGCCGCATAAACTTTTCAGCCGTTAGCTCAGCGCCCAAAAGAACAGGTGTTTTGAGGGTTGTGCCGCTTTCGCCGCGATGCGCCGCGCTTTTTGTCGCTTCTTGTTCGCTGACAGCTTGCGTTACAGTCACCTCCCTTTTAAAGTGGAACGCGCGATTGTCTGAGTCTTGTTGTTGGTTTTGTCTCGTAATGTTTTCACCGTCGGCGGGCGCGCACACGCACATCCGTAACCCGTTATGCTGGGTAGTGTTTTTTCCATCGACGAAGCGGGGGAGGCACTAGAAGGAGACAAACGCAATGGAGGAGAAAGAAACGTGGGAGCGCCTACGGGGAACCGGATATTTCCTAGGAACGAAACCTCAATTTTTGTACTGATTCTGTCTTTGCCTTTTGGTGGAAGAAATCCACGAGTATTTTTTTTTTTTTTAGATACTAAAATGGGACGTGACACGACAGGCGACATTGCAAGCATCGCAAAGGTGAGCGCTTTAACGTCAAAATATAATTAAAAAGTTATTTTTTCCTCCGCTCTTCGAAACACTTCGTCTGGATTAAGAATCACACCTAAATATGCATCAAAGCATACGACATTTCACAGCTTTCTGCTCGTTGCATATGTTACTGGTAGAGATGAAGGATCAGTAAAACACAGCCTTGTTGTTTTTTTTTTTCAATTCAACTGTCTCATACTAGACCGGTTATGACGAAGTCGGTTACAACGAAATAGCGGCTACAGCGAAGCGATCACGATTTTCTATTTCCTTTTGCACTTCGTTATAACCGAACTCGGTTATAACGAAATAGCGGATATAGCGAAGTGATTTCCGATTCCCGTTGACTTCGTTATAACCGGTCTCGACAGCATTTGAATATGAGACAATTGACAGAACATATCAAGGTAAGATCTTACGCTTCTCAATTACTTACATATAGTACCAAGTAGTTGGGAACTTGACGTAAGTAAAAATCTGTACCGTGTATGCCTTGTTACTGACGTTACGGTCGCACAATCATAATCTGGAACGATTCCTACTTGTTCTTGCCGAGAAACAAAAAAAAAAAAGAGAGAAGGAATTAGGTGGTGCGGAATGTATGCTGCAGAATGTAGGCGATCAGAAGCAAGGTCACCACAATGGCTGCTGATGTGACGTCAATGTAAACCACGTATATGTCGGGTCATACGATAACGTTTTGAAGGGTGCCCATAAACGTTCTCTCACGCTTTAATCCGCCAGATCGGCACCGCAGAGAACGCGACGAAATTCTTATAGACGAGGAAAAGCGCGGAGCACATGCCGACTGTCGGTCGTCGTTCCCGTCGTGACCTAGAAGGTACGTATGACTCCCGAAAGCATACGACTACCCAAAAGAATATAAAAAAACATACATAGAACAAGAAGCGGAAAAAGGCTACCGCAGACGCGACATCGCCACCGCCAGGCTATCAATAGTTGGCCCCCGCGTGTCGTGCGGACGACACCCTCGATGGCAAGTCCAGGAAGTCGCGATGCGGGCTCCGGCCGCACACCGCTTGGAGGGGTATTTTATCCTTCAGACACAACGCGCGGAAAGGACATATGGCTCCTCGGGTGGATGAAAAGAATAAAAAATGCGCGGCATTTAGGCGGTTCTTTTAGGCGGGACCGGCGCGGCATCACGTACTGGTCTTGGAGCGGCGGTGGATCAAAAGGAGTGCGTGAGCTTATATGATGTTGTTTAACCTTGACCCACTATTCGTCGTGGTCGGCCTTTCACGATTGGCCAAGAGCAAACTCCGACGTTTTAGAGCGCCGCTCTTAGGCGCCCGTTTCCGGCTTGAGCGGCGTCGCCGTCGGCGTAACCGCGCGGTGCATTATGGTAAACGTACCATAATGACGTCACATGTGACGTCATGAGAGCCACAAGTGACGTCACGAGGGTCCCCGCACGTTGCATTATGGAGAAAGTCCCATGATGCAACGCGCGGGAAGGAGGGAGTAGGAGAAGGAGATGAGGAGGAAGAGAGAGGAGGAGGAGGGGAGAAGGAGGAGGGGAGGAGGAGCAGTGCCGGCCCTACACCATCAAGCGCCCTGGGCAAACTCCGACCGTGGCGACCCCCCCCCCCCCCTAACCTCCCTAGTTATACGCCCCTAGCTATCGACATCACGCTGTTCATAAACATGTGAGCATGGCCCACAGTAGTATGGTCCAACACAAGCATTTTGTCAGACAAGAACCGCATCCCAAAAACGAACGGCGATCGAGCATATAGCGTCCTGTGGGCGCCATGTTTAAATAAATAAGAAAAAAAAAATCAAAAGGGTGGCGCGGCAGCGCTTCCCTTTTGATGGCGCCCTGAATGACCGCCCAAGTCGCCCACTTCCTAGGGCCGGCCCTGGGAGGAGAAAAAGGATGGAGGAGGGAGGAGGCGGAGAGGAGGAGGGGAGATACCAGCTACCCGCTGTGCAGACAAGAAATATCACCATTCATAAATGACAGAGAGGCACGTATGATAACGTGGTGTACTCGTTATCAAAGTGGCCATCTACATGGGTACGAGTCTGTGCTGCACCCATCGATCTCTGTGGCACGTCAGACGAAGTTGGTGAATTGTGTGCTGCCAAGGTCGACAACGGCTTGCTCGTGGTAGCTCTGTATCTCGCGCCTACGGCACTCGCCGAATATTTCGTGCAAGTCAAAGAAGAACTTGAGTCATGCAGGAAAACATCCCATTGGCCCCGAGGGACGCGCACTCGCTGTTCTGCTGTGCCATCCGAGGGAGCACGCACAAGACTAATGCTCAGGAAATCAAAAACGCCGAGCAGCCTTCGACAGAGCCGATAGCAAGTAGGATGATATCGAGAGTACCACGTGCTTCGTCAAGTGTTGACTGTAACGCTGTCACGTTCTCCCGCCTTGCTCCTGCAATCCTGTTTCGTGGAACCTGCAGTTTGTTTAGTACAGTATATCGCAAAATCGAAATACCTCAAAAGAGGAGGAGGAGGAAGAGAAAGGAGGAGAGGACGAGGAGGGAAGGAAGAGAGGGTACGGATGAGGAGGGGCATACCCTCCCCTCCGTACCCTCCCCTCCACCTCCTCAAGAGCTGCGCTCTAATTCAGCGTTACAGGGAGTTGTAAACGTCTTTCATTTTTTACTAGAATCTATTTCGCGTTTAATCGACCGGAATACCTCACTGTCCGTAGAGAAACGCGTGACTCAACACGTTCACGCTTATCGCATTGTGACTGGTTTCCTCGGCGTTCTTATCCGCTAAGGGCGCAATACCATTGGCTGCGCAGCGGTAATGAGATGCTTCGCCACGCCCTGCCCTTCCAGAGCCGTCAGTGACCAGAGTCAAAAAGTGAACTTTGTTTCCTGTTCAGCAGGAACGTAGCCTCTTCTATACTCACAAAGCCTGGCAGTTCGAGGACGGAGCCACAGGGTCGCAGATTTGGAGCGCGAGGATCTGGCAGCACAGAGCATCAAAAAGCCATTTCTCGGGGAACCTGGACGTCAGCGCACAGCTTTTGCAGCGGCGAGGACCCGAAACACACTCGTTCTCTCGAGAGAAGTGTGTTTCGGCGTCTCGCCGCAGCGGGGCGCCAGTCACGTGGCTCTCCTCTCATCCGTTGTCTGCCGCTCCACCTTTTCCATTTCGGCGGCCGCTTCTCGTGGTGATCTCCTAGGCTTTGTCAGTAGATAGGAGGCTATGCTAGGGACTTCAGGGAGGACCACAAGCTTCGTTCATTCTTTACGCGTGCCGTCAAACTCGTCTTCCACAACCGATGGAAGAGGATCACAACCATATCGATCCTGGTTGTGACGTCACAGGTAGGCGAAGTAAGAGGGCGCCACCGAAACATGTAGCCGTGCTGCGCGAGTGCGCGGGTAAGCGAAGTGTTCGTAGGACTACATTCTCGCGTCAGCGTCTTCGATAACGCCGAATACAACTCGTGGGATGAAATATATAGAACACATAGATCGGAGGTCAGAGCTCTGACAAAAAAGTCTAAAGGGAAAAAAAATTAAACGAGTCGACAATTCTACATGACCAGAATAGATGCGCAAGGATCAACTTCCTCTTCCAACGTCCTCCTAATAACAAAAATAAATATCGAGAAACAGCCACGAAGAAGGTTTGCTTTGTAGGCGTCCTATCAACGAGCAGCGGTGAAGAAGACCGACGAGCCACTTTCCACTTCCGTCGTCTTCGCCATCACTGACGACATCAGCGTCATCATCATCATCGCTGATGCGTGAGCCTTCTCGCGTGTCCGACTTTCACCGAGCGCGGAGAACAACGTCCCAGGACTGTGCTGCCTCCTTCCTTCCGTGCAGGGATGGACAGATAAAAACTGCAGAGGAGGCAGTCGGCGCTTCTGGGATGCTCTCGCCGAACTCTGCAGCTCCCTTCTGACGGCGCGATAATCGCTCTCCGGGCTCTCCCCCAGTCTTCCGTGCTCGCGTTGACTCTCGGACGCTGAGTTACGTTTGCTCCGCTTCGGTTAGCCGCGGCGGGTCCATGCATGGCCCGCCTGACCCCGTGGAACGGTGCACTGCCGCTGCTAATCTCGGAGGAGAATAGGCTGGAAGGGCGACTGATGCCACGAAGGCTGTAATAAAAGCGTCTACACAAGACAAGACGACGCATCTGTAAAAAGAAGTCAGAAACAAACTACAAAAAGTCGTGCCTCGCGGTCGGACAACAGACGCCGCAATGTTGTCTTCCCTGCTTCCGGAGAGATCTGTGCTTTCTTTTCACTTGTCTAGGCTCTTTCGTCCGAAAAAAAAAAAAAAAAAGAGAAAATAAATTGTTTTGACGTTTTAGAGGACGACCGTAGCCCTAAAGGCCCGTTCACACTCTTGCGACATCTTAAACCTGAGTTCCTTAAAACTTCTTAAACCAGAGGACACACTGGCGCCATCTATTGGGTAGCAGTGTAAACTCGGCGGTCCGGCATATATTTTATTTCTCTCGCGCATTATCCTTTCTTTCTTGGCTCGAAAAAACATTTGTCAATGTTATAAACGAGCCTTTCTATGGGTATTACGCACATTTGACCTCGGAAATCCCGCAAAACCTTCACTCTTGTGAAATGCAGTTCCAGGGTCACCGCATAGATGGCGCCACAAGGCCAGTGTGTTCCCTCGTTCTAAAAAAATTTAAGTTTTAAGAGATCTCGTCTCTCTCAGTCGTACTCGGTCGCAAGAGTGTGAACGGGCCTTTATGTCGTCAGATCCCAAAGTAAACAGCAATAATTTTCTTCTACATCCCAAGTTAGATAAACCTTTGAATCAATTACAAACACAGAAACTCGAGATTTAAAAAAAAAAGAAGAAACGTTGTTCACTTAATATCGGGCGAATCTTAATCTGCGTTTTTACCAAAGCAGCTCGACTGTGTCCCATATTATTTTCCTCTCAATTACGGCCAGCTTTAACGCTTCCGATTTTAGGATGGTTTCAATGATCACGCATAACCTAGAATGCTAGATGGTCTTTCCCAAACCATTCTTTTCCGCCATTTGTTTCTGGTTCAGGAGTTCCTCGAGGGACTCACCCACTCCTTTTTTTTTTTTTTCTTTATCGCCCTCTTTGAAGATTCTCCCCTCCCTTACTACTCGACGTTCGGAGGGAGCGTAGGCGGCGGCCCGAATTTGAAGAACCGAGAAGTGGGGGACCACCCCGACGTTGACCCCACCGCGGGAAATACCTTTTGGCGCGAGAGTCGCATACATGCCAACTCCTCACCGCTCAATTCCCCGTTGTGTTTCCGCTGTGTGTAGTGCTTCACTTTTCCTTTTCCTTTTCCGCTATTGGCGACGCCGCGACTGGGATGGTCCCAACCATGTACGACTCATGTACGATTACTCAAGGGTCACCAACCCCGAAAGTGTGTGTGCGTTCTTGTGCATGTGTCTGCGTGCTCAGGAAGGGCCCTTGACTTGCCCCTCGTAATTTCACCAGGGAGCACAGCCCCTTTCCCCGTGTCCTCCTCTAGAGGACAAAGAGAGAGAGATGCCTATAACCAACGTCGTTTTCGGACAAGATACGCCGAAATAGATACCGTTTCAAACATGCTCAAATGCTTACCCGCTAAATTTAACGGGAAAATTTTCCCGGTAACTTTAGCGGGAAAATTTCCCCGCTCTTTAGCGGGTTCAGTTTTCCCGTTAAATTTAGCGGGGAAATTGACGTCACGTGACCTCAACACTAATTCAGATTCCCCGCTAAATTTAGCGAAGAAAATGACGTCACGACTTTGTGTCACGTCACCCATGTACAAATTGAGCGGCAGGAGGAGAGTAGGGGGAAAGGAAGAGGAGGAGGGAAGGAAGAGGAAGAGAGGCATACCCTCCCCTCCTCCTCCTCAAGAGCTGCGCTCTAGTTTCGCATTCCAGAGATTTGTAAACGTCTTTCATTTTTTTATTAAAGTTCTTTCCTTCGTTCCGAGCGGTGCGTGACTTGCTCCTCGCTGTCTCGTCTCTCCCTCTTGCTTCGAAATACATCGAAGTCGAGTGTTAGGCTTAGCGTCTAAAACGTAGAGTTTGAAAGGCAGCACCAGCGCAACCGGAGCAAACAAACGAGCCGGCAATCTTCCTTGGCGAACTAGATTAGCGGCTACTTGATATTAAAAAAAAAAGAAAAATCTAGAAAAAATAAACGCACCTTCTGTTCAGTCATAACTCATCTATGCCCAGAGGTCCGTACCCACCGTAGCCGTGGTAACGAAGAAACGTTTCATATGCGCTTTTTTGTTGTTTTCGGTGAATCTCCAAAATGGCAGACTGATAACTTCACACGGGTTAAACCAGCCAATCAGAACTGGATTCTGCGGGTATTGAATTCGGGTAAGCGTACTGAATGAAATTCAGTACTCTGGGAACATTCAGTGACTCAAGATTGAACCACCTAAAGCCTATTCATTACTATTTACGCCTGGCGTTTGGCCGGGGCCTGGTCACACAAGAGCGACGAACACCAAAACTGCTGAATACACACGCGTTTTTTTTTTTTAGTTGGATTATGAACATGTCGTTACAAACGTGCTGATGAACAGTCGGAAATGTCTAAGATTGCTGCCCAAAAGCTGATCTTTTTGTTGGCAGACACAAAATTAGTGCTTGTCCCTCTGGTTGTACGAGAAGCTTGACAAGTAGTACCACCAGTAATTCTTGTCCAATCGCACGAGACAGGTGTCACAACGCAAATTGTAAAAAAAAAAAAAAAAAAAAAAAGAAAGCAAGCCTACATAGCTCGGTTCAGTGTATGGTCACCACAAAAAAAAAAAAAAGAACCAATATTGGAAGCATTGGAAAAGTGTGTTGCGTACACAGAGGGACGTGACAATTGAGAGCTCCTCTCCGACGCTCCGATTCCGTCACCGAAACATTGAGTAAACGCAGCAGCGGTCCCGTGCGGTCTATACAAACGACCAGAAATAGACCAAGAGGACCTCCAGCTATGGCTTCGGCGCACCGTGGTCCTCAAGAACCCGTTGCCGAGCCATCCTCTCGCCGGGACGACGCTTCATTTGTCTTCGGGGCGGCGGTTCGCATCAACCGATACCACGTAGCAGACAAGGCCTGCGCATGACGTCATCGCTAGTGGCTATCCCAAGTGGCAAGCGCCCTGAAGCTCGTCGAAAGACGCCGCAAAGGCGCGTCCGTCTTGACGTGGTTGCGTCGCGCTCGTTGTGAGAGGCTGCGAGACGCGCTGTCGGCGATGCTGACGCAAGGTATACGGACGGCGCTGCCTGTGTCCACTAGTAATGACGTTTGGGGGGGGGGGGGGGGGGGAGGCCTTGTTTTTTAGGTGGTATTGGCGCAGCACACGGCCAGTGACTCGGGCCGACCTACAAATTGCCGGGCGGCTCGCGTCGAGGAAGACGCGCTCGTAATCGACGCAGGCGAGCGCTGATGCGACCATTGTAGTCGACGGACGAGCTACCCAAGTAATATCGAGCGCAGATTAGCAGAACAGGGTCAGCCTTCGAAACGCCGTGCTCCCTCTGCGTAGGCTCGAAACGCGCTCACCAAGGGAAGGTATTTACGGCTTGAACCGTGCAGGCGACACTGGCAAGTGTCGCCATAGGCCTCCTGCGCTGAAGCTTCGAACAAACTGTAGCGCCCTCCTTTTGGGTAGTACAAGCTCAACTGATTTAGCCTCGTACTACTTATGGCACGTTGGTTGAGCTTTTTTAATTTTGTCTTGTGCTGAAGAATGAAAAACACCTTTGGACGCAAGAAATCGGCCAGACTCAACGCCGCAAGACAATCAAAAGTGCCAAATTCATGACACCACCGCTAGGGTACGCGTCTCTTATCTCTGGGTGGTGACGTCAAAACACCTGTGAAGCGACGCTTTATTTTTTCTTTTTCTTTGTCATGTCTACTTTGGAACGCGCGGAACGGCTGTTCTTGGTTCACGCGCTTAGCGTCTTAGCTTTGACGGCGTTCGAATTTTTGTTGTTTCTTTGTATTTTCATCGTGATCTCGCGCTCGGCACCAGAGCTGGGGCGCTATGTTGCGCTTTTTGGACTCCCAGGAGACTAGGGAGAGGGAAGTGACGTCAACAACGCAGCAAATGCAGATTGGATGTTGATTTTGTTTTCTTCTGTCAACATCCAATCTGCGTTTCTCTAGTCGTTGACGCCACTTCCCTCTTCCAAGTCTCCTGGGAGTCCAAAAAGCGCAACATAGCACCCCTGGCACGCTTCTGCATGCGTGGCAGTTTGAGACGCTAAAGTCTGTACTACCCAAAACAAGGCCTTTTCGCAGCACCCCCTGGGCAACGCAGGAGGCCCATACTGCCGTCGAAGGAAGGTCGGGAGTCCGAGCCGAAACGTTTCAGCGCTCGCTGTCATGCCAGAAAAAAGAAGAAAAAAAAAGAGGGGGATGGTTTGAGTGTAGTTTAGGCGCTGTGGGAAGTAGTTCTTACGATATTTAATTTGTTTGCCTTTAAAACGTGCACATTTTGATGAAATAACAAAACCAAAGATCTAAAATCCGCGTTCACGAATGTCCCTTCAGAGCATAAAGAGAACGTAACCAGGAACCGAACTTTGTTTTTTCCTCCCCGCGTACTGACATTCGATGGCGCTGCATAATGCTGCGTGCAGCGGCTTCCTTACGTTAGCTCAACGAAAAGTCGTAATGGCATTCATTCATTTATTCATTCCGTCAATCATTCAATCAATCGGTTTCATTCTCTGGGGTTTTATAATTATAGAGAAATCACCTGGACCCCACACCATATTGGTTAGTTTGGGTTCAACGTTCAATCGATAAATATCAGAAAGGTCATCACTGTTCAATAAAGCGAAGAAAACACAGCAAAATCCACAGAAAATATGTTGTGCGAGAATTACGTAAAACAAAAACGTCATAAATGCGATGCAAACGTGTAATCGAGAGTAACGAAGATTAATTAGAATTCGGCGATGGGTCCGAGTAAAGGCGAAAAAAATATTTAAATGTTATCTTTTTGGTTCAAATCACGCGGAATTATGCGCACGATCTTGATCATTGCGATAATTATAGGCGTATAGGTAAGTGAAAGTTTGAAGACGCGACTTTCTAACGTCCCTAAAAAAAAAAAAAGGTTAAGTATATGGCGAGATCGTGTTTCTTTTTGTTTTTAAGAACATAAAAGACACAGCAGCAAATGAACGGAAAATCTATTTCTGCAAAATGTGCTTCGTCATACGCGTGGGTTCTCAATAGTAACCCTCCGCGACAATCATCTATCTTCTGGAACGAATTTGGTGCAAATATTCGAGAGGTGATCGAACCTTTTCTACACCGGCGCCGCCATCTTGAATCGCGGAACTTCCGGTATGCGGAAAAACATGGTTTTTCTCTCGCCACACCTTTGGGAGAAGCTCACGTTTTAATCGCGATTGTGCATATCAGTCTTGTTTTGCCTTTTCTATATTTTTCGACTTGTTCCAGGTGCCTCGCTGATCCCGAATACCGGATCTGTCGTGGCTGCTTTCGGACGTCACGCCATTGCGGTGGCGCTGCTGTCGGCACTGCGCAGACGCTTCTCCCGGACGTGGCTTGTGCGCAAGCGCAGTGCCCGGTGTGGGCAAACGCGGGATTGTCTATAAACAGTGTGAATAGTCCGCTGTTACCCTTGTGTGTAGCTCAACTGCTAATATGCGCGGGAAATGTTAAAACAAACCCTGGTCGCGATAAGTTAGAATCAGATACTCAAATCTCTGAAGGACACTGAGGAATCCAACAAGCAGTACCAGAAGGAAACAACGACGAAACTACAGGAAATAAACACTGCCATTAATGACATCAGCAGCCGCGTGACTAAACTTGAAGAAAGTGTAGAGCTAAGGGAAGACCTTGCGGCATTGAAAGCAGAAACGCGTGAAACGCAAAAACAGAGGTCAACATTATGTCGTAGAGACAACGAGAATATGAAGACTTAGCAGATGACTTGAACAACAGAATACGTCGTAATTATGGAATTATTAAAGGACTGCCGGAACAAGATTGTTAGAATTAGTCAGACTCGGAGCGCATCACGAAGACGCTCCTTTCTACCAACTTGCATGTCAGTGTTGGTGAAATCGAGCGCGCCCACCGGCTTGGCGTGAGGAAAGGTGGTTTCAACAGGCCAAATGTGGTTAAATTTCTGAACTTTAAAAAGGAAAAAAAAATTAAAAACGCGTACAAAAAAAATCGTGAGTACCCGGTGTTTGGACCGAGGAAGATTTTTCACCAAAACTCAAACTAATTAGGAAGAAGCTACGCGAGTTCGTACTTTATTACGACAAGCTACTCGTTAATAATATTTTCTACCGATATAACCCAGATAACGACATGGTGATAGAAAGTAGAAGGACCCCTCCTCGGCCCACCCCACCAAGCGCCCGACGAATGGCTAGTAAAGGCAACAAAGGCAAGATATATTACATCGGGAACAGCTTTCTTTTATTCTGGCCAACTTCCGAAGCATTCTTCCGAAGCAAGATTACTTACTCTCCAGCACTGAAACCTGTTCAGCTGATATTGTCATGGGCACGGAAACGTGGCTAACCCAGGAAGCTCCTGACTGTAAACTAAGTATATCTAAAAATGTACGGCTGTACAGGAACCACAGGAGCGCGTCATGGGGCGGGGGAGTCATCATCGCTGTTAAAATGAACTGATCCTTTCCGTATTGACATTCTTAGCCCTTTTGAAATGTTCTGGGTGGCGGTGCGGTTAAATTTCAGGTCCTGTTGATTGGTGTGTGTTATCGTCCGCACCACAGTTCATCCGACTTCGTGAATTGAACGCCAGCCTCGAGCATGTACATACAAACAAGATTTCCTAACTGCCCCATCATAGTGACTGGCGATTTTAACTTACCTGGTATATACTGGAGTATGAACGCAGTCGATAAACTACGTGGGAGCAGACATCAATGTACAAAATTCCTATACCTTAAAGGGGCACTGACACACCAAAATCATATTTTTTTTTATTATCCGAAACGATTCAAAACGATGTCGGGACATTACCCTCAAAATTTGAAACTTTAAAATTCAGTATTTGTGAATTAAAAAAACAATTTTCAAATGCCGAATTTGAAGTTCCCGCGCGATCCGCGCCAGTGCAGTGGCTCAAATTTTGCGGTCTCCTGCGACTCGACTTTATTTCGGACCTCCGCCGTTACCACGGCGACCAGAAGCGAGGAGGAGGTGAGGGATAGAAGGGCGCCGGCGGGAAACAACCGGTTTTTCCCCGACTCGCCAACGAGCGCCGGCAAGTTTTCCGAGAGAGGGTACAAATCTAGGAAGCAACATCACACCGAACTCTGATTTCTGGTATTTCAAAAAGAGGAGCCGTAGTGCGTTCGCAATTGCGTTAAAAAACATGTTTTGCGATTGCCGTTATTTAATGTTATAGAAATGTCACCTACAAAGCTTCTAAATTTCCTGATTTTTGACGTCACCGATCAAAAGAAGCGAGGAGGTGAGCGGCGGGAAATACAAACGCCAAAACTAAAAAGGCGCGCGCGAGAAAATTTTTTTTCGCGATGCGGTTTTTTTTGCGTGTCTATGACTACAAGTTGCATCGTTTTAGACAATAAAAAAAATACGACCTTTGGGTTGTCAGTGCTCCTTTAAAAGCCTTTCAGCTTCAACAAACTGTTAGCCAGCCAACGCGTAACAATACCATTCTAGATGTGGTTCTAATTACATTCTCCTGACTCTATTGATGTTAATGTTTTAGAATATATCAGTGACCACAAGATGGTATACATTGTGTTTTTGCAGCCCTAGTTAAGTAGACGCGACGTTCTGAAGAAACATATATTTGATTGTGGAAGGGCTGACCTTCAAAAAATGTCAAATATGTTGTCTAAATTTTCTGAACAAATGACAGCTGCGTGTTCTTCCGCAAAAAAAAAAAGAAAAAAAAAAGGAATGAGGTGGAAAAAGTGTGTATCCCGAAAATTCATATTTTGCCATGTGTTAGTAATCCCTGGTTCATGACCACTGTGAGACGCTGCATTAATAATAAGAAGAAAAAAAAAGTCTTGATTCAAAAGCTAAACGTTCGGATGCTCATGACGACTGGGAGTCTCATCGTTCATCCTCGAGGTCTTTCAAGGGAAATCAAGAGAGCCAAACTTAAATTCTTTAACAACGACCTGTCTAACATTTTGAAATCAAATCCGAAGAAATTTTAGGAGTGTAGTGAACCTCAAACCAAAGAGTGTAGGTCCTTATATATTTTCGGAAGAGAATAGCGTTTTAAACATTGGAGACAGCAAAGGCGTTTAATACTTTTTTTTTTTTTTTGGTAGCGTCTTCAAATATGAAATGCCTTTGACTAATAATATGTTAATATCTACAATGTCCGCTCAAATGGACACTTTTATCATTACCAGTGAGGGAGTTGCCGGCGCAATAAACCGACTGCCGACAAATTCAAGCCCCGGTCCGGATGGAATAAGCACAAAGTTGTTGAAATTAACAAAATATATGTTCGGTGAACTTCCAGGAGCACTCTTCCAAAAGGCACTTTCTACCGGCACACTACCCGATGATTTAAAACTGGCCCATGCCATCCCTATCTACTAAACCCGGCAATAGCAATTCCCTTACAAATTACCGAGCCATATCTCTTACTTGCGTATCATGTACATTACTCGACCACATAATTTATTTTCAGACTATGAAATATCTCGTGACTAACAACCTTCCTCTTCAAAATCAGCATGGTTTTCAACAGGGACGTTCATGTGAACTTGACTTTTCAAGCTAATTACTTTTCTTCATAGTATACTCCTCCGCCAAAACTGACGCAATTTTTATCGACTTATCCAAAGCTTTTGATCATCTTGCGCATAAAAGGTCGATAAAAAAAAAAACAACTAAAAGAGGCTAATGCAGAAATGGTTGTCATTAAATGGATCTCAGACTTTCTTTCAAATAGATTTCAGTGTGTCGTTGTCGACAACATAATCCCCCCCCCCCCCCCCCCCCAAATAGCCGTAATATCTGGTGTACCGAAAGGATGAGTAATTGGACCACTCCTTTTTCTACTATATATTAATGATATTCACGTAAACATTCATTTAACAATTAAACTTTTTGCAGACGACTGCGTCATCTACCGCACCACTACATTCCCCTCTGATAGCACAATACTACAGGCAGATCTAGACAAAATTTTACTGTGGTGTGATGATTGGCAAATGCAGATAAATACATATAAAACTAAACACATAACCTTCGATCTCTACAAAAATCAACATCCCCGAGCATACTTATCAAATTAACGGTGTAGACATAAAAAAGTGCAATCGCTCAAGTACCTAGGTGTTCATCTAAGAATATATTTATCTTGTAAATCACATATTGAAATAATTCTACGAAAAGCTAATCAAACCCTGGGTTTTCGGCGAAGAAACTTGTTTTTATCTAACACTAATACAAATCTAATAGCACACACACCCCTCGTTAGAAGCAAATTAGAATATACTTCAGTTATTTGGAATCCCCACCAAGCATATCTAATAAATAAATTAGGGCTTCTTCAAAATAAAGCAGCCCGGTTCATAAGACGCAATTATTCAACCACATGCAGCATAACAAGTATAAAAAGACTTTAAATTTAGAATCCTTGGAAAGCTGAAGGCGTATCACTCGGTGTTCTATATTTCATAAGATATATCACTCTTCTACTGCCTTCCCACAAACGCAGGTTGTGCCAGCTAACCATTTTCGTCCCACGCCTAGACGACCCCAACAAAGTAACCCCAATATTTGCACGCACTAACCTATAGCCAGCCGGCCACAGTCAGGCGGCGCCAGCAGAAAGAGACCACCGCGGTTATACCCTGTCTCGTTACAATTTGGCAAAGGGTGAACGATAAGCCCCACATTGAGTGCCGACGGCTTAAATGTGCGCCGCCTATACGAGCCCAACGCACACATCTTGCAGCATGACGCAGCGAAAAGCCTGATGCTTCTTCGCAGTAAAAGCGAACTCCGGTGATACGTGGTCACGTACCGACTGGCCCGCCAGGGCGATATAGCTTCCGCCGTACTCGCCTGTTAAGCGATCACTGCTTCCTGGCCTACCCAGTATTTCTTGCTTCAGACACTATAGGCTAAGCGGCGCCCCCAGAGTAATAGCTCACGTTTGAACAACGCAGCCGCCACTCCCGGGCATACCCAATGTTTCTTGGTTCAGTCGCTACATAGTGCCAAACCAAACGGCATTGCAGGTCGCCTATACAAATGCTCTCCTCTTACCTTTGCTGTCTCTGAATGGAACGCCTTACGTGTAATATCGGATTGACAAAAGATTATTTGTATTATTTTTTTAATTTCCCGATTCTTGTTTTTTTTTTAGCAAAAAGCATAGTCATTTTTGTTCCTCGTCGTAGATGAGCCATAGGCATGTAGTATGTCGTTGGACGTTATCTCTTTTTTATTGAATCGGTATAATATTACCATCGCAGTGCTGCAATTGAATTCTGAGTATATTTATTACTTTTCAGTGTGTCGCGTCTTTTTTTTTTTTTGTGTCTTCTGCCTACCACTACCGTCAACGTGTTTTTTTTCTTTGTATGAATTTCTTCTTATGTAATGCCCAAAAAAAGCCCGTAGGGTAAATAAATAAATAAATGAAGGGGGCGCTCTGTCCATCTCCACAGAGCTCGGTGTTTAGGCAACACAAGTCAGGGGATTCTTGGTTCATCAACGAATGGACACGGCGTTCGGTTGGGACTCAGTTGCTATTCCACTGACCGAACACGAACTCCAGCCGAGCGCTCACACATCGTTCGGTTACGTCAGCCGACCGCTGCGTCACAAACAAGACATTCACGTCGTCCATATGGGCGTATTCCTCCACTTATCCACTATAGGTTAGACTTGTACGACACTGCACTCAAGTAAAGCATACAGCATCGAGTCACAAAACAAAGCACCTGTCAAATATTCGATAAGTGACAACACCCGTCCACAAACAATGTGCGAAACAACGGTAATAAATCAAGTGCACTCAAGAACGAGAAAGACGAAGGAGGAAACGGAGGGCCAAAAGAAGAACCGAATGGCGAAAGATAAACGGACGTCCAAAAGAAAGCAGCGACGCTGAGTTTGGAATAATAGGGAACGATACAAATAAAAAGCAACGGCCTTCCTTCGGCGTTCATCCGGGTTCCTGGCTCGTTTCCCGAGCGCGCTGGATGTACGCGATACCGGCGGAACAATGTGCCCACGTGACACTATGGCATTGCGAGTAACCGGAATACTCATAAACAAAAACACCGCGGAAAAACCGGCCAGCCTCGTATAACCGATCTAGTTAGGAAAAATCGCGTCCCAATTGTTTATTAAAGGTAAAAAGATGCGGCACTCAGTAGCCAAATATATTCCCAAGCGGCTAAAGACAGTCTGCGCCCGAATGCAAGCGGAGCGCATACTACTGGAAGGGGTGCGTAAACTAGTTCTGGGCGTTACAAATGAGCCAGTTTTTTTTTTTTTTTTTTCTTTTTTTTATGTCAGGCATGGCGTGCTCACAGTAGCATATACACAAACGTCAATTTGAGGGCAACAGCCAAGCTGCAGGGAATCCGCGTGTCCATCTAGGGCCTCCTTTATAGTTTATTAAGGTCGCGTGTTGGAGCTCATAAAGTCCGCAGGGTAGAATTTATTGAATTGTTACACGAGCGCGCAATACACCGAAAACAGCATCAACTCGTTTTGTAGCCTATGTGTGCTCGTTTCATTCTAGTCATAACCTTAATTAACGAACTCCAAAGCTCGCACACCGAGCGGTTCCGAAAGGCGTCATTTTTATGTATTTATGGGCATAGACTCGCTTTGCACGTATTGTCGAATAAAAAAAGGTTTGCAAGAACGTTCCACGCAAGACAATCCTTGTCTCAGCCTTACTCATATCATAATCGCCCCTCTCACTTAGGCTTGGTCAAGTTACTAACTATAGACGATGTAGGAGTGACCTCGTATTCTTCCTTAATTGTTTGCAGGGATACGTATACGACAGTACAGGTATCATATAACAATATAAACGTTCCAGATCGCCACTTCCGGAGTAGTCCGCTAGTTCCCATTCCCATTCAGAACTTCTCCTCCGCTAGTTCCCATTCCGAACTTCTTCTCGACCCTTCGACATTTTGAACGATGACCTGATGTCTTTCAAGGGCAGTATTTCCTTTTTCTTAGTGTGTTAGTAAGCGGCTGTGTGACTTTGTGTACCACCGCTCTTTACCTCTGGCTGTTAGTGGGCACTGTAAATAAATAAATAAACGCTAGCAATAGGGCAACATCCTTGCCACGTACTCTGTACCACGTATAACATTCTCATGAAATGTATGTTACTATCGTACTCGCAGCAAATAACAGTCTGGCAGCCGAAGGAAGCAACGTATCTGTATCATCAATGGCGTTTGAAGAATGACGAACCTTCTAGAATTATCTAAATAAATTGAATAATAGCTTCCTTTCTCAGAAGCTCCCATCTTTGATTTCTGAAAAACATCAGACGCCGCGCATTCTGTAACAAATTATGAGCTAACACGATTTATTGTTTTGACGGTACAGGTATGCATACGCGCCATATTTCAAGAAACATGTTCATGCAGAAACTTAACATATTTATTATTTTCCTTTTTTTTTACGGTTTCACCTAAAGAGTTACAGGAAGAAACGCAAAGAAAACCGCAAAAAACTCGGAAATTTACGTGGCTTGGCGCATAAATACACAAAAGTTAGTGGTTTCTTTTTTTTTTTTTTTTTTTTGGGGGGGGGGGGAAGTGAAGAGTAACGTAACTACGTTACCCGTTACTCGAAAGAAGTAAGGTGAGTACGTTACTCTTGTTGTTTTGAAAAAGTAACGAGTACGTTACTACGTAACAGAGAAATATAACGCGTTACCGGTAAAGCCGTTACGTTGTAACGCGTTACCGCCAACACTGGATGTCGAGGACAGACGAAATGGTCCGACGGACCCCGAGCTTACGTGAAAACGTTGTTTTAATCTCGTGCCGTCGAGCTCGTGCTAACTAGTAGCCTCGCCGTCTTTGTTGCCGACGACGCTGAAACCTGTTGACTGCTACAAGGACAAGAAACCGCGAAGCCACGGATAATCCTAATGATTCCCGAAAACGGGGCGTCCGAGCAGATATTAGAATAGCGTCCTGGAAAGCGATCCACGGACAGAGAGAGAGGTGTGCCAAGTCTTCACCACGCCCCTCAGGCCCGGGACGATCCTCTGCGTAGCGCGGTCCTCTTTTGCCAGGGAACAAATGCGAATTCGGTAAACGATTAAAAAAAGGACACCTGCCATTTCGGAACAGAGACTGCGTCGTACGTGCCGGGGAAACCCAATTGCGTCCTCACAGAGCCGGAAGAAGAACGAAGTGGAGATACGAGGCCCTCAGAAGGCGTGAAGAGATCATTCACAGCCATATCGATTATATATAAAAAAAAAGAATAATAATAAACACGGAGTGGGTGTAGTGAACCAGTTTAAAATTCAGTTATATTTTCTTAGGCGGCAGATAAAAATGGAAATTCCGTTTTAGCCAAGCAAAAGTAAATTGGGATAAGTCGGGTGTTATTCTGCTCAAACTGCCGAGTAATTTTTTTCTTGTTCGTGACGTTGATTGGGTCTACTGACCAATGTTTTTTTTTTTTTTTTTTTTTTTTTTCTTACCCCTATAAAATCATTAATAGGAAATACAGTACCAATAAATACTCATTTCGATTTCGTGACAGAAAATTGGAGGTTTAGGATATTGCTTACTCGTAGTCCATAGACGTTTAAAGCAGTCGCGCTTCGAGAGCTAGTCTGGACGCCGTGGATAGAAAACGCTTTGTTTGGACGCCATGGTCTGGAAACTGTGGGTAAGCCTCGGCAATGGTTCACTGTCAGACGATTTCCCCACACCAGCAGCAAGATGGCGACGCCCAGAGGCTGTACTTGTTGACGTCTACACGTGCATAGTATATTTAACAACCGTGTCATTGGCGTGTGTCAACACCATCCACAGCAAGGGGGAAAGTGTTGCCAGATTGGGGATAGACTTCGTTTTAGTAGAATTCTTCTGACTACAGTAAATCTGAAGCAGCAGAGGAATCCTGTTGCCAGACTGCTGGGGATGTCGCCAATTTTAACTAAATTCCTCAAAAGTCTGGCAACCTCTGAGTTCCAAGCAGCAAAACGGTTGACAGTGTTGTCAGTCTGCTGAGAATTCTCTAATTATGGCAGAATTTCTTGAATGGAAAAACTCAGTTATCTAAAGAAAGAAGGAAAAACAAAAAAAGGGGGAGCGTTGCCAGGCGGTTGACTAATTTCACCAATACTGGCCGATACAATGTAACGTTACAACAAATGCGAGTCTACGGCTCTTGTCTCATAGTCATAACTTTCAGAAAAAGCCAACTAAATAGCCGAGTTGGAAAAATAACTAACGACGAGCAAAAATATGTCATTACCAGATTTGAGACTCCAATAAATTGAAGTGTTCTCGGAACGAGATGAACGCAGTATGTAGGAAGGGACTTCCTACTAAAAATAAACTGCAAAACAAAGAACTTAAAAGAATATGCTCTAGCAAAATAAAGGACCATAAAAAGCATATACTAGCCCAGAAAAACAAATATGGCGGTTTCAAATAAAATGCGTCAAAGACAAGGAGGACTAAACAATACAAAAAAAAAAAAGCACAGAACAGGAACAAGAAACTAGCATCGGAATGCGACACAATCGCCGAAGGAACCGCAATAAAACACTCAGTTAAAGTTGCGCCTAAGAAACAAACTCGCATACGGAGGCGAGAATAGCAGACGAAGAAGGGGACCGAGGAAGGAACTGGGGCGAAGCGAGAGAATAACAAAGCCCTAATAAGGAACACAAGAAAACCGAAATTGAAATAGGAAAACAAAGAACCGAGGCATACCAGACGTAGAACCAATCAAACTGCGAGAGAGAGAGAGAGAGAGAGAGAGAGAAAGAGAGAGAAAATACAAAACGAAAACAAAACCAAATCAGGAAGCAACAAAGCAGTAAACGAAGACACAAAGACGGCAGAGCCGGGCCACGTGCATTCGAAATTAACAGGACTCCGCTATTTCGGGGTTCCCTTCACTGGAAGTACGACAAACGACCACGTGACCGCGTCCCCATAATTCGCTTCCGTCCCGTACGGCCCACAGCCGAACCAGGGACCTTAGCCGAACACGGTAAGTACCGCCACCTGCGAGGAAGCACGCGCGCAATGCACGCACTTCGAGATCGAAAAAAAGCGAATAAAGAAAAGAATATGGAGAGAAAGAGAGAAGGAGGAAGAGGAGGATAGAAAAGGCCGGTTTGGAAAACAAGACGACGAGACCACCTGCAGCTGCTCTCTTTTCCCCGCTCCACATTTATTATTATTCTTGCATTCATTTGTCAAAAACGACGCCCAAATCAGGGGCCTCTTAAAAAGCAATCGCGACCATTCCCTTTAGAAACATGAAAGTAAATTAAAATAAAAAAAAGGAATTGCACATCGTTTAGAGAAAAAAGGCCAATAATAAAAAAGAAAGCACAAGTTTGCTTCCGCCTAATTTACTGCGCTGAGACCCAAAAGGGAAAGTTGTTAAAACTTCCTAGCAAACGTTTTTAATCTTACATCTTTTCTTTTTTCTTTTTTTTTTTCTCAAAACAAAGCAGTTTGGTTGAAACGGCCTGGTTTCTAGTTCTTAAAATGCAGGTCTTTCGGGCGGACACATCCTATCCGTTGTCTCCTCAAAAGGCAAAGTAGCAGTTCTTTATTTATTGAAAGAATACTACCGGCAGACGTCTGCCAGCCAAGGCATGAGGACTATACACCAAAATATACATAAATACCCGATAACAAAATGAACGCATTCAATTTTATGAAAAATATAAGTTGTGAATTTGTGATCATTGCTGGTCACTAGTAATAAAAAAAAGTAGCATCTAAATTTGCGCTAACAATACAATCAAACGTACCTACTCCTGTAACGCTATTAAAAAAAAAAGAAGGGGGAAAAAATCTCAGTTTTGGTGGGATTCATTAAACACTTCTTAAGAAACGGATCCACCATAACAAATTTCCTCACCTTTTAGCCCGGTACCCCTTTTAACGAAAGCACCTTGACAAAGTGTCGAAAGCAAACATAGCAGCAGGCGCCATCAATATCGGCATCTCGGATAACAGTGAGCGCTAAGTGGCTGCATATATGCAGCGTAAAATGAACGTGGACCCGTTCTCGAAGGACGCTCCTCCGAACAGCGACGCGTTCTCCCTGCATTTCATCCGCGCTTTTCATCACCCTCTGACGAGATCCCCAACACGCCGATCCGCCGTTCCTAGGCCAAGCGTCACGTCATCGTGCATTCAACCGGATCACCACTAAAAATCAGACACTGCACGGCCTCATCAATACACGAGGAGCTATCGATTAAATCGACAGATTTAAAACATTCTCACCAAACTAGGACGCCAATTATAAAACTCGCATATAGTAGGAAGGCCGCGAAACCCATACGGCACCACTGCCTATATTTCAGTTTCGATCGGAGTCACGTGGTTTATAATTTGACGAGGTGACGAAAGCGTCTCGATCGCCTGCAAGCGTCTCAGCCTTTCATCTGACAACGCAGAACATGCGCACTCAATCTGCGCATTAGGCGTCCGCCGTTAAATTGCAAAGGCTGGTTTCAGTTGCTCCCTCTCTTCCATCTAGGCTCTCTAATGGCGTGACATCTAGAGACCCCTGGTGACGGGACAAAGAACGAAAGGGACGCGCGGGGCGCAGTTTTCCCCATGGGGGTCATCGGAGCACACTAGTCACACGGCGCGGCAGTTTTTATAATGGGGCTGGTCAGACACACCGGAGTACGAGGCATAATGACTGCGGGGCAGGCGACACAGCCGACGAACCCCCTCCTCCTCCGCACGCCACCGTTCCTCGGAGAGGCCCCCGACGATTGACCCTCGAACACGCCGGGGTCGGCGAGCAATTGGCGCCGCACGTGCACCGCGTATCAAACCAAGCGGCTCGGCTTGAGCAATTTTGGAGTATCCATGCTCTTGGTTGCACGTCTGTGTTAGGGGCGTGCAACCATGCAGGAATAAAGGGGCCACCGAGGGAACCGTGGGAACCTTTATAGGGAGTTTTCGAAGATCGTTTTAGAAGTCCGATAACGATCAGTCCAGTTGTTTTTCAGTTAAATTTTTCTCTTTCCATACTCCTGGTGAGTAAGTTTTACTAGAATGCTCCGTTACCTCCGATAACTGTACTCGATAATTCACCGGCGCCTTTGTTGGTGTTTCGGGCGAACATTACTTCTAAAGGCTATCATTTCCTAATAATGAGACTGTCGACAATGGTAGGATTGTCTTGGCTAGCCGCAGATTCGGATACGTCGCATTTCTACTATTCATTGTCCAGAACGACCACTTCGCTCCAATATATTGTATGGTACGCGACACGTATTTAATTTCTAGAAATATCGGATTGGGTTCTAGCAGATCGTTTAGCCGCACCGATAACGATATACCCGCTACCGAGAAAACCAACTGCTCGTGCTCAAAGGCGCTGCGCGCGTGTCTCTGTGCACGCGAGCATCGGGTATCGTTATTGAAATGCAAAAACGATCCCCTCACATTCCGTATTATTTACGTCCCGTATGCCGAAACGCCGGTTTATTTCTTCGTTTACTCCTTTTCTAATGTCAGGAAGTCTGAGCTGTCAACGCCAGAAAGCGTTGGCACGCGCATCGGCGAAACCGGCCTCGCTTAGAAGAGCGCATTCTGAATTGCATCCGTTCCTTCGCAAGATTGCTACCGGGTGCGCGGTCTCGCACCGATTTCGCTGCCCGCGATATAAACGCAGAGAGAAAGAGTCTGCATTTCTAAAGACACGTGACTATTCTTCGTAAACCATATAGCTGGGGGGATATTGAGCGGGACAAAAATAAAACCTAAACCCATCGGTCATGAGTGAAGTGTGTGTCACTGAACGTTTCCATTTCCCGAGCTCACAAAACTTAACACCGAAGAACTATCAGGAGCAAAAAAAAATAAATCAAACGAGGGCATATAACAGACTCCGTGCCGCATTTTTTTTAAAGTATCATTTCCCATGTCAGGCGCTCGACCGAACACTTTTTTTTCTCCTCGCAGCCTGCATTGATACTCGATATAAAATATGCGGATATGCAGAAAGACATGGATGTAGAGTTTCGCTAGTGTCGTACTACAACAAACCAATTTTACGGCGAAAAAAGGTATAAATGCCCCGGGAAGCCTTTGGACGTTCGGCATACGCGTCGAGTGTCTTCCTATACGGCTCAGGCGTTCCCAGGGTTGCCAGGGTCCGCGCTCAAAGTAGAACGTGCACGCCAACCGCGCCGCAAGATACAACGCGTCAACGAGTCGGCTCTAAAAGTAGAATCGTTCCAGAAAAGAAAAGAAGACGACGACGACGGCCCGCGAGCGTCCTCTAATTGAAGCCTAAACACGCCAATTTTTTTCTATTTTTCCTACGCGGTCTTCGTCCCTGCCGCGCAATAACGTAGCCTCGTTCCCAGCAGCAACACGGCGTTTAACCGCCAACGCTCCGGCGCCGTGACACGCATGCGCCACCCCCACCACGCAAAAGAGAAACGCATTAGCCGCGCGCGGAGTACCGAAATTACGCAACATTCGAAACGACACTGGTCTACACAGTATACCCTTCCCTTAGCACGACCACCCGACGCTCATACGTAACGCGATAGTGGTGTACAAATCGCGCGTTCGTATGGACCAATCCCCACGCCGGCCTCGTATGCCCCGTGACGATCGCTCAGCGGGTTCCTGCGTGGGCGGAGAAGGTTGGTGATGCACGGGGTGGTGCCCGGTCGGCTCGTTCATTGGTCTACGAAGAGCTCGAGCGCGAGAGCGCGCTTTCACGGTGGTGGATCGTGGTGCTTCCCCGCGCCTCGAAAAGAGAATTCACTGCTCCCATTCTGCGTCGTTTCCTCATGAACGCGCCTGTTGAAGCGTGATGCGTCCGGAGAGCAGGCGGTGGAGATTACAAGCAGGCCTGACCTCTCTCTCTCCGCGCCGCCCCCATTACCTGCCGTATTATATGCGCGGGATACAGGCACCTTTTGCATGCCGGGAATCGAGCGATTATACAGGCACCGCGCGCGAGTCGTCCGCCTAGACTGCGTGCGGCTGCGCGGGAGAAGACAAGTTTCAGTAAACGCTAACAGATGTTGTCAGAAGTAAGCGTATGCAGGAGCTAGGCCTTGTGTATCTTCAACGTGCGTCACCAGCTGATTGGAGCGCGACCTTTCTTGCACGCGGCGGCGACTCTTGGAGCGCTCGTTGCGGAGAAGCGACGAAGCGTGCGAAAAGGGTAGCGCGTCAATCGACCGGTGACGAACGTCGGCGGTCCGTGTCTAGATGCAAGTTTGCCAACGGCTGCGCAGGGGAAACAATCTCGTGGATCGGTTTGGCTTGGCTCGTCACCGAAAGGGCCGGTGCATTTCTACTCAAAACAGCTGAGCACCTATACCGAGCTCACATATGGATCAGCGCAAGCTTTGTCAAGCACTCTCCGCGTCTCCATAAACAATCCGAAGGGAGTATGCGAGAACTTGCACGATGACCTTCTAATAAACAGTACCACGAATAAACACCATATTATTTACTTAATAAAATAAACGCGGGTCTGTCCTTGGTTCGAGAGTGCATGCGGCCTGCCATGGCGGGTGATGCAACCGATCGATCAGGACGATTAATTTCGGTGTCGCAAGAGCGAAATGCAGCGGGCTTCCCCGGGTGTTTCGGGCCCCCTGGTGGCTAATCGAGGAACCGTTAGGGCACTCACTCGCAGAGCACCCGCGGGCGCTTCGTGCACGCCCAGTGCATCGGGCAACGACGTGCAAATGCCACCGAGGTCGTCCCGACGCTCTCCCGCAGCTCTGGTACCGGCCGCCTTTTAGAAAGACGCATGAGGAAGCAGACTGAGTTTTACCTCGACACATACACCTCATGATGGACACTGCCCTAGCTCAGACACTTCCCTAAACTCGACCGTCCGAGTTCGGACAGTCCCGAGATGGCGTGGTTCACTGAAGAGCGGTCGTATTAACGCTGCATTTGCGAATGCATGCAATCCTAAAGGGGTGAAATCCTCCCTCACCCCCCCCCCCCCTTTAAAAACAAAAATAAGAAAGTGCCGGGTGTTTCGAATAAAACGAACGGTGTTTTTCTCGGCGCAAAGCGTAAACTACGCGTCGTCGAAAGCTCCGTCTGCGCAGAAATGCAGGGCGGTTGAGACTAGTTGCCAAAGATTCAGAACCTTAAATGATTCGGAAGTTATAAGCGATTTGCGGAAATACTCGATGGGAAAATGGCGTCCAACGAAGCCATGGAGATGAATGGCGTCTGCTACCGGGAACGGAGGCAATCAACCTTGAAACAAAATAAGTAAAACATCAAATACCTAAAAGTAAGCACACGCCCCTATAATTAGCGTGCAGTTCACACAGATTAGCGAAAGGACGCCCGATCCACGAATATCCGCCAACGTCGGTCACGAAAACACGCGCCGGCTCTGAAGCCCCACTTGCACGCACAGCAGACGATCTCAATGACGCCATCGTCTCGTCTGCTTTAGTGATCTCGCCAATCGGCCGCCGGCGAGTAGGATCCATAAGATGCGACCACAAAATAAGCGAGACGGGACCATTTCATGTTGACGTGAAGCTCCGTCCTAGAACACCATCATGCTCGATCCACGGGCGTAAACTAGCGTCTGTTAGAATCCCTCAGCGTCTGTCCACGGGCACTAACAGAGCGTTTGAAAGGACGCAACGCGACCTAGAAATAGCTGCTTTCGTCTTACCAGGGACGCTGCTCAAAACTTGAGAGTGACAGGTCCACACAAACGCGTGCACGCGCCTTCGTGCCCACAGCGCCTCGTCGGCTATCATCGAAACTCCATTAAAGTTCACCTCGGTTTCGCACACCTCTGCTGGGCTGTCGACCGAACGAAAGTTCCCAGAATTAAAAGAGGCCCTGAGACGGTTTTACACAGCGTCGAGCCTAACGCCGTCGTCTGAAACGCGACAACAAAGTTGTTTACGTCGTCAGGCTTCGCTTGTTTTTTTTTGTTCTTTTTTTTTTTCCGTGGGAAGCAAGCGTCCCGTTTCCTTCCGGTACGTTATTTTTCTCGTAGATCCTCAGAACTCGATTCTTGCCTGACGTTACAGAAAGAAAGCCATCTCCACAAGGGGAATGCTACTTTGGCGGACCTACACTGCGCAACGTACGGTGAAGTTCGTGGGGCGCCTCACAAAACAAAAACGAAATGGAGGTTTGTGTTTAGACAGCGCAAGGTCGCTTTGCTTTGAGGTATGGCGAAACTGGTTTACGTTGTAGATGAGAAATTTAGCCAGTGCAGTACGAACGCTTGACCGGGGGGTCTCTTTAACGTGCACCGCGTACCGGTCGCACGCCGGTACGATGCATCCAGATCGGCAGGGGTGAACCCGCACACTCGATCACCGATCCCCCCCCCCCCCCCCCCCAAAAAAAAAAAAAGAAAAAATTTTTTTGACCGTATGAAGGAATAACTTGTCTTCTTTTGCTTCGCCCTTTGATTCCTTTGTTCTCCGCGGAAACCGTGGACTACAGCTTCTTCGTCATGGGTTTCTTTGCGCAGGTACAGCTGTCGCCATTTTTGGCGGCATCCTGCGTGGCGGTACCTGCAGCCAGCGTAACAGTGAGAAGAGCTTCACTCTTAGTTTGAACAAGGCACAACGCTGTCCTGCCGTTGGCTGCAGCAACAACAACGGCACGATCGCGGCCGGGATTGGGATTTAGGAATTGTCACACCGAATTTGACGCTTCTCACTTTGCTAAAGCACTGAATTGTCTATTCGTATTGAATTTATGTTCAAAGGTTTCACGAACAGACACTGGCTATGAATCCTGATTAATGTACATGTATCCATGTATTATTTGCAATAAAATGAATGAATGAATGAATTAATTAATTAAGTTCACGGAACTCGGCAAGGCGATGCCCTCTTTGCGAACGCCGTTTCTTCAAAATACGTTATATCCTAAGAGGCGTTTTATTATTTTTATAATGTATATTTAAAAAAAAATGCTTCAAGCTATTTGTTAGTGCACTTTTCGGGAAACAAATTTAACGGGCTGTAAGAATAGTATGAACAGACCAGAAAGATGCTCGCTTCCCTCAGCAATAGCCCGATCCTCGAAGCCAGCACAGCTAAAGGCATGCCCTCCTATTTCGGTAGTTTTGTCGACACTTCCTCCGCATTTATCTGAAAGAACTTAAGCAAAACATCGAGCAAAAAAAAAAAAAAAAAAGAAAGAAAACGGTGTACGCACAACAGACACGAAGTTTGCTGAAATGACCATTCGGCGAAAAATATAGTCCATGAAGCGTCAACAATGTTTCGTACATCATTCGCTTAGAATATGAACACCACCCAGAGCAAACTACTAATACAGAATGTAAACTAACGCTTATAATATTATAGACGACCCGTAAAATTCGGTTTCTCTACGTATCGCGCTGCAATTTTCAGCAGAGGTGCAAGCAGGTGGTAAAATTTTACAGTGAAAAAAAAAAAATACTTACCTCGTTAAAAAAATTTGTGTAATTTACGTCGCCACTTCGCAGGCGATGCACGCGTAGAGAGAAGTGCTGACGACAGATGGCGCATGCTGCGTCGAGGGAGTATAAGCACTGGATTTAACAAACAAGTACCGCCAAGCTGTTGCATGCTGGGACGCACTTGAACCAAAAATGGCGGCGCGTCGCCCCCCATCTAGTTTGACGCGGCGGCGCGGCGCCGACATCTACAGTTAGACCAATAGGAGCGTGCTTGCAAACGGCGGCGCGTCACCGGCAGCCATAGCAGACCAATAGGAGCGTGCGCGTATGGATGTGGGATGCGGCACGTGCCAAAAATTGCGACGCGTCGCCGGCATCCAATAGAAGCGCCCGCGGCACGATCAAACGATGGCGATACTTGGATAAGTGAGGATGTCCAGCGCTTTACGAGGGAGCGCCGGCCGATTCGGGTTCTTTTGCGAGATCGTCTGCTATCAACCCAAATCGGCCGGTGCTCCCTCGACGCGGAGTACGCCATCTGTCGGCAGCGCTTCTCTCTACGCGTGCATCGTCTGCGAAGTGGCGGCGTATATTGCCCACGATCAGGTTTTTGTTTTGTTTCTCTTTTGAACGAAATAAGTTAATCCTTGAATATTTTCTCTTAAATTTCCCCCACCTGCTTGAACCTTCGTGGCAAATTTCAGCGCGATACGTTAAGAAACCGAATTTCGCTGGCCGTCTAAAATACCTTAGAAGCGTTAGTTTACATTTCGTAGTTCCTTGAACGGCGTTGTTTATGTTTTCGTATATTTTGCTCAGTGTGTTCTTTGCTCAACAGAGCATACGTCATTTCGTTACAATGTTGCATGCACCAGGAAGCGGGAAATACGGCGTAATTCCGCGGCACTATGCAGAAAACAAAAATCAAATAAACAAAGTTGAGCAAGCAGACGTCGCACGACCTCAGATGTTTTTGTCGTCTGCTTCGCTTTCGCTGCACGGGTAGCAGACAAAAAACTTTCCGTTTCGTTCCGTGTATTTTTCTCGGTCCGTTCTCTGGGGAACCCGTGCAAGTTCACCTGTCGCTGACTCACGACCACGCTGCCGCAACAAAAGGAGCTAACGCTCTCACAATTAAAAGTGGCCGTGAGACGAGTCGCCACGGTCGTGCCACCGCACGACGCCCGTCCAAGTCACGAGTCGACATCGACCCGCCTCACGCTTTAGTTCGGTAGCAGACGATCGTCTGCCCTCAGCTCGGTGTCTATCTCGGGTAGATCCGAGTTACTCTGGCGGATCATGTCGCACGACAATACAGATAGAAATCAACCATCAAGGAGGGCAGGTTCTCGAGCTCCGAAGTGAGATCGAGCAAATTGTGCGACATGTAACTTGTGTTTTTTTTTGTTTTAATTTTGTTTAAAACGGCGCGTTTTTTTTTTTTTGTTTTTTTTTTCCACCAATTAAAACGCTGCATTGAGAGTTTGAATAGATTGGATTCAGATAGGTTTAGTTCATCACGAAGTTTCGTGACCGACTGTTTCGTATTCCGGTGTACAAACATTCGTCCTTCGTTCTCGACGAAAAAAACAGCAAAACAAAACATATGCAGCCAACTTCCATATGACAGAAAAGCAGCCAATGCGAACGAGAATCCTGTGGCGCCCTAAGAGTTATACCGTCGAAAGGATGAAGAAAACCTAGGGAAGCTGTTGAACGATTTTCATAATGAAAACGTTGTGTATACTTGTTTTGTTTTTGTTGCTCCGTTCCAGCATAACCCGGCAAAGTTCGAAAGCTACGGCATAGAGACATATAGTACTACGTAAAGAGTGGCCACTCGAGCCGTTTCGCGGCCCAGGAGTTAGGGACTCTACTGGCCGTTAGTAGGCGCAACAGTGCCACTTATTTTGAACATTTGTCAGATATATAATATTAATAAATAACTTCATTGTATAGAGTAAACTTTTAAAATTATTACGAACTTTGAAAGCTTCCAAAAACGACTTCAACGGCTGTGACCATGGCCACTATGGCTGCGGCACGACGGTTGGCTTCGGAGTCGTGGACTCGACGGAGGGCGATACTTCGGCTGCTTGGTCTGTGTCTCTTGCCTCGTTGTGTGGGTTGAGTTGGTTCCGCGGCTTGTTGTCTCGTGCGGGTTTCTAGTCATTCTTCCGTTGCGGTCAAGGTATATGGCTGTAGTTTCTTTGTTGACGGACATTTGCATTCGGTCACTGAATTTAGAAGCGACTGGGCCAGTCATATGTGCAAGCGCCATTCAGCACATGGTCATATGTGTAGGCGCCTTTCATGGAACTTGGACGGTAACTTTTTTAAATGCCCTCCATCGTATTGCATTTGTCGCTGTAAGTCTCGCTGTAATACAGTACTTTTTTCCAGTGTACAACTGCTGACGCGTTATTCATACATTTTGCATGTGTATTGTTATTTTTGTAATGTATGAATAACATACATAACTTCGTGTCTTCAGAGTTGATGTTTGTTTTGCTTGTCATAGTTACAAAAATAAATACTTTTGTGTGTCAATACCTGGTGTCGTCCCATGTCGTCCCTTCAAGAGAGATAGCACAAATGTGAAAATATCCTTTTCGGCGTGCGGTCAGTTTGAATTATATGTAGCGCCAGATGACTTTTCTTCTGCAGTACAATTAAGGTATGCTTATGAAACAATTCTATTTTAAACAAAAACCATGCTAGTAACAATAACACTGACTCGCTAAACTAGAGGGCGCATGCTACTGCCCGATACAAAAATACCGCCAGAATTCGCCTTGAATCCATTCATTCATCTGGCCAGCGGTTACTGCGTATATCCATCCATTGAACACTCAACTAGGGACTATACTGGCCGCTGGGTGCGCTCGCTGACGCTGAATTGGGCCGCTGGGGCCTATGGAAGTGTTGGCTCTTTACGTAGTACTATATTTCTCTATGGCTACGGCCCCCATGAGGGGAGACGGAGTCAAGCACAGGAAGGGAGCGCTCCGACGGTATACGTCGTCACGTGCCTCGCGCAGACATTCTGATTAGCTCGACTTAGCTTTCGCCGTCTACCAGAAGTTGATACAGTGCATTGCCCTAACCATGAGCTCTCGGAAAAGATTCGCGGAAACTACCCAACCGCGCCGTAAACGAGACGGGGCGACGACGGCCGAACGAAGAGAACTTCGGTCCTCCGAACCATTACACCACCTGGAAGACAAGGCCTGTACATGACGTCATCGTTAGTGGACCCAAGACACGCTGAAACTCGGCTAGAGCCACCGCGAAAGCCGCACACTCGTCCGTCGTGGCGACGTCGCGTGCTATAGCGTCGCGCTCCTCGTGAGACGCGGCACGAAGCACTGACGGCGACGCTGACAAACTAGTGACGACGTTTGTGGGGGAAAAGCTTTGTCTTCTAGATGGTATTGCCCGAAACCTCGCCGGTAAAAGCGTTCGTCTCTTGGACGCCCGCCCGCATATTTGGAAGCCTCAGCCAGTACGGACGAGAGCTTCCGGCACTCGCACAAAAACGCGCCGGCCTTCACCTCTTCGACGTCAGAGGGCGTTGGTGGACGGGAAAAAGTTTGCAAAGCAAAAAGCCATGGATGGAGGCATCAACACGCCCTTCCGGACGACGGGAAAAAAGTAGAACGAACACTCGTCACGCCATCTCTCGGTCGGAGTCTTTCTTTTTTTCTTTTTTTTTTTCTGCTTCCTCCGCGTCGTTCCCACGCCAGCGCCCTCCTCTGGGACGCTGGCGAAAAAACAAACTGTCGGGGAAACGCCCCAACCACTCCGCATTTTCGGCAAGCACGCACTTCACTCGGAGCGGAGACGGAAGCACGTGTCGCTCGCGGTAACCTGCAGATGGCGCTAGCTGCAAACATCGTGGACTAAACCATACACACACACAGTCCACTCCGGAAATATATGTGACGTCCTCCGTTGTCTTCTAGATGCATGCTGGGAATTCGATGTACGGCACGTGGATTAGATATGGGGATGTCGGTTTAAAGGAACCAGAAAACAAAATTGGTTCGATTTTTACGAACTGAATATCGCAACTACGGAGAAGGCGCCGATACCCAGTGGAAAAAGGCCTGATGCAGGGGAGCGGGGAGCTACTGCCTACACGAGTGTTCAGAAAAACTGGCAAGGTTTAACGGCCGAAATGTGAAACAGAGGAAGGAGGATTAAAACACGAGGTTCAAGTTGGGAACAGTGCGACGCGAGAGAACTAGCACATTAGGATTCGCGTCAGTGCCCAACGAATGAGTTGACTGAAATCACAGAATTCTAACGAATGCCCGGAATAGAGCACGTGCTACTAGCATTGCCCACTCAGGGGATCGGGTTGTGAGGAACAGTGGCACAAGCGCCAAACGGCCGAATATCGACTAAAAAACTGTTCTGGTTGGACACGAGTTGAAGAGGTTAATAACATTCCTTCATTGTCTTTTTTTTTTTTTTTCAACAGCGCGTGAAGCAAACTATTGCACATCTTGTATATTATGAACATCATGGATTACGAATGAATAGCATTTAGCGATATCGAGGAAACAGGTTGCATGTTCCCTTCGACGTTTTGTTGCGGCTTCATAGCGGATAGCAGGCAAGCCACCCACAAAAGAGAGTCCAAGTCGATGTTATTTTATGTCTACCCCGTCGTTTCTTCTCCGTCCTCAACTTCCACCGATAAGAGTGGATACCGCTATATAATCCCAGTTGGAACTGACTAGTCCAAGTTCGGTATCTATCGCGCGATGCCACTGGCACTCTTCCTTCATTCCAAAGCATAGGGCTAGGTGGCGCAAGCAGCCGCCCGATATCTCAAGAGTATAGCAACTACCGTACCGACCACCCGTCCAATAAACTCCCGCAGCATCGAGGGAGGACATCCGTCAACAGAGTGCCGAAGGCGCGAAACGCTAAAAACAACAACAGCACAAAAATGGCCCAGCCTTTGATCCCGAGAGGCGCCGGCGCCGCCCAGCCGCAGCTATCGATCCCGCAGTGTACGCGCGCTGAGATGGACGAAACTCCTTGAGAGTACGTGAGCAGACGACGGCACCGATGACGTCACTCCCTCAGTCTAGCCGTGTCTCCTCCGTTTCGATTTCGGGTTTGCAATGCATCGATCTAAACGAGAACAGCTGCAGCTCCACTTTTGTCCAAACTTTTGCTCTTTCGTCCCAAAAATACGCGCAGTAAGAAACAAAAATGACGAAGCTAAAAAAGCCCCCGTCCCAGTTAAAAAAGAAAAAGAAAAAGAAGTATACATTGTTATATACCCTTTCATCGTAACTTGTCAAGCGGCGAAGTCCAAGCCCCCGAGCCAAACAGAGCATCGGAGCCAAACACGTGACCGCGTGTATTATGTCGAAGGGCACTTTTTCCGTAAAAAGCTGTCACGTCGCTCTGATCTCCGATCTTCTTCGCAGAGGCCGTAACTTTCTTTATCCCTTTCATGAAGTCTCGCTGAACCGTCGCGGCCTCGCGACGAAAGAACATGTTCCCGAATCCCGATCAAGCAATACTGCGGAAGACTGCTCGGTTCACCAAAATGTTGGCTTGCTCCGTCGGTGGATAAACCAGCCTTCTTCGGCTGACAAACCAGCTCCCGTTGCATGGAGAAAAAAAAAAGATGGTTTGCGTCTATCGGTGTTCGTCCCAATAGTTGGACTATAGGCCAAAGATGGGAAACTTGCATTGACATATTGTTCCTTGCGGTACCGGTCAGTAAGAAACCCGTGTCGCCAGTCCAACAACGACAAAGTTTGCTCGCAACCACGCCAAATGCACCCTTGCCACGAACCTTCCAAAAACCTGAGCGTCGACGACCGGTGAAAAAAAAAAAAAAAAAGAAGAAGAAAAAAAGGCAATTTAGTGAAAAGCGGTTCTGATCTACACTTGCTCGCGTCACCAAAACGCCGCAATTGTTACAAGAAAAGTTGGTTCTCTGCTGATCTAGTGGGTCTAGGCTAGAAGAGCGCGAACCTTTTTAGTTCAAAGTGACGCGCTTCTTTCTTTCAGTGAAGTTCGGACATGCTAATGGTTTCACAAAGGGTCACTTTGAATTAAAGGTTTTGTAAACCTACGCCTACGTCTTAGTACCATTGTATTATGCCCTCTAGCCCAGCGCATATATAAACGGTGACAGCCAATGAGCAGCACCAGTCAGCAGCATCGACACGGAGCGGAGCCTTAATTAAACTTTTAAAATGGCCGGTGAGTCAGTGCAGTTGTACGTGTACTGCCGCACAGCCGTTGTCTAATCAAACCGGACGTTAAGAATTGCCATCAATCGATTGTCTAAAACGCAATACACCAAACAGCATCCGGGAAACTGTACCGTCAAAAGACCGAATCAGCTATAAAACGAACGAGGCAGTTAAGTGGCTCACATATTCCGGCAGACGCGTTTTCCTTTCGCCATGCAAGGACAGGAGATACTATACATTTTGTCTAACGCTACGGAGGCTATAGCCAAAGCAACGGGCCGGCAGGTCCCATCACCAGTCGGTTAGAAACCACGTGGTGTATTGATAGTTTCGGTTGTAGTCTATCGCAAAATGTAAAAGCTATACCCATTTTCACCATAAGAACCGTAGCAAAAAAAAGTCCGGCTCCTCGCGGAGGATTACTAATTTCCCTCTTTATATTGATAATTAAGATATCTGTAGGTGAATTTTAGATTACATATCTGTTATCTTATCAAGACGTACACGTACCAAACGCCAAAAGCATCGCCTTTTCCTCCGACAACAAAATCTCGTAATAATAATAATAATAATAATAATACTTTATTAGCATATATTTGAGGAGATCCAGGCCTGCAAGGGCCGCAGAAGGCAGGGTGCCCATACCAAAAGGCCTGCGGGCCCAGCCTGGGTCCTATTGTTCATAGTTGTTCACGGGTCAGTTCGTGTGTCAATACTGGCGCTGCACTACGTGGCCCGTAGGGCAGCCCTCATTATAGTCTTGAGGTCGTCGGCGTCAGGTTGTCTAGAACTACTTCGCGCCGCGCATGAACAATGAGCAAAACTTCCTTTTTTCTTGAGGTGAAAATGGGTCTATATAGTATGACTGCAACTGGCTATTTGGCAGGGCTATTTGAATGTCAGTTTAGAAACCATTATACCTGTGAAGTTGCGTGACCTAGACAGACATATAGAGGCACAAGAATGATTGATTTCACGCATTCGAAATATCTGGTGGCCTCAAGGGGGATACTGTTTTGGTCCGACGGAGACTCTCATTGGCCACAGCACCGGACGTCTCCATCATAACGAATTCCCGGAGGAAGTCAAGCGCGCCCACTTCGTCGCCCACGCGGCGCGAGGCGTGATCGAAAAGATGGGACCACTTAGCGCGTGACAACAAAGTATCTGCTGCCAGAGCGCCGTCCTTGTGGCGACGTGGGACGCACCCCGGCAGACAAAACATGACATCGTGACCTTCACTTGACCTTCCCGGGGAACTCGGGGAAACGAGCTCGCTGCTCCGAGCGGCAACGCGGAAGCGAGCGTTCGAAAAAAAGGAGGCCCGAGCGTGGACGTCCTCGGCTAAGGATAGACCCTTCGTTTAATCGATGCACCGTGCCGGAGAAATTAGCCCGAGAGTGGGCCGCTCTAGTGAGAGTGCCGCGGTGAAAGCAGAAACAACCGGCTACTAGACCTTTGGCTAAATCACACCAGCACCGTGCCGCGAGTGTAGTTACACGCGCTGCATTTGCTGGCGTGAGCAGCAGTAATCCTTCTTAAACAAAAAAAAAAATGGCACAAATGAAAACATTTTGCTTTTTTTTTTTGCTATTAAGTTTTGAAATGGAATCAACCACATTCTAATGCATTCGGGATACAGCCTCCTCATTTTTTTTACAAAAGATCCATCTCACCAAGCGCTTGGCACATGCGTGAAGCCGCCATAAGATTAATTTATAGGAGGAAGGAGGCAGTGCCCGAGACGTCCCGTGCTCTGCAAGCGCAGGCCTCCAACGACGTTGGGCACGTGCTGAGATACTAAAGTCCCCTCGATGCATTGCGGCAGCAGTGGCATACCCAAACTTTCTGGTAAAATCGGTCTATTCATATTAAGAGAAGTGGACCGCAAGCCCCATCTGACCCAGCCTTCAGACATACTCCACCATAAATTAGCTCGTTGTCCACAGCGCATGTTCAGAGCACCCCCCCCCCCCCCTATCGTCTGCCAAGGACACCAAATCTTGATGGTACGAAAGGAATGTTGCGGAGGAGCTCAGTGCAAGTTCATCATCGGAACGCGCTTTGTAGCAACCAACTCAGCTACGGCGGTCAGCGAGGATCACATACCACAGCACAGACCAAACATAATACGAAGGTGGTCGAAGCTGGTCGAAGGAACATGAAAACTAAGTCTCCTCGAGGTCTCACAGTGGCGGCCAACGCGTCGCCAAGAGAAGTCCCTCGTCGAAAGGTGTACTAACAGGCTTGCAGGACACTTCTTTTCAAATACATCTATGGTAGAGGAAAGGTCAACCACAATCCGGAGACTTCCCTTAACGAAACGGGGGCAATCAGACTTCCAGGAAACTTACTTTCAAATACGCGGACTGTAGACGTCATCCGGCATTCGAAGACTCACTCACCGAGAGACTTGTTGAGCCAGTCGGCAAGGTCCTCCTTGAGCGGAACCAGGTGCTGCTCCTGTCGCTGCGTGACCCGCAGGTAGAACTCGTCCACATCCCTGGCCCTGTGCGCGGCGCCGCCGTTGGTCCTGGTCGCCCTGTCCTTGGCCACGTCGAGCGAGAAGTCTCCGCTGACGCGACGCCACGAGCACGACTTCATGCCGACGTCGTCGTCCGGTCGCCGCTCCTCCTGGGCCTGCCGCTAACTTGGTCCCGAACTGTCCTCTCCCGCACTGCCATCGTCCAAGACGCCCCAGAGGACGTCACCGGTGATCCAGTGTCCGCGGTCTGGATGACCGGAGCTCGAGCTGCGGCCCAATGGGAGAAGGCAGAAACGAGGTATAAGTTCGGTTACCAAGACCGGGCTGAGACTGCATGCAGGCGGTGTTTAAGCAGCATTTTGGCCATATTTTCTCGCCCATTTACACTAGCATAAATTATCCGATTCGGTCGTCCTCCGACTCTGTGGTCCCCACAAGCTCTGTTGCCTTTCAATTAGGACCTCAACTTCGCATTCCATTTGTGATCACAGCTCTGTCAAAAACCGGCGGGTACGGCAAACAAGCACGAAGGACTGTCTGCTCTTAGTGTCCGCGATAGTACAAGGTTCTAAACTGAACACCCGATAACAAACGAAAATGCACTGCAACTTTCCAGAGAAGCAACAGAAGGGAAAATGAGAAACGAGAGTCCCGGACAAAATGAGAACGTGAGGGAGGCGCTTCAATTGTCCCGCGTCCAGCGCGAGCTTCCGACCTTCGACGACACTTCGGCGTCTCGCTCGCAGCCAAAGCACGGAGGAAGGCGTGGAGAGCGTGCTGGAAGCCTTCGAAAGACACGCCCTGCCGCTCTCACTCTGGCAGTGGGTAAAGGGGGAATCAAACCAGCTTCATTGGCGTGGGAGCCGCGTGCACTGTCAACTCGGCCAGGCACGTGGCAATATTGCGGAATAAGGAGAACATGTGAAATTCCCCCGATTGCCACAATGCATGATTAATCGATTATTCAGTGAACAACCGACTACCTTCTTAATCGATTCATTATACATAAATAAACTTTCTCGGGGGTGCCATGCATGGACGTCGATTTCCGTCGCTGTCGAACTCAACGACGAGAAATTTTAATTGTGAGATCCCTCCTTGTTTCCTCCTTAGTGAGATTCCTTGTTTTCAAAATATGGCAAACCGGATTTCATTTTTTCAGCTAAATAATAAATTTGCATACAAGTATGTACCACCAACGAGAATTTTGCGACAACAATACTAACCGAACCATATAAGTATGTTTCAAAACTTTCTCAATTGAGCGAAAGCGCTTGGAATTGTAGCTAGCTATTTAACGTCAGTCAAAAAGGTACTCGGATGGAACAGCGCGGATGAACAGACACACTCACAGGCACACAAGAAGAAAAACTGACTTCTTGTGTGCCTGTGAGTGTGTCTGTTCATCCGCGCTGTTCCATCCAAGCATGAATTACCAACTAGCCCAAGCATCCACATTATCAAAAAGGTACATACAATTTTTCTTTTGTCCTTAGCTCTACTTCTGCCATCAGCCTATGACGCGCAAATGTATCCCAAACCAATCCATTCTATGAAATGAGCGGGATTCGTAAAATCACTGTTCCTGCATTGCTAAAGATAATCCTAGCAATCCTGCTCCTCAAATGTACATTATATTCATAATTTCGCCGTACGCTAACAATTCTATCAGCTTCCACATTACGTATACCGATTTCTCTCTTAAATATTTGCATATTGGTTACCAATTCATTCGTTAAAACCCTTAATCGATTAACACCCTTAAACATATAGTGTAGTATCAGCACTCTAAATATACATCACGCTCGATTTTGTCTTATAAACGTGCCCAATAAATATACTTCTAGTGTCTACTGATAGCCGCGCATGCAGCCAATCGACGTCCAGCGCAACAACAAAATAAAACATATATGACAAAAAAGGTTATTTTCCATAAATCGACGCATAGCAGCTGCGCCTGTTAGCGATTGAGGTGAAAAACGACGGCAGCTGCTTCAGCAGACGACCAGACGCCCCCCCCCCCCCCCCCCCCCCACCAAAAAAAAAAAAAAAAATAAGAAGCAGCGAAGAGCACAGCACTGGCCGTTGGCGCTGATAAAGAGCAGCGCCCTCCGGACAAATCTACGTAGAAGGCAAGGCCTTTCTACCCTTGACGAGCACGATGCTCGTCAAGCTTCAGCGTGATTGCCGCTCGGATCCACTAACAATGACGTCACGTGCAGGCCTTGTCTTTAAGCTGGCAAAACCCAGACGGTTGCTCCGATCAACTCGAGACGCTCTGTTTGTTATCCCTGGGCGCCTTTCTCGGCGTTTTCACTTTTCGCTTCCAAAGCACACTCGGCTTTGCGCTTTTACTTTATATTTCACTTCCCGCTTCTTTAATCGGTTGCTCTTAGAGGCTCCAATGAAGTAAAAAAAAATGCATCAACGATGATAAAGTATTACCATCATCTGGGAGCCCTCGTTTACTTTACCGGGCCTGGACCAGACGAAAAACCCCGGTCTTAAGCGCACAACGATCGAGCCTTAGGCGGAAGTACCGAAAGGGTAGCACATACCACGAACGACCGATTTGTAACCAAACTGTGGGGGCCCCCTCCCTCGTTTTAAAGGAAGTGCGGGTTGCTCGCATGCCGGAGAATGAATAATTGTTCGGGAGGGTATTTAAGCCGGATAAATGCCGTTTACTTGTAGGCGAATTAGTTCGCGCGTCCGTTCACGCCTCGGGTACGGGGTCCTATATTATTTCTATTCCAATGCTCGTGCCTTCCATTTGTTTTTGCACCCGGACATAACGACACAACAGCTCCGTAAACTGGCAAGCAAACGCAAATGAGAAGGAACAGAAACAAAATCGCAATCCTGAAGCCCAAAGAGTCGTCCGGTTTTTCAGCAACTCACTGGCTGAGGCAGAGTTCTGGTTGGGATGATTAGTGGGTCGACGCAAAGCTAGCTGTCATTCCGCTCGGAAGGCGTTCGAACATCGATTGAGTAGAGCCAGCTCCAGTCATAATTTGAACCGGAGTTGGGTGCCCTAACGCGCACCCTCCTTCTCTCCCCCGCGGTTGCGTGACCATCCGAAGGGGGCAATGTGCGGGAGTCACGTGACATTTTCCTAACGCCGGACTGGCTAGAGTGGCTCGTACCTTCCCCCGAGAGTCCACCGTAAGCTGAAATCGAGTTTTTTTTTCCTCGCTCAATCCGCTCGAATGCATTGCAGTCGAAGAGTGTGGCACCCATGGGGACAGGAGCCAAGAGGTCGCATTACCGCGAGAATTACCCTTCAAGACGACGTCACTTCCGAATAACAATGCCTATGTACCGTGGCGAAACCGATCGTGTCTAATATCGGTGTTGAAGTTTGACCCCCACAATCTTATAATGCGGCATGCGTTTAGGCATCCAGCAGAGGCCTTTGCTAATCCGAGTCTTTCAAAATTTAATGCGTTTCTTAAAAGCTACAAGATTAGCGAAGGCTTAAGAGTAACTATAGCTATTTCACGTCATTTTTTTTTTAACTCGGAAAGAAAGAGAGAAATAATGTTTAATGAAATTGAGAGGTTAGTGTGAGCAAGGGAGACACTAACTCTACCCACACTCCCTAGGGCGACTCTGATCATGGGGGAAGGAAAAACTGGAATACGGACGTATCAGAAAAAAATCGAAGATGAAAGAAACCCGCAGAACAAAACGCATTTAAAAAAAAAAAAAAGCGAATTGCGTCTCTGTGGCGATAAGGGTGCCAGGGAAGAATTAACGAACCAGAGGAAGAACGACACGTGCAGTGCACTTTTAACTGCCTCGGAGGAGATTTGCATTTAAAAAAGGGCAGTGGGGGTTATCACCACCGCATTTCACGTACACTATCTATTTTACTCGACAGATTGCCCATCTCAATCCCCCCCCCCCCCCCAAAAAAAAAACAGGCTTTTTTTTTTTATACTTATTTTAGGTCGGATTTTAGTAACCTCCTGAACCGCTCCTGAACCGAGCAACCCTAAAGAGACCGTCTAGCAGAAACACTGTACGAGGGAAAGATCACGTAAACTATAACGCCAATAAAAAAAAGAAGAAAAAAAGAAGGGACCTAGTGTTTATTCATTTTTTTTTTTTTATTTCGTCGCGCTGCAATTCATTTGGATTAATGGAGCGACACTTAAAAGCCCCGAAATCAGATAGCAGTCGGTTCGGGGACAGCGAGGAAATGCGACGGGAGAGAGAGAGAGAGCAGACGACACTTCCAAAACGATCGTCGCTCTTATCCGTGCGCACGCCAAATCGATACGGGCGTATCGGACGCTCCACAGAGCGTGGATCGAAGAATTGGTAGGTTACGAGCATGCCGCAAGGAAGCAGCGTACTTCTCTCGGAGCAGCTGCCAAGTGCTTCGTTACACGTCCTCAAAGTAGGGCTAACGCTACAAACGCCACCACCGAGTGCTTTGCGTGGACCAGTGATGTGACTGATTCATTTTAGAGCACCTTTTGGACCAGTCAAAGACTCATGTTGGAGCAGCAAAAAAACTTTTGGAGCACAAACAGCATCACTCTTATTTATTATAGCGCGAAAATTATGCTAAGATTCACGTGTTGGCCTGTCCGAATAAAATAGAGCGCGCATCTTTGCCTTTCCACTTCTGTCCAACCACCTCCTAACATCGATGGCGAGGCATAATTAAATTGCAAAGCTACGCATCAAAGACATCTTGCAGGTAGCCATTTATGATGGTGCAAACTCAGCGTGTGGAGAATAAATGTGCCTTAAAAAATGCAGCTGAACTTAATGTTACTCCCAAGCTTTCATTCCAACGCTAAAAGGTGACCTTGTTTACTTTTTACCCGTAATAAACCTGATTCATCAGCCCCTTCCCAATACCAAACTACGAAGTGCTCAGTCAGTGGCCCCATCGGAGAAAAAACGGCAATACCTTGATCTGTCTCCCTGAGGTCTGAAGGCCGGTTCAGACACTTGCGTTTGAGTGCGTTTAACTGCGTTGCGTCGAGAACCGAAAGCGAGTCACCAGCACATCTGTGCTTCGTATAAAGTGTGGAATTTAATTCAAGGAATCATCTTGGCACGCGATATAAGCAGCAGGGATGTCCTGGTTTCTCGCCGTCGCAACGCAGTCAAACGCAGTCAAACGCAACTGTCTGAGAACCGAAAGCGAGTCACCAGCACATCTGTGCTTCGTATAAAGTGTGGAATTTAATTCAAGGAATCATCTTGGCACGCGATATAAGCAGCAGGGATGTCCTGGTTTCTCGCCGTCGCAACGCAGTCAAACGCAGTCAAACGCAACTGTCTGAACCAGGCTTGAGTCCGGCGGCGTGTGGGGTGCGGGGCAGGCGACAGAATGTAAAGAACTGTGACATGGTCACCGGGACAAGTGCTCGCCATTCAAAACATGAACCACGGTTTTCCCGGTGTCCTGGAGGTCGCTGTCGTATTGGACAGCGTGGCCAGCCACCAAGCTTATACCTTACCCCCATTTTTTTTTGTCGTATCTTTCTTTTTTATTGTTATTTCTCTTTCTCCCCCGCCCCTTCTTTTAGTGCCAATTTCCAATGTCTTTTTATTCGTTTGTCTTTCTCTATTAACTGTCAGTGCCTTTCTCAGCCTTTCTCTCACTTATAAAACGCAAGTTATAACTAGCGCTCTATACTGTCTCTACGTTCTTCCTTCCTTGTCGTTGCGCTAATTTTACCAAAATGTATAGCCAACTAGCCCACAAAATGATTTGAATATCCTCCCTTAAGACTCGAAGTAAAAAAAAAGAACGACCGCGACCAATGATGCACGACACTTCTCAGCATGTCGCAGTCCATCATATAAACTGATCGCAGTCTTAAAGGAGCTGTGCAACGATATTCAATTGGAATGTTTTTCACTTTACACGAGCTTACTGGCACTAGTGGGACTCAAGGATACTCGCATGCAATGCCACTGGCCAAGAAACTCCTTTGTTGCGGTGTAATTTCAAGGACAAAAGCGATCATTTTCATTCAATCTCTCCCTTGCAAAATTCGATGACGTAACGCGGGGATCGCAGTACACCCGTATGACGATATTTGAATGCGGTTCATAGATTGGACCCGAGCATTGCGTGGGCACTCGATTTAGGCTCGTGATAATTGATAGCTCGAGAAACATTCGAGTAGTGGCCCGTGTCCAATCGCTGCAACGACGACAATAGCCGAGCCATAACAATGTCTGGAACTCAGCGCGTGTCCTGTGCTTTGCCAACCCCAGCGCGTGGCTATGATCAACATTGGCGGCATATAATCGGCTCCAGATCACGTGGCCGCTTGTTCTGGCTGCGAGTTGAGGGCGTGAACGCTGCTCGTTGATTTTAATTTTTTTCTGGGACTTCTAATGCGTCGGGTGAAAAACTAAGGCGTGTTTCATAGGTCATTAACGTCAGGGATCCGTTCTAAGCGGTATTTGCGCAAAGTAAAAAAATTGTTGCATAGCCCCTTTAAGGTCGGTTCTCACATGCAGCAAAGCGCTGATGTATCGCTCCTCACGTGCCGTCAGCTACTTATCGTCTGCCATGAGCAACAGTTTTGACGGTGCGATACAAAGCTGGTGAACGCTCCCGTCAGCACGCGCTTAGCGCGAGGTAAGCGCTACGCTTGTAGCGCTCCGCTGCAAGTGTGAACAGACCTTTATTCTGTAAATTTTACACCCTCGTGCATGTCAATCAACATTCACAAACTTTTACTTTTCAATTTCATTTTTTTTTTTTATCGCACGACGCGCGGTTGTGCATTGTTCATGCTGCAGCACAGCAAAGCGGCGTACACAAAATTGCAGCGTCTACTGCGCGGGAATAACTTCTCAGCCGTGCTCCAGTGTGCGACGACAAGAGCACTCAACGGAGGTAATTAAACTACCCAATAGAACCCCCAAAGATGAAAGTTGTTCATAAACTTCCGAACAGTGAGTCGTGTTCGGTACGAAGATAGTATCAAATCACTCTTTAGTTTTGGCCAGGGGTCTCCGAATTTTCTGGCTAAGGGCCGGATTGGGTATACTTGTCGCAGTCTGGAGGGTGGGAAAATAAATAAGAAAATATAAATAAGAAAACGCCAAATAAATAAACCTAAATAAGCATCTAAGTACAGAAACTTAAACTAGAGTGAAAATATAAAAAAAGAAGTATGGTGGATAAATACAAATGTTTTTTTTTTTTATTCCATGTGTCGCTAATTATTACATTAAAGATTGTGACCCCTAAAAACAACCGGAAATATATCCAAGCCCATGGAAACTTTGGCATATGCACACGTGGCAGAAGACTAATGATAATGGAAGAATGATAACAATATGCGATAGTTTGACACAGAACATTAAGCACGATACGCATGAGAACGCGAAGGAATTTTAACGTATAGCAACACAGACATGAAGCACGGGACTAGGCTACCAAAGCTGGTCATGACGATGTACAATAAATAATATGACGATAGAACCTGCGTTTTGATGTCTCTCATTCTTTCTCGTATCTTTGCACTTTTGGTGCGAGTCGAAGCGCTGTCTTCTTTATCTCTTTTTCTTTTTTCGTTGGTAGCAGCGGGCTGCAGGCCGGTCATCAATTAAAGATGGCGGCCATCCCCAGGCCAGTCAGAACTCTTCCGCGCGCCGGGGTTTGGTTACCCGTGTTTTAGGTTATAGCTGAAAGTTTTAAAAATTCGTGCAAGCTTACCCCGGCAGTGTAGCGACACCTGAACCATTATACATGGCCAGCTTTCTGGGACACGCTGTTTTAGTTCCCAATTCTCACGACACGTGGCGTATCAACCTTGAGCAACCTAAAGCCCCTCTATCCTGGGAAAAGTGGCGCCATTCATTGTTGTAGATATCCCGGGGAACTTAAGGATTTCTGCAGTAGTTTGGCTGAAATTATCATTTTACTGCGTTTTGCTGAGAATAGCCAAGAGAGGGCGCAAGGAGGCCGTGTCTAGTAGAGTTCCTGTATAGGCTCCCTACGGGAGCCAGAGTTGCGCGTTCACGCATGGCATGTGGATCCAGCTCCTCACGTGACTGAATTCGGCGAATAGCAGCGCCGCGCGTTCGAGGCGCGCGGCGGGCTCAAAAGCCTGGGAATGTACGCCGGGGCGCGTGCAACGTCTACTTTGCTGCACGACACTTGATACGGCTCCTCACGTGATCGGATCTCGGCGAATAGCGGCGAGGGCGGCACGCGGCATGTGGAATCAAACGCGCAACTCTGGCTCCCGTAGGGAGCCTATACAGGAACTCTAGTGTCTAGGAATGCTGGGGATGGTTCATGCATTGGTAAAGCGAAATTATATTTTGGTGCAATGTTGACACAAAATCCTTTTTGGAAACATGTACCACGATGTACCAAAGTAAGCGCTTTGCCGCGGTTTGGCGAAAATGGCGCGGTAATCTCATCAGTGTGTGGACGCGGAACGTTCGAAACGACATCCACCGATTTTGTGTCAAAAGAGACACTTGCTCGACGATATCTCGGATATCGGCGCGCAGCGGTGCGTTGCTCCAGGGCTGCTATGTTGCGCTTTTTGGACTCCCGGAGACTTGGAAGAGGGAAGTGACGTCAACGACTAGAGAAACGCAGATTGGATGTTGACAGAAGAAAACAAAATCAACATCCAATCTGCATTTGCTGCGTTGTTGACGTCACTTCCCTCTCCCTAGTCTCCTGGGAGTCCAAAAAGCGCAACATAGCCCCCCAGGTACACACACTGCGCGATCCAGGGCAGTTAGGAGGTGTCTCGCGGAAGGATGCATACGGGTGAATTACCTTTGAAATCGCGCGGCGGTGTGCGCCCCCTCGCCAGTATTTTTAATAGCACGGGTTAACCTCCACCCAATAGACAAAGCATATAGGTGAAGTCTTTTTCTTTGCAATACAGCTCCAAATTGCGATTCGTGTGGCGGAAACGCCTCTTCGTAGCCGGGTCGGCGCACCTCCAATCTCTGCGGACTTTTCAGCTTCCTTTTAACCTGTCAGTGGTCGCTGATGACCGACATGACGGACCTGTAACCGACATCCGACAGTCCGCCATAATACATCTAATTGGTAGCGTTTCTTAAAAAGATTTCAATAACATTTATTTTAGATTTTACCGCTATTTTATGATAATTTGTAAGTAATTTTTTTCTTTGTTTCTTCAAGCACCTTATTAAAAATACCTGGAGTTGCACAACGATTGAAAAATTACAGCTTAATTTTCCCGACCCCGTCGCAGTCGCAAACAACACTAATAAAAAAAAGTTGTCGCCACTGTCGTCGCTCCCTTTTCAATAAACCACTGACAAAAAGTAGGCCCAGGACATGGGTGAGACCGCGGCCTATATACCCGCATCCATCAGGCAGGAATCGGGAAAGCGGCGGTGCAGAACCGATCCAGCGCCGTCCATCAAAGAAGAGAAACAAGGTCGCTTTACTTAGTACCAACTAAGGCCTGCTCATGACGTCATCATTAGTGATCCCCCATCCGCCCCAGGCGGCGAACACATTCGAGCTAGACGACGCCGCAAAGAGGCAGGCGCGTGAGCCTCGGCGTCGCGATCCTTGTCAGACGCTGCAAGCAAGACGCGCTGGAGGCGACGCTGATGCAAGCTATAGGCGGAGGGAGCTACGTGGATCCCACTAGTGATGACGTTTGGGGAGGGAAAGGCCTCGTCTTCTATGGGCGGCTTTACTGGCCAGATAAGCGCCACCAATTTGCCGACAGCGTCTCGACCATCAGATTGATCATGTTAATTTCTTCGAGTATATATCTGTTATCAAATTGAGTCTGCTGCCATGTTCTCTCGTTCAAGGTCGCTAGCTCGATCGCTCCCACGATTCCTCGAGATTCTTCCGAGCAGGGAGAAAGGTATACGTAAGTTTACGAGCGAAGATGACGTCAACCGGCGCGTTTCGGACGAGGGGTCGGAATGGGCGTCCAGCATTAAGTAACCATGGCGGCGCTGCCCTTCTCTCCGGGACACTGACACATGCGACTAGAAGTAGCTCGCATTCTTGCGGTAAGAAAACGCAGCAAAAAAACATTACCCTACGGCGCCACCAGTATCATGCGTGGCATCAGACCACATCGTTTAACGCCGTCGTTGGTAGCGTGCCATCTAGGGCCGTTTCTAGACTTTTTCTTTCGGGCTATTGGGGCGGCTGCAAAACTATATCGTGAAACTTCGTTGCTGGAGCTCTATGACTGTTTTCCCGTCACGGTCGCCATGTTCGAATCTGCCGTATACTTTGGTTGGACCATGAAGAGCAACGCGAAAAATCCCCAAAAAACCTGCAATAAAAAAAAAAAAATTATAATGGTCGCGGAGCCTTTTGATTTCCAGGGCATTGGGTCACATTATAGATATATAGCGATTGAATATCTTCCTCCAACCCAGGTACTTTTTTATACGTGCACGACGCAAACGCGTCGTGCACGTATAAAAAAAGTTAATTGTGCGAGTACATCAGCGGTTTTCCAGATTTTGCCAAGCATGGGACTGGCGAACGGAACGGAACCACTTAAGTCACCGTCTGTCACGCTGGTTCTTGAAATCCCAGCATTTCCTCGAATGTAAGCGAAAAGAGGAAGACGGCCGATCGTACATTCGTGCTAACCAGAATAAAAAACAAAAAATCATGATTTCTTTAAATTTTTTGTCGTATAAATCGGATACATTTGATTTAAATCAGATTTATTTTATTTCAATCGAATTTATTTGATTTAGGATTAAATTGATTTAAATCACTGTAGCGAGAAAATAGTATCTTTATCACGATATGTATTTCTAAACATGTCACAGATTGATTAATTCGTCCGATCACTGATCACACGCGGTATAAAGAATTACTCCAAATTTACGGTACAGTTTAACAACTTTTTATGTAGCCCCTTCGTACTGGAGCAAACACAGCGGTATTCTTTTCGTTTGCAAAAAAAAAAAATACATTTCTTTTTCATCCTCGTTATAACTTGCTCGCAATATTTCTAGCCTGTATTTCTTTATTTCGCTTTCCGACTTGCAATAGGGCGTTAGGTAAGGACGAAACAAATGAAAGGTAGAAAGAAAGCTCCGATGCTACGATTTGCTCAGAAGAGAACTGCTTTCTACTCGCGTTCAGCCTGATGTAAATATGTCTTGTTGAATGATTTTATGACAGAAAGCATCGAATGACAGACATACGGTAAACAAAAATTAGTTTCGGGATTATCTTTTAGGAAAAGATTTGATTTATATCGTCGCAGTAAAACAGGTCTGCTTTAAACCATTTTTATTGTCCGCCCTGGCTTCTAACTGACCTCGCGCTCTCACCAAAGGCTCCTCAGTTAATCCACCTTTATGAAGCATTTTCTTACGTTAAGTTACGTTACGAATAAGTCACCGAAACATTCGTTTCTGGAGTGTCGCGTGTCATGCTTTCTCCTTGAACTGGTAGCCTCGCTTAATATGAAGCACAGAGGTCCCGGTGACTTCAAAGTAAGTATTTCGTAACGTAACTGGGTGCAACGATATCCGGACTTCGGTCTGAAATTTGTGGAAGTTGCCCTCTCATACTTGTGAAGTAAAGAACAGAAAACCGATTTCGACTGTGTGTCTTAGTTGTTGTGTAAAAAAAATATATATATATAAATATAGGCATTTCTGGCATCCCTCAACTCAAGGCCCGTTCACACTCTTGCGACCGAGTACGACCGAGAGAGACCAGACCGGTTTTTAAGCCTCTTGCGATCTCTTAGGACTACAGGGGCCTTACTTAGGACCCCTTCAAGCGACGTCATTCGGAGTGTCGTGTAGCTTCCCGTCTCCTCTCTCAGAGGACGCTTCCTCTCCCTCTCTCTGCTGACATTGGGAATTGTAGTAGACCGTTTCCGCAGCCCGCTAAGCACCCGATAGCGCTCCGTAATCCGCCACAATACCTTGAACTATTCAGATAAGGCTGGCGGCGCGCATGCGCAGCCAGCTGCGGCGTTTTCTTCACGGATACCGTAGCGTAGGACAAAAACGGTCTACTACAAGTCCCTATTAGCGGGCGTTATGCTGCAGCTTAGAGCCGGGCGAGGTCAATCTTTTCGCCGTAGTTCCTTCGGCTGCCACTGGCGGCTGCAGGTGGGGGAAAAAGCTCGACTTTGGCTTTGCGATTAGGCAGCGGAATCGCGACATTTTTTAATGAAGGAGATGTTTTCTCTAGACTCCGGAACACGATACACAACGTAAATATGACGAGATGCAAATTCTTTTAATCTTAAAATCATTGCAACCCCCCCTTTAAGAAAATGGGGCAGTGTGAACCAGCCTTTACGATGTGGAGTGCGTGTCAATGTTCCCGTCACTTTTGTATGTTTGTCCACTGCTTCTTTATCCGAGGTTTCTCGTTTCTCGGCCTTCACTTACGAGTCTTTTGCTACGAAATTCCGAGGTAAATGTCTCACACGTTCGCATTGTGGCAAAATGATTTTCTTTGGCAGATCATCTTTCTACGGGATCGAAGCGCGAATCTGAACGTCAAGCGAACCTTCTTTTTTTTTTTTTTTTTTTCACCCCCGAGTCCAGTTATTTATCGTCGAGTGAAGTTAGTTCTCTCCCTAAGCAGGCACAGACAGCCACCGAAACGTCTAGGCGTCCTGGCGGTCACAATCTCGAACCACTTCACCGAAACGGGCTTCAAACGCGTTCCATCCGACCACAAAGCTTCCCCAATCGCTCCGTCCGAAACAAAAAGGCTATCCCCAAACCGCCAAGCCAACAAAGACCGGCACCCACCGAAGACGTGACGTTTAAAGGCTCCATTATACTCCGCGACGTTCAGCGCAGCGATACGCAGCATAGCGCAGAACGTTCGTTGGCCGGCGAGCAGGAACTCGATATCTGCGACCAACCATTATCTGCAGGTATATGCTGCCCTACACCACGTTTGATACAAAAAAAAAAAAAAAAAAAAAATTGTAAAAAGCGATGAAACACGCATCTTTTTTTTTTCTCCACGTTTAATAAAAACGTTCGTTCAATAAAAACGATTTCTTAAAAAATAACGATGGTTAGGCAGCAATACCTGTCATTTAACCTGTATAAAAAAAAAAATCAGCCGCCGTGTTTAGCCATTCACCGATAACAAAATGCTTACCAGTGATGTCATTGGTCTCGCATTTTCAACACACTGTCGCCACGGGGCGTTGTGCTGTTCTTGCCTGATGGAATGAAAATATGATGCGCTAATATGTCGTGGAAACTATACTTATTCCCCGAGTAGCCTCAGCCACTAATAGACTAATAACATAAATAGGCCAGAAGCTCAAATTGTCATTAGAGGGCCCCTTAAAAGGCTGGTTCTCACATTTGCGTTTGACCGAGCGTTACGACCGCTCGTGACCGATTACAACAGTCAACACACTGACGTCATCTATCGGGCACCCACTTCAGGGGCCCTAATCTGGACACTTGGCGAAAAAGTCGGCGAGAAATCCGGCGGCTCTGATTGGCCGGCGCCAAGGTCGAGTGCGGAGTTGGCCAATCACGGCCGCCAGATTTCTCGCCGACTTTTTCGCCAAGTGTCCGGATTAGGGACCCTGGTCTGCGTACGTTTCATCGTTTTTTCTTTCGTTTTTTTTTTTTTTTTTTTTTAATTTTCCGCGACATTATTTTTACCGTAAGTTTGGAATAATTCTGACAGTAAGGGACCATTTCTTCATATATACCGCGTATATTTGATTTCGCGAACACTGCAAAACCTTCCCTTTAGTGAAATGCAGTTCCGGGGTCACCGCATAGATGGTGTCAGCGTGCCAGTGTATCTCTCGTAGTCAGAGATTTTAAGAGGTCTTAAAGTACACGGTACTAAGCAGTAGCAAGTGTGTGGGAACGGGTTTTTGGGGTGCGCGTAACGGTAAGCCATAACCGGCGCCTATCAAACCGGGCATCTCCCTCATTGAATTTCTATGTGACGGACGGTTCGTCGATATCGGACGACGCCGCCATACGGGGTGTTGCTTCGAACGCCGGCTCACGCGCCTAACAAGGGTGCGAAACACGAAAAGCGAAAAACAAAGGCGCCAACTGAGAGAGAGAGAAAATAAAAAAAAGATGTGGGAAGCACGCTACGATTTGACCCGCTTTCGTGCTTCCAGATCCAGAGCGAGATATTAAGAGGAAAAGAACACCACCACCGCCGATGATGATGGGAAGTAATGATTTCGGCGTCTTCTCAAGAGAGCGGGCCGCGAGGAAGTGAAACAAAGAAACGAACCTCGCCAACCTGAGACACAACGCCGGGCTCACGCCGCCAGCGCGCCGTGACCAAGAGAAGACTAGCGAGCAACTCATTCCACCTTCTCTTTCCGTCTCCTTTCCATTTCTCTGTTTCCGCGCGTTCCCAGCCCAAATAGAAGTTGCGTCGAACCGGAGTCGGGCGTATGCGTGTCGTGTAGCGAGGAAATGGGCATCGTCGCGAGATCTCCAGAGCGAATACCGATCATCTGTGAAATAGATAGATAAAATTTTCCCGCTAACCTAAGCGGGAAAGTTTCCCACTAAATTTAGCAAAAATATTTCCCCGCTAAATTTAGCGGGGAAATTTACGTCACGTGACCTCAACACCAATTCAGTTTCCCCTCTAAATTTAGCGGGACAAATGACGTCCCGACTTCGTGTCACATCACCTCACCCGTGAACAAATTCAGCCGCAGGAGGAGAGGAGGAGGAAAAGAGGAGGGGGAGAAGGTACGGGGGAGAAGGAGGGGCATACCCTCCAGGGCCTCCCTTCCTCCTCCTTAAAGGGGCGGTGCAACGATTTTATGATTAAAAGAATTTGAATCTTGTAATTTTTTCGTTGTTTATCGTGTCCCGGAGGATAGAGAAAACACCTCCTTCATTAAAAATGTCACGATTCCGCTGCATAATCGCAAAACAAAAGTCGAGCTTTTTCCCCCACCTGCAGCCCCAAGTGGCCGCCGAAGGAACTACGGCGAAAAGATTACGTGACCTCGCTCGGCTCTAAGCTGCAGCCTAACGCCCGCTAATGTCAGCAGAGAGAGGGAGAGGAAGCGTCCTCCGTGATAGCACACGGGAACCTACACGACACTCCGAATGACGTCACTGGGAGTGCGTCCGGGTGTGACCCTGAAGACTGGGAGTGAGTTGAGGGGTGCCCGAAATGCCAATATTTATCTTTTTATTACGCAAAAACTAGGACACGCAGGCGAAATCGGTTTTTTGTTCTTTGCTTCAAAAGTGTCAGAGGGCAACTTCCACAAATCTTTGACCGAAGTCCGGAAATCGTTTCACCCCCCCTTTAAAGGCGGGCACTCAAAATTTTCTTTAGCGTGGCAGAAGATTCCCCCTCTTTTCTTTTTTTCCTCCTCCCCTTTCCTCCTCCATTTTCCTCCTCGCTTTTTACGGCCTTCTCGCACCAGTGCTAATGGGCTTACTGGCCCCCCGACAAAATCCTCTGTAACCCTTCAAGGTCCTCTGCTTTACTCCCAAATATCAGGGATTAGTTAGGCAGGCTGGATATGAGCTCGGAGGGGTTCATGCTGGCTCGCTTTTCTCCTTTTTTTTTTTTTTTTTACTCTTTTTCTGCAGCTCTAAAACACATTAGATACTTCCGCATGCGGCCACCTACGCCACAACACCGCATATTTATCTCGAGTGAACGGAACTTGAACATCACAGCAGAAGGGAAAAAAAGGTGAGTATTTTTATTTGAACTTTGAGCTCTACCCAAAGAGTTGAAAATTGGTCGTTCTAACAATGGCACACTGAAGAATGATTGTATCACTATTTTTTTTTTCAAAGTAATAATCATGAGTAAATACAAGTAAAAAATACTGCAGTAAGAAGGCGAAGCATGTAAAATTAGTTGCATTTTGACAATATAGTATCGATATATGTATCGAATTGAACACAGTCTGACCATTTCTTGCGCATGATATATATGTTCGTACTACAGGTGTTTTCTAGAGTAACGGCCGCCTCGTTGAAGCAACTAAGAAGAGTAAAAAACAAACTTCCATAAAAAGTGAAACGGTTTATGGTATATTTCATGTATCTTCAGCATTGGAAAACGTTCTTCGTGTCCAAACGTGCATTTAGTTTCTGTAAACAAATGTAACTGAACACTCGACAGCCGACATATTTCTTGCGCATACACAAAGAGAGCGGGAAACACGGAGATTGAACCGCAAAATCACAAATTTCTTCGCGTAAAATAGTGCAACTAGCAATAGTAGCGTATTATGCCATTTATTAAAAGACATCAGATATTACGAAGTTTTCATTCTCTTCTGTTCCCGTTTGTTCGCAGATTAAGAAATGGAACGCCCAGATAGCCTCTGCAGCCCTTGTGGGGGGGAGGGGAGGGGATGATTAAAACAAAAATGGCGCATCGCTCTGTTTTGTGCGTTCGCTGGTTCATTTTGTTGCGCGATTCTTGTTTCCCCTCGTGAAAGAAACTGCAGAAATTTTGTCCGGCTGACGTGACGCAGTCCTCCGGTAGTCCTCCGGGTCCGTGTCAAGAAGCTTCTCTCAAAACGCGTCTAGCACGCTGCACGCCCGATCAGCCTTTCACCGAGCAAGACCTTTCAATTGTGGCTGCAACGTATACTTGAGTGTTGTGCAGGAACGCGGAGTGCGTGAAGGCGTCTCCAAACGTCCGTCCGCGAACCCAGAACTTAGTCGCTTCTACGCCGAAGACTTCTCGAGCAGGACCATGCCTGGTCACAGTCATGCCTTAAGTTAGTAAAGCTATAGTGGCGCTTCGCGCAAAGCCTGTCGCGGTGTTCAGCCTCGATTTGCACGTAACAGCGGCGTACAATTCTTTATCGCGGTAGCAAACGTCGATTTCTCTCTTGGAAAACGGTGCCACGGTGCGATGTTGGAGTGCCGCGGCACTGTGGGGTGGCGAACAGGTTCGGCCCTTCCTCGCTGGCGTCTGCTCGTCGTCTTCCTCGTGTTAGTGCGCTTGGGAGACGGACGAACCGCGGACATGTCGTCACGTGATCAATCCATCCGCGGATTGGTCCGTCGTGTGAATCGGCTATTAACTGCTCGGCGGTAGCCCAACGTGCGCGACAATATAAAACCGAGGCCCAGCGACGACGCGATTTGCGCGTAACCGTCGACACTGGAGAGGAAAGATCGGCTCTTTCGAGACAACAGTATGGACATGTGCCCGGCGATCGAAGTGAGCTGGGGTGGCTGCCTCCGAAACCGCTGGCACCCGTGGAGAACAGACCGACTCACCGAACAGAACAGCATGCGGACCGTTGCGAGGTTGGAACTCCCGTCCTTCGCCGAGTCGGAACCCCTGCGCTACATGCATGCTAACGCATTTCGTCGTGAATCAGCGTAGCGACAGCATCGGTTTCGGCATAATTTTGTTTTTCGTTTCTTTTTGTTTCGCGACGAGAGTCACCAATTGTGGAAGACTGCGCTAGTCGTATAGAAAAACAATGAGTGTGTAGGTGAACACAATTCGATGTTTTAGTGTTAGAGAGGAAAGGCCGGCAGCAAGCGGCTGAGAAAATTGCGGCCGACGCAGCTCTTGAATGCGCATGGACCCGAAGAGTGTCAATTATCGAAAACGGGCCAAAACGGCCCCATTTTTCCCGATGAAATTTCAGGAAATCATTTATAACTTTCGAATGAAATAACGGTTAGTTCTGAAACTTTGGCAACTGGCTCGGACCGCTAGCGCTACATTCGAGCGGAGAATGAGTGTTCGGCGATGCGTAGTTTATGCTTGCTATGAACAAAAACCTGCAGCTTTTTTTTTCTTTGGGGAGGGGGGGACATTTTGTATATAAAACGCGAGCATTCTGCATGCCCTTACATGTTTTTTGAGCCTGACGTCAAGAACAGGAGTTGGAAAGTTCCTTATTATTTCCAGAAAGCCAGCCCTGCACTGCTGAAATTTTCATGCTCTCTAATTCTTACAAGATTTACATTGCGTGACACGCAGGCTCTGCTCCGGATGTTGCCGAAATATTCTGACATGTTAAGTTAACTCCACAGAAAGAAAAAAAAAAAAAAGCTTACCACACTCGCGCGTGTCACGAACGGTACTACATTGCTCGCAACCTTTTCCCCGACGATTGAAAGAAGAACTCCACATTGCACGTGTGTCCCGACGTACAGTACACATGTCACGTCGACACTCTCGACTTGAATCCATTTCACCTAGTTGAAACGCAAACGAAGGTCACACGCGCCAGCTCGCAGCTCTGGGGCCTGCAAGCATACGTGTACTCCTTTTGAAAGCAAGGAAATAGAGGAAGAGATCTTTGAAGAGACGGATGATATTAAAGTGCAGCGACATATCTACTTCATGCGAACTATAGAAATACAATAGATGACGTCACGCCCTGTACATAAGGTAAACAGATACTTGAACATTCGGTACTCGTTAAGTTTATTTTCCTATTTCAAAAACTTTACATAATTGCTTAGTGAAAATTGAAAACAAAAAACGCGACTACCGCAAGTTCATGTGAACTTTCGGGGTATGCATTCAACATGGCGGCGGTGCTCCATCGAAGCCTCAAGATACCCCGCCAAACGCTTTGAGTTGGTTAGCATTCGCATGGTCATTCAGGGAAGGTCTACAGTCAACCCAAGACAGCAAGCCACACCGAGACTTCACGCCAACGTGATTTTTCGAGCCAACGGGAGTTTCAGCTAACGGGATGTCTAAGTTAACGGGAGCCTTCAAGCTAACAGTAGTCTTCAAGCTAAAAGGAGTATATCGATCCCCAGTCTTTCGGACAAACCAAGGCTACAAGCCAAGCCACATCTTCGAGCCAACACGAGCCTTCGAGCCAACTTCAGGATAACTAGTCCTTGAAGGCTACTAGCGACACCAAACAATTATATTAAGCCAGACCTTCCATCGACAGCTTCACACTTTGGACGCCACGCGACGAAATAATTAGTGACACACAGACGAATTTGGCGGAAAGATTCCTGTGTACATCTTGACGTTCTGCACGCTCGGTGCTGTCACTAAACCACGGGTGGAACTGCTTGAGACGCCACCATTTCTGAACTGCTGCCTCAAACAGCCGATTTGTGTATCTTACTTCAAGCGAAGACGGCTTAAGTTATCCCGTAGCAGGCACGCTCGTAAAGCTAACAACTAGATAATAAAAGGCGGTGAACGCTAAAACGGCGTAGGGCCTGCCCCGACTACAGCGACAAACCCCGACGTTTGTTCGCCAACGAAACTTTCTCGCGACCAAAGCCATCTTCCACAGAACCGACTGTTGACAAACATGTTTGTGTGTCCATGTGCATGCAGCAAGTTTGTGATACTCAAGGGTAAAAAAAAAAAAAAAGACAGATTGCTAAAGAACTGTATCTGACGCGTCCGCGTGCTGTGTATAGTGTGTCGCTCTTGTCGGACCTGTCTGCCGAAAAACACGCGTAGGCCAAATCGCCGCCGCGTTCTTAAAAAAAAAAAAAAACCGTTTCCCGCGATTTTAGGAATTCCCACGGGAAAGTTTCTCGCAACTTAAATAATTCCCGCGAGAAAGTGTACCACGAGAAGCTGAGAACGAGAGATCAGAGAAACCATCAAATCCTTCCCAGACGCGTTCCTCACGAGTAACGTTTAATTCAGCCGGAGTACGACAGCCGCATAACCCAGTTTTGAAAGGGAACTCTCCTTGCCTAATTTCGCGTCGCGGGTATTTCTTTTTACCGCCCTTGAGACAGCTCGTCAGACACGGATGATGACTAATAAGAGAAGTTCGTGCTAATCACAAAGCTCCTCCACGCTCCCAAAATTAACACCGCGTTAAAAAAGGCAGAAGTGTTTTTTTTTATTTGCGCACGCACACACACACGTAATAAAAAAAAAAACACTTGCAGATAAATATATATATCTCCACAAAATATGCAGATGAATGAACCGTACTAGATAGAATGAATCAAAGTAACAATGCTTGGACTCACAACCGCCGAACGTCAAATATTTGGCGGAGCCAGGATTTGAACTCTGAGCCTCCCAATGTCCGGTCGGGTGTGCTAACCACTACACCACCCCACCATGACTTTCTTGGCGTTTCCTATCTGTCCTATTAATGCACAAGGAACGAAATGTATCCAATCAGAGGTGTTTTGGAAACACAAGTCGCCGCGTGAAACGCGGTACGACGCCTGCTGGCACGTGGTAGTACGTGCCCCTTGTGCTCCATTGGAGACCACGTACAATGATAAAAAGTTGACATATATATATATATATTAACTCAAGATGCTCTTTCTCGAAAAATAGCCACCCCAATATTTTGCTTGATTTGCTATAACACCGAAAGATAGCCCACTTCTAGTAATAGTAGTGTTGGGATCAATGATGGCCTTGGCGTAAGGCGCAAATGCGGCTAGTTGGCTACGGTGGGACATAAGCGAACGTTGCTCACTAGGAAGTATACAGTCATTTTTTTGCTTCGTTATCCCTCGCCACCATGAGATTGGAAGGGACACGACATAAAAATAGCAATTTTTTAAAACTTTTCTCGCTTGTACAATGAAAGTTAGCCCACTCCATATTTTCAGCCTATTTGCTCTTGATGTTAGGTGGGCTATCTCTCGGGATTTTACGGTATCTCTCCCTCTCTCCATATATACATACATTTTTTTTTTTGTCATTGCGCTAGTGTGATTGTCTTTGCACGTCACCAGAATTCACACATATCAAAAGTATACCTCCACTTTCCTCGAGCGTGAGGTGAAAGGCGCGCGCTGCAGGAGAGCTCCCCGAAATAAGGGTCCTTACAGGATTCCTCTTCGGCAATGTTCGTCGCACCCAGCTGACTTCAGTCACCAGAAGCAAGCGCAGCGACAAAGCGACCCGGAAGGTTATAGTTGCCTTCCGACAGACCAACTTTGCGAGCGCATCCAACGAAAACCACGAAAGTCAACGAAACGAATCCACCGGCAATTAATTCGGTACGGTACTGACCAAGCACGGAAGCGGTCAAAGCTGGAACGAAGGGCTCAAAAGGGAACCTTTTGGAAGACGGCGGCCGCAGTTTGGGTAAGAGAATGATTGTTGCGACCAAGCTGTTGGGACCGATATCCAACCGTCGCGCCCCTTGTGACTAAGCTGAGGAGCCCAACTTCAGTTGTCAGACTGCAGTGTAGCAGTAGGGGCTCTCGGTCTGAGAAACACGATGAGAACGAAATAAAAAAATTCAATAACTTCGCGATGTGTTTTATTTTTTTTTTTGCGCACAATACTCGGGGGATTGGTAGATCCGTGTCTATCGGTGGGTCGAGCCAATTCGGAGGCAAATCAGCAGTAAGAAAATAATCGCTGTAGTACTTCCTCAAGAAACACAGGCGTCATGGATCCCGAGCGTCTTCCCTCTGCAGCCAATGAGATTTCGTCGATAACAACGCCCAACAACGAAGCCCCTCTGCGTTTCTTACACAGTCTGCGACTGTCGAAAAGCAGACAAAATGGGTATACGGTTGCGTCAGCCTTATGCTTCAATCCTGCATGGCGTCGCCGGGGCTTGCATGCTTTCGGGTCCAAACACAGGCTAAGCGCTAGAAGCAAATAAACAAAGCAAGCTCTCAACGAGACTCAATCTAACTAGTTGCCAAAACGATCAAACATATCTCGGATCTATCGTGGCCAAGTAACGCGATCCCTTCCAACCTGTGGAACGAGTAACGAGTTTAGCGCGCTCGTTTGCTCCAAGAACGTGCACACGTTCTTCGAGGTTCTTAATGGGGCCAGCTCACTCGGTACACTATTCCAACGGAGCGGAGGACTTTCGCTGCCTCGTCTCCATAAATCAAAGGGGGCTAAAGACGCCCGCAGTGAACCTCATCACGATCCCGCATCAGCATGCATGCCCAAGGAGCGTCCCAGCAAAACGCCAGAGATTAACGCGACTGTCTGCGCGTAGCTGGAGACACACGAGAAAAACAAAGAATCGGCAGTTTCGCGGTAGCGACAAAAAAAAAAAAAAAAAGAAGGGGGTACGAAACTGGGTCTCGTTGTGGCTAAATCAATAACCGAAGCCGACGGGAAACAAGAGGATACACCGAGACGCGTCGGAGCATCGGGTAAATACAGGAATGCTAATGTACGAGGCACGCTCTCGGAGGACGTGCGGAGAGATTGGGAGCGGACTTTGGCGGGATCGAGGCCAAGAAGTGCGGGAGGTGCGGTCGGAGCACCACGGAGACGACTGCGCACGCGCGATGCCCACCGGCGTTCGAAGTCACGTGACGCAGCGTGCGCGACGAGATGCGTCGCCGCAGTGACCTTCCACGTTTGGTGAAAAACAAGCTCGCGTCTGCCACGTGTGGGCACTGCGCATGCGCACAAACCTGATTGGCGTCGAGCGTCTGCGGACAGCAGCGCCACCGAATCACGTCAGAGCCGCGAAATAAAGCTATATACGAGCTGTGAGTGACTACAGAGCCAGTAAATAAGCTGCACTATCCGCCCTTCTCGTGGGCGCCGCCATCTTGGCCTAAGCTGTTTCTGGATGATGAAGAACGGCTTCGTGTCATTTCGGACCAAGCTTCAGATAACCGGCACCGAAGATCTCAAGCATGACGCATTGCCGATAGACACTTGTTTAACTGCGGCAACTACACGTTAATACAGGCGGCGTGACGGCTGTCACACTCATTCAGAATGCGCGTGGCCGTCCCTGACACGGGTATACCGGCTCGTGTGATAAGTTCGTTTCGTTCGCCACACTGACTCAACGGACGCGCTGACGTCATCTCTAAAAAACCTGCTCCATCGACTCAGAGGGCATCATTAACCCGCCAGAAAGCGTTGCCGAATCGCGAGGAGAAATAATCTAGCACTGCGCGGAAGAAACGATGCGAGAAAAAAAGAAACAAAACACACGCCCTCTTTGTCTCAGGGCACCAGACGAACGGAACACATTAGGGACGGCCCAGAGTTTATAAATACTGTAAACGACTAAATTTTCGCGGGGACCTAATTTTCGCGAATTTCGCGAATCGCCTACAAACGCGAAAAATAAGTCCCGCGAACAATTCGGGCAATATGTGAACTCTACGGAAGCTACACTCGATTCGCGAAAATTAGAACCCGCGTATAATTTAAAATTTTCAGCTTTGGCCCGATTCGCAAAAATTTGAGCTCGCGAAAATTTGAGCTCGCGAAAATTAAGTCGTTTACAGTAGGCTTCCGCGCTTTCGGTGCATACCGATCAACTTTGAAAAATACACCCGACCCCTCAGCCGGTTTTACCAAACACGGAGAAGAGCGAAAAATTCCCAATCGGACAGGTCGTTGAACACGAAAAATCCCGACGTTAGTCAGAATAAAGTTTTATCTACAGCTTCATTTTGTGTTGAGCCAGAAAACAATCAACCATGAATTCTGCCCGACTTGTTTCTTCGGGAACCACGCACCTTATCTGGTGTCCTTCTCTCGTCGGCACGTTCTGCAAGCATCCTGATCACGCGCATGTTCATTGGAGGTCGGGAATCCCACGGCCACATGTCCTGCTTTTGTTGCCACATAGGCCCCGATAAACGCCGTTTTTTTTTTTTTCCTTCTTTTTTTTTCTGTTACTGAAGACAGACACTGAAGAACACTAAATCTGTCTAAAGAATACATTTAAAAAATATTCCCGAAATCAAGCAGAAATAAACCCCGAAAACACGGAACTCGTAATTTATTAAAGCACGCGGGTTTGCCCGCCTGGGCCGTGGGTGGAAGGCGCCCACGCAAGATGCCTCTTTTTTTTTTTTAAAGAGCAAAGCGCACGCGCAAGTGGGGACATTGACGTCACGCTACCATATTGGCATCACGACAAGCACTCTATATTCGCCCCCTTGTAAGGAGTTCCGTTCAACGAGAACGTACAACAAAACACCTCTGACGAACACGTCGAATATACATTCCGGGTATATCTGTGAACGATTAAGAATCTGGGATCGATTAATCGGTGACCATTAATTGATTTATTAATCGCTGAATGTACCTAATAGTGGCAAAACGCTCCGACGGCACCGCGCCCCGTGGAGAAATAGTGCAAACAAACCTCTGCTGCGCTGTCCTCGAGCAACGGAGAAAGAGGTTCGTTTTGCACTATTTCTCCACAGGGCGCGGTGCCGTCGGGGCCGAGATACGCTCAGATTGAAAACAGAAACTTAAAAACCCGTCGAATTTGTGCGGTCTTTCAGAAAGCCGTAAAATGCTGCACGTGCCTTCTATCGTAGTGCAATTTGTTGATTTAATTTTTTCGATGATGCTGAGCAATTTTCTAATCGAAACCATGCCCTTAAACACAATATTAAAAAAGTTAATTAAGCAAAAATAATAAACAATCTAATTATCGCGGACTTTAATCATTTTCCTAAATAGGCCCCTGGCCCAGAACCCAAACGACACAAGCATTTTTTTTTTTTTTTTGTTGCGACGCGTAGTTTTCGCAAAATCAAATTTGTCCTCCTTTCGTGAAACACCGTGAAACACAGCCGTGAAAGTTACACTTATGCGGTTTGTGCAGGCGAGTTATACGGCCAGGGGGACATAGTATACTATAGGGCGCTAATCGTAACGACCAGTCTGCTAATAAATTAAAATTCGTTAATTAACATTTTAATTAACGAATATAGACAGATGGTTCCAATCAGAAACTTGCTGAGCGTCATTGAAAACCACTAAATCAACTCGTTTTAGAAGGATATAACGCAAGGGTAGTATATTACGGCGTTCCATAAAAACGCTCAATTTGGACGCGTTTCTAGGTTTCGACTTTTTATGGGAGCGCATCTCTGCGCCCGGGGTCCTGCTCCCCCGTGGCTGAGAAGCGCAACACACGTGCGCCCAACTTCCCTCCATGCTACGAGGGAGGCGAGGGGGTGACTCCGCGCCGCGACCACCGGGGGGCAGGACCGCGGGCGCAAAGATGCGCTCCGATAAGAAAGCGAAACCTAGAAACGCGTCCAAATGGAGCGCTTTTTTAGAACGCCGCTAAATGCTGCACCTGCGTTATATATTTCTAAAAAGAGTTGATTTAGTCGTTTTCGATGACGCTCAGCAAGTTTCTAATTGGAAACATGTCTATTTTCATTATTAAAAAGTTAATTATCAAATTTTGATTAATTAGCCGGCTGATCGTTACGATCAGCCTTCCATACTATGTCCCCCTGGCCGTATAACTCACCTGCGCAAACCGCACAAGGGTAACTTTCACGGCTTGTTTGAAACAAATATGTTAAGTTAAAAAAAAGCACCCGGTATATATATATATATATATATATATATATATATGTGTGTGTGTTTGTATGTGTGTGTATGTGTATGTGTATGTGCGTGTGTGCGCGTGTGTCTGTGTGTGTGTGAGAGAGAGAGAAGAGAGAGAGGTGCCAATAAGGCGTGCTAACAAAGACAGGACCAGCGGGGCACAAACTTGGCGGCCCACTGGAATGGCGCAACGACCCAAACAAGTCACACGCAGGCTACAAGAGGAGGGGGGGTCGTTCAGACAGTGTGCCTAGATTTCAGAGTGTTCTCCACAGCCGCTCGACCTGGATTCACGGGATTTATGGGTCGCGTTTGTAATGCGAGGAGGTGACAGACGTCGATCGTCTGCTAGCGACTCGGACTCTCCGTCCGTTTTCTTACCCGCCACGCGACAACGCAAAGCAGGCGCACTTGCGACCAATCTGCCCAAGAGGCGGTTCGCCATTAAGTGGCAAACGTTCTCCGGAGTTTCATTATAATAACAATGCCTTAATTTTCCAAAGATTATGATGGGGGGACCTGAGGAAAGAACCTGGAGTGTACAGCTTGACAAGCTCTCGGGTCCCTACAATGGTCAGCAGCAAGTGGAGAATAATGCACACACACACAAAAAAAAAACGACAAACAAACTAAACTAAGGCTATGGGCCCAGATGGTTCTCAATATTTTTTATGCTGCAACTCATGACAATAAACTCGATTAATTGATTGATTGATCGATTGATTGATTGATTAATTGAAACTAAGGATAAAAGTAAAAAATTGTACGCTTAGAAAGACGCCCAACAATAAACAAAATCGCATGCTTTACAAAATCATGTACAAGAATACAACCTGGAGTCTTTAAACGGTACACCGTCCACACTGCTTATACAAAAATCGTTTAATGAATGTGGTAGCGTGAAATTTAGCATTTGAGAGCCGTAATTTGTTCGCACAGAGGCCATGCTCCATTTCTCAGCGTTACTTACTCGAGTTGCCGCCTCTGTGAAATCTAGGCTCTCCTTGCCAAGGCAAACAGCGAGAAAAGCGGACGGCTGGCATGTATAGAGATGCGGTCATGCGAATTCAGCCGTGACAGCGCGAGCCAGCGCTGACTCCGCCGCGGTGTTCCGCGGTACTCCCCCCGTGTTCCGACCAAGAAAAGCAACGCTAACGAGAGTAAATGATTGTGAGCAATCAAAAGAAAGGAGGGGACACTGCCGAAATCGCCGTTCCTTCGGGTTTGGCGGGCTCTGCCCATGGTTGTTCCACGGGACGGTGTCAAACACGCCCAGCGACAACCAATCCCGATGTGCTTCTATAAAACGAGACTCCAGTCTCCATGGGTGCACACCTCTTCCACAAGGGCGCAGCCATCCTGAATGTCGTCACTTCTGGTACGCGGTAAAACATCGTTTTGATCTTTCCTCGTCGCTGGAAGGTGTTTACGAAAAATGCGTGATTGTCACACATTGTTTTTCCTCACCTATAATTTCTCGCATATTCCAGGTTGAAATATTTCATTATTTTTTCGTCCGGCATACCAGATACGGAACCCACGTGATTGAGAACGACAGGAAACAGAAAAAGTCAATACATTAGGCGACACCGTTGGCGCGAACACGACATGGGCGTTTTGAGGCATTTTAGTTGGATATGGGCGGGCACCAAATTCCAGGGTTAGGCTATAGGTTAGGTCAGGCTAGGTCCACAGCCTTTCCATCCTAAGAACAAAAAAAAACAGGAAAAATCTGGCGATCGCTCGTTCGGGCTAATGGTGTAGCGCTATGTATGTACATATGGTTTCCATGTCCGCATTTACCGGAAACCAGATATAATTGGGGAGTATTTGAAGATCTTTTAAAGCTTCTCAAAATTATGATTTCATTTTCCTTTGATTTACTCCTTGTGCATTTTAGCTTCGAGTACTTGCTCAAACGCTAAACACTGACACCTGCCAAAATAATAATAATAATAAATAAAAAACGTAAAAGACATTTTGCCTACGTCAGAAAAGTCAGACAGTTATAACAACAACAAAAAAACTCGCATCGTTTCGCTAGTTTTCGTTTGATGTGTTGACATCACCCATCAATCAACAAGAGCTAACGCTCAACCATACGACGTAGTGGTCGACAGATTTCAAAACGGTCGAAAGGCGGGTAGCAGGTAAACAAACACCACTCCCTTTGGGAACCGCACCACTACCAAGACAGCACGCAACAAGATACCGAGTGAGCAACTGAAAAAAGCAGAAATACGAAGTAAAAGACCAAACATAAAGGCGGACACGGAGAAAAGCAACGAAAAAGAGACACACAGACACAAAATGACAAAACAGTTAAGGTTACGAGAATAAAAAAAAATAAAATAAAAGCGAGTCAGAGGAAAAAGAAAACAGCCCGTAACGTTTCCGTAATAGTTACAGCAAGAGCGATCTGCCCGCGAACCACGTAATGCGCACAGGCAAAAGAGCAACAGAGAAACGTAAAAAGCAAAAACAAACAAAAAAAAAAGCCCGAACGAGAGGTCCTCTCTCTAAGTTGCGTATATTCCGGCAAATGTTTCCTGAAAAAGCGCTCATCCAAGAAACGCGAGCATCTTTTCCTTCTCTCCGTCTCTCTTCGGAGCAAGAAAATAGTCCCAAAGCGCAACAGCCGGAAAACGCAGAAACAGGCATAAAAAGATTAATGCGACGCAACCCTCCTCTCGGCATCTTCCGAGCGCTCTGACCCGTGAGAATCTCCGTAGAGTCGAGAGCGGGCACCGTGGCTTCCTGCCCGCTTCACGGTCAGCCCTGCCTGTTCGTCCCTGTCGCGGCGTCTTGACGAGTACTTCCACTACGGCCTTTAAAATTTGCTTATGCAACCCGTTTATTACACCGTCGCTCTAAGGTCAACCTTAGCGGCGTAAGAACCTCCTGGACCCCTAAAGACCGTTTTTTGATTTGTTTTTCTTCTCACGTGGCAGATTGTTTTTTTTTGTTTTTCTTTTTATTTTGGGAAGAGGCCGATATGCTTGAGCAAAAGCTTTGGCCTGGTTCATGTGTAACCCCACCAAGAGGCGACCTGTTGTAGATAGCGTCCGTGCCAGGCTTCTCTATTTCTGACCTGATATAGGCGTTTGGAGATTATTTTTTTTCTTTATTTCAACGAACATTTTGATTGTAGTTGTCTTGAAAACTCCATCTTAAAACAACATCCATATTAAATGTCACCTTTGAAAAAAAAAAAGAGTTGCGCATACTTCATGTGGTGCGTGAAGTAGCTCTCTAGGCTCGTTCACACAATTGCGTCGAGTGCGTTGCGCAGCGTTCCGTCGTGCAGCACAGCGCATCCCCATTTGGCTCGTCGCAAGGGTCGCCATAGCAACAGCTCGACGTAAGCAGTCTTAACGCAGTCAAACGCAACTGTGTGAACGAGCATTTAGACAATTAGGTAGTCAGAAAAAAAAAAAGAGTCCTTCTTATTGTGCCTTAAATCTGTACTTTGATAGTCATCAAATATTATATCTTCAACGCACATACATTCATGCACACTCATGCACCACATAAAATGGGTAACTTTCCCCCAGAAGCCATACTGTTGAACGAAAATATAAAATCTGATGTATGCAAAATCTGTTTTCGTCAAAAAGAAAAAAAAGAAAAAACTGCCGCTTTGTGCACTAACGTCGGTGACAAAGCCTGTTTCTGTGCTACAGTTTCCTCTGTCCGAAACTGTACCTTAAGGTAATCTTTAAGTGGCTTCGTTCTCCGCAGAAACAGCGAGAAAAGCTGCCAGTGAGACGACACTTTTTCCAATCTGGTAATCGAGCAAGCTGGGTGCATATTCGCGTTTGCTCGCAGCCAAGCCACCCGGATGAGGACACAGGCTCATCGGTACTATCGTCGTGAACTGCCAAAAAACAGGCCCGAACTCTCGAGTCGCCCGTTATGCCCGAGTGCCACTAGAGCAACAAACGGAAGCAATCGACAAGGCCCAAGCACGCGCAACATGTATGCATGCATGGTACCTTTGGTAGGCTTACAATCGCTCGCGCTAACATCAGAAGCATTGAGGTAGCCTGCCAAGGGTACCTTCGTTTGCACGCTGCAGGTGCTTGAGGCTTCTCGGTGTCGGTTGTTTCTGTTTGTCGCTCTCGCGGAACTAGGGCATTGCAAGCCTCGTCAAGCGCTTATGGCGTTCGCACGTGCAACTCGACTGCAACTCGAAAGTTGGACAGTCACCCGTCACCAGACAGTGTATACGTTCGCGCGAAGGCCTTGTTTCTCTGTCCAAACAAACCAGCAATATTCCGACATGACAAGAACGACTGTTGGCGTCCGCGTGCCATCTATCGACTTACCTCCACCCAACACGCAGACAACACAGACACATTAGCAATCGAACTTCTCCGATCGCTCGTTGCCACGCCCTCGATAGCAAAGCGCAGGCGGACCGATGTGATGTCACGTGTTCATAAACCGAGATCCAAAGTAGCAGGCGTTATTCGTGCGCTTCAAATCAATACCGGCTAGAAAACAAGGCCCAGGAAACGTCACCAGTGGATCTACACAGCGAGCTTGCATCAGTACGTCTTACAGCGTCTGACAACCAGCGCAATGCTAGCACGCAGCAACGCCTAGACGTCTTCCACCTCGGTGCGACTCTGGTTCGAGCCTGTTTGCCGCTCGGAACGGCCGTTGGGGATCCGATGACCTCATGCGCAGGCCTTGCCTTCTAGCTGCTATTGTGTACGTGTTGACGTCTTGTTGACTCTGATTACTTCCTTTTGACTTTGGCTTCCTGTTGATATGGTCAAGAAAAAGTTTCTTGATTTTGTGTCGAAACTTTTCTGGGGATTTTCTTCAGCCTGAGTCAAAAGAAAAGGTGTTGACTTTATTAAATTTACGTTGATATTTTTCTGCTGACTTCCTGCTGACAGTGTTATCAGAAAGACTGCAGACGTTCCGTTTACTTGGTGTTGAAAATGTTCAGTCGACTCCCTGTAGCTAGTGCCAATTGAAAAGCTAGAAGCTTACTGTTGACTTTTTTATTGGAACATATAGTACATCCTGACTAGATGTCAACAGCCACCGAGTTCCTCAATAGTCTCTGACAAAATGAAAGGGAGGAGCTTCAGTTGTCCCCGCCTCCAGTGCGAGCCTTCCACCCCTGGCAACCCATCGGCGTCTCGCTCACCTCGAGCGCGCGCGCGCACTCAAAGCACGACGGAAGGCATGGGGCCCGTGCTGGAGGCCAGGCGTTCGAAAGACACGCTCTGCCGTTCTCGCTTTGTGACTAGAGTGACTTTATTGACACTATTAAACTAGCCAACTTGTAAAGAAAAGCAACAGAGCTAATTCAAAGTGGAGTAACTGCCTTGACTCGCGTCGTCCTGGCTGGTGTTATGCAGAGGAGCGGTCACATTTCTTCTATGAGCCGTTTTTGCGGATGTTTTTTTAGCGATTGAGGCGAACTATTACTTATACCAATGCTTTTTAGTAAGAGATAGAGTCCACGAACTTCCAAACACTGTTTTCCCTTTCACAGACTCCCGAGAAAAAGATAGGATATTTGGAACCTTAATAAGTGCTGATCTGGTCACCGGCCAAACGATTCCGTTCAAAATGCTCTGGAGCAGTCAGAGGGACTGTGGTTTTGAGTGCTTCACGGTGCTCGTGTTTCGTTCCTAATGTGTGCTTGTGAAATGTATGTAGACCACTTCCTAAAAACAAAAATTCTAGAGTGTCTTTTTTTACGTTATTTTGCGGCAGCCAATTTGGAGCAGAATGGAAAGCCGTAGTAAGCGTCCAAACTTTGTTGAAAAACTAGCTAAAGTGTAAAGCCTGTTTCCTTTTAACGGCTGTAGTTTTTTTTTTTTTTTAGTTGAAAAGCTGTAGCATAGAAAAAGCATATTAGAGGCGACAGAAAGTCTCTTTACTTTTTTATTTAAAAAGTGGGACAATATCCAAAAGAAAGTCAACAGAAAAGCTAGAGAAAGTCAGAAGAAAAGCTGTTGACTTTTTGAATCCTCTGATGACTTTTTTTAAAAGTCTTCAACAGAAGAGCACCACAATTTTCTGTAAGGGTTCCCTCGTAAAAGATAGTAGTAGCAACGTGACCTTTCTTTCTCGTCCTTCGTAAGATAAAAACGAAACATTGTTATCTCGCATGCGACAGCTAGCGACCGCGTGAGAGAAAATAGAATAAACACGCACGCAAGTATAAAGCGTGAGAAAGAAAGACGCGGCGTCCCATTGCTTGGCGGTCAACAGGCTAGGAAGGTACGACAGGTCCCAGCCGACCTCGTCACAAAGGAATCGTGTAGCCGCAACGACACAGCCGAGGCCCGAGTCAGAAGACGAGAACCCAAGAATCAAAGGTGCAGCCAGGCGGGAAGAACGATTAAAATGCCAAACATCTCGGCACGCGGCAGAAATAAAGAAAAAGAATGCAACGAGCCGTCCAACAATCCACGCAAAACGTGGGAGATCGGGGAGGTCTTTGAAGTGCTACACACAACTTGTAGCAGCTCCTTCCTCCTCCTCTCAGTGGAACAACGTGCTCGCCGTGAATCCAGGTCGCGCTGGTTGCTTCATCAGCGAACACACCACCGCCGCCGCCGCGGAGGACCCAGAAATAACGGCTGGTACAGCGTTGAGACGACGTGCTCCCTCCCGCACGCACCTCCAAGAAGAAACAGCGCACCGCCGAGTGTAACCTGTCGCTCGAAATGCGTCGTGTGTACCAGTGGACGCCTCCAATTTTTGCTCGGACACAAGGTTCGAAGTCGAACGTTCCACTGGTTCCGCGAATCTTCGAACTTTCGCCAATAGTTCGACCGAGTTCGACCTCTCGAACACTTTCAGGAGATCGTTCCGATAATTGCGATAACGATACTCCTCGAACGCCTTATCCGAATGATCTACTAAAACTCTACCGTTTAACCGACTTCTACGAAATTTTCCAATTACAAAAAAGAAGGATAAGGTAGTTTGTTTTTAATTTTTACGAAGCAATTAAAAATGTTCACACAATACAAAACCAAGCATATAAATAGAGCCTTTTTGAAAAGTGCCCGTCACTTTCCCCTTACGCGCAGTACTGCGGAAGCCACGGGGGGGGGGGGGGGGGAGAGAGGGGGGGGGAAGCAACTTTTGTCCGAATTTCGAGAAGCAGGCTGACCGGCGCGACGTGCATGTACACAAGGAGGGTCCGAGCTTTTCCCTGAACTGTGGACTTAGTGGACAAAAAATGGCGACCGCCAATGTTGCCCGATGGGCTTTTGAAAAGGATATATTGACATAATCGAGCTAGTTGAAAAACAAAATTGTCACAGTGACCTTTACTAACTCGGTATTATTTCGAATTGATTAAAAATAGGACTAGCGCGCGCGCTCGCTGAAGAAGCCAATGGGCGACATATTTACCTTAGGGCCGCCGATGCATCGGGGGAGGCTCGCAAATTGGCGCGCGATCGTCTGCTGTTTGTACCAGCGAGTCGGGTCTTTTTTGGTTGGACGAATTCGTCCTCCGACGCGTGACCGAGGAAGGAACAGAAGCAGGGAACGGAGGCGAAAGAGGGCACGCGTAATAACAGCTCCCATGATTGTAGAGAAGAAAAAACAGGGACACCAAAGTCAACGAAAGAAATTGCAGGGTTATCATTACAGGTTGGCCGCGAGAGGTCGGGCAGCTATCGCGGCAACGCTAACCTCGCAAAAGACGGATTACTGCCCTAACAAAATTAATAAATGAAGTCCGTTCAGAATAAGGGTTGCTTCAAGCTCGTGGAATGACTTCGATAGACCACGAATTCTAGGGAAACCAGCTCGGTATTCCCGGCAAATCAATAAAATAATAATTACAAAAAAAGTAGGCTACAGGTCCAGAAAGGCGAAAAATCCGCAAATATCGTCCAACGACATGATAAACGCACTTTATACTCGGTGACAGGTTAAGGTTGAAGTGGAAGCTTTTCCCACCTCTTTTCTTTTTAGCAAAGCGAACGCTTGTGAGGAGGCGACCTTCTCTCTAGCGTTCGCTTTGCTAAAAAGGAGAGAGGTGTAGGAGAAAGCTGTAACAGTAACCTTTTTTTTTTTTTGTGCATTACCATTTAGTTATAAACGAACGTGCATGCATGCCTGTGCACGACTGCTCGGGTCGCCACTTTGCCCTATTTGGCGAGAAGTACCGCTTGTTTGTTCGCCCGATGCAATTCAGCATATAGGTCGCTACCAAAATTATTCTTTTAAATTTTCCCGACTTCTCCAGTTGTCCCTCGATATTGCGATGACATTTCCCAATCATTACAAATGGAGGAAAATGTGGAGTGCTGATAAAGGACCACGTACAGCGCCATTATTTTTTTTCTTCTTTATTTGCGTAAAAGTTTGCTACACGCACCAATATATGTGGCTGCAGTAGTAAGCAGCCGAAATATTACGTCAAAATAACTTGTTTTTGTGAAGTTAATACATTTTCAACTTTAGCTCTCTCTCACCGTTATTTCTTTTTTTTTTTTCTTATAACTAAACATGTGTTCTGGCATATCCGCATGTGAAAAATACAACTAAAAGTAACGCAGCACAAAAAATAAGCACACCTTGCACACGTGATTGGTCGGAAGAACCGTCGGAAAAATAGTCAATCGATGGGTATGCCGTTCGTGCTTGTCAGAGGATGGTGTTGCAGCGGCTGGTCCCCATTGAATCTGCTTAATAGGGTGATGCCTTCCGCTGCCTATAGTGTCGCCTCGGGGAAGCAGTTACTCTGCGCGAAGGCCACCTACGCCACCGCACGCCTCACTGCGCTTCACCGCGCCACTCTCATCGGGGATTTTTTCCGGGCTTAGCCAACCCGTTGACGATTTCCTTAACTATTACCCGACTTTTCCGGATGCTTTGACATTTTCTGATAACTCCTGGTTTTCCCCCGGTTAGTAGTTCAAGAAAGATGCGGGTCGTGGAAACGTTTTTTTTTTTTTTGTGTATTTTTAATATTCACTTTAAAATATGAAGTTTTGTCTTCTCATTTTAAAACAGTTTTTAGTTTTAACGTAGCTTCTATAGTTTTCTGTCCAGGGACAGAAACTATTACATAGAAAGGGTTCTTTTTGTGCGGACACCGAGCTACATTTTCTTTTATAACGAGTAAGGTGCAATAGCTCATTAAGCTCCCTATGAAGTGGAGAGTGGCAGGATCTAGCCCAAAGCTGTGTACAGCTTTTGGCTAGCCTTCTCTTCGGAAGCCCTATAAAAGTTAGTTAAACTTAACAAAAACAATTAGAATATTGACATTTCATATAGACATCAACGCTATACGCATCCTCAGAATAGTACATAAAAAGTGTCATTATGATTGGAAGATTCGAAGTACCAAAACGGATTGTACAAACCCTGAAGACAACCCACAGTTGCTAAACGAGAAAAATGCATTTGAAACTTAAAGATATGCATTCTCTACAAATATCGCCTGTAATTGTATGAAATACAGCAGGAGCATAAACCGGCTGTTCATGAGCATTCAGGGTCAATAAACCCGTCTCACACTGTGATGTGACCTTTTTGGCCCCTCTTGAACCACCTGCCGTCTGACATCAGCATTATAGCAGATCCTCCCACGTCATCCTTTCTGTCTTCACGAGGTTTTGGTTGGCACATTTCGCGGTAGCGGCATGAACGTTCTTGCTGGTGAAGGTCTTGCGGCACATTGGTGCAATCAGGCTGAGAATCGCGCAGAAGCGCAAAAGTTGACGGCTTTTAAAGGGACCCTGCAATCATATTTAACCGTCTACCTTTTTTGCGGTTTCCACGTCTCTTGAAGTTCGGGCAAGCCAGCGGGCACGGAGAGAGGAACTAAATATCAGTGCGTCATATTTTAACCGGACGACGCGGAAACCTCCTCCACCGACGAGGGCGACCCGCGGTGGAGGTCGCCCTCGTCGGTGGTCAGAGCCACTAAAAGCTTCTTCTTTGTCGAAATACAAAATATAAGTGGCGCGAACCGTTTCAATTATTTATGAAAGTAGTTTTTCTTCACTATTTTAGATCAGAAAAGAAACAAATGCAGTTTATAAGGTACGGAAACAAGAAATGACCCGTCGGCATATCCGCCACCAAGCGGTGGAAAAGGCGGCGCATACTAGAAAGGTGTAGTGGGATCAGGTACCAACGAGTGGCAAACGTAGAAAGGTGCCGGATGTACGCGGCGGCGCTGCGGTCGTACGGACCGGATGATCCGATCGGTTCCGAGCGTTCCCAAGGCCTTCGGCGAAAAGCTTTAGCTTGCGGTTTGGCCTTTTGGCGGTATGGCAGCGCAAAGTGGCTCCCGTTCTGAACTGATCTTTGCCCCGTGTTTGCTGTCGTTTGCGGCCAATGAAGTGTCATGCTGGATTAGTGTTTAATCGCGCAGCAAATACAATGCGAGCCACCCTGGCTGCCCGCTTCATACAGCCTATCCAGAACATGCTTTAGTGGCGCCCTCTCGAGCCGTCGACACGGAGTGCGGCAGCCGTGAGCGCTCGCTGAGCTCACTACCCCTCCTCTAGTTCACGGCCACTCAAGCAACAGAGGACGTCATGAAGGAGGTTATTTGTGTTTGTTTTCGTAATTTTAATTCGCCTATAGCTTTTAAAATACAGCGAAATTCGAGAAAAGAAAAGTTTCATTACGTTACTACGTTCGATGTGCTCAGGTTCGGTGCAAATTGAAAACCGCTGTCGTAGCTCCACTTTGCGCTTATACCGTCTCCATCTGACGTTTCAACGAAAAGCACGAAAGAAAGAACCCACTCGGGGCCCTCGCTCTTCTCAGTAATTTGAGGGACGCTAAAAATCCCTCGCGTTTCCGTAGAGAATCTGCACTCGTGACAAGCGGGACCGATTGCACCGCCTACAAGTATCGTCAGCGCGCCGATGTCGCACATCGCACAACTCGCAGAGCCGTAGTCCCGTGTCCTGTATTGGTTCTCGAAAGGACGCGATCTTCTCCGTAGCGTGAACAAACGTGAACGGAGCATCGATTGCGTCGGAACAGTCGACCGTGCTAAGGCTTAGCAGGCCGCGGTAAACGTTCCCCCGTTGACGTTCTCCGCTTGCGTTTTAGCCGCCTTTCTTGAAACATCCACTTGCTTCGGTATAGTTCCAAACGCGAAAAAATCAAATCGGAGATACGTAGAACGTGCTGCTGTCCCGAACGACGACAGTTTCTACAGAAAATGGCGGATATTCGCGTAAGCTCGCGATTTTTCGAGCACCGCGTGTCAGTAAAACACTTTTTTTTCCTTAACTTCGGGTGCGAATGTTGTTTTGATTTTTGTACTCATAAAGGTCCGTTCACACTCTTGCGACCGAGTAAGACCGAGAGAGATGAGACCGGTTTTTAAGCTTCTTGCGACTTCTTAGGACCAGCTCCACTGCAGCGCATCCGGTCCTAAGAAGACGGAAGAGGCTTAAAAACCGGTCTGGTCTCTCTCGGTCTTACTCGATCGCAAGAGTGTGAACGGGCCTTAAAGGGGCCATGAAACGAATTTTGGGTTGGGATGAATGATTTTAAATTGGGACTTTACTAATCCCATATCGTTTAGTTGGCCAAAAGCAAGAGACTAGAAAGTCAAAAGCCAGCTTTTCGGTACGAACATTTGAAAATATAGCGGACTATTTTGTACCTTCTTGCCTTCGAAAGCTCTCCGCCTTTTTACTATGATACATCCGCGGTTCCAAAAGCGAGTCACCGGCGCCAAACTGACGTCAGCAGAGCCCAGCTCACGCATTGGACACGAGAACTGCGTCACTCGGACGTATGTGCTCGTCAACAATCAATCCGTCGACGAATATTTGGATTCGCGTTCGTGGCCAATGAGTGCCCTGACGGAACTTATTGTCACTGGGGAATGACAAGTTCTATGGTGTGCATAAAAATCACGGTGGAAGCTAGGAGTCATCGGACCGGTGCCGAAGGAATGTCACGACCACGTGATTTCACAATTCGCATTTGAGTTGAGGATTAAAGCTAAGGAGGAAGAAGTAGGAAAGTCGTTTCATGACCCCTTTAAGAGTAGGGTGTCCAAAAATAATAAAGCGAGCAAAAAAAAAACAATTCTAAAATAAATGTAATTTTTCGACCAGCGTTAAACCACCTACGGACACGCAAGAGAAATCGCAACATGTATCAGTTCTAAAAAAAATGAAACGCAACAAGTGCGTGTGAAAGCAAACACACCTACGTACGAAACAGAACAGATTCTGGTCCCTCGCGCTGTCTCTTGCTAATGAACCGCGGCAATAGCCAAGGCGCGTTGCACACAAAGGATACGTTCGTGCACATCCCCGCTAATGTTAGCGGGGAAATTCACGAAGCATTTGGCCGCTGAATTTAGCGTGAACATTTACCCGCTACCTTTGGCGGGGCGCCACGACCCTATACACGAAGCGCACCCGGTGATTGCGAAACCGCGCTAAAAACAAAACTTTTTCAGCGGCATACATATATGTGCGACTGTTCCTGCCGCGTCCTCGATATCCGATTCGGCGCAGATTGTTTCCCCGTACTTCCCCGTAATGCAGAGCTTTAACGGATCGTCCGTCCGGCCACGATGTCCCTTCGAGCGCAGGGCAAAAGAAGCGGAGGCGCCAACTATCCGATAACCTGATCGCATCGTATAGCGGCAAAAACCGATCTGCTCGAGCTCACGAACATATTCGTCGAAACCGGAAGCCAGGCGTATCTGACAGGGCGCTGTTATCGCCCGTGACCTATTTGCAAACGGGACATCTTTCTTCCCGTTGCGACACCTCTGGGTACACCGCGTGCGAGAGTGCCGCCGAAGCCCCGAACTACGTTTCCCGCTTTTCGTGAAAAGGCGGCCACCGTCCCTACAATATTTGTATCAATGCCATGTTAGACAAAAGAGAACTTTAGCCGATCGTTTTCGCACTACGATAACGATATGGTAATGAAAGCGGAACGATTCAGAATATGCTTTTAGCGGATCGTTGTGAGGCCGGATTCGCCCATACACGTGCCACCATGACGTCCAGTAGACGATTTGCCCGCGAAATTCTCTTCGAAGTAAAAAAAAAAAAAACAGACATGTTTTGTGTCGTAGACATCTGCTGCTGCGAAAAATGATGTCTGAAACGTGAGAGGGAGCCGAATAATCGGCAGTTAGCGAGGTCAAGACGATCCATATCCGCCCGATATTCCCGAATCCCGCAACAATATACTGCTGCGAAGCATCGATCGCTCCGAGCTTCCGCTAATGCAGCGCACGCGCAATGGCGCCTCTGCAGTGCCTGGTATCGTTATCGGAGTGCAAAAAAACGATACACTAAAACCCCTCCTAGCGGTTCGGAGCGGACGGGCACGGGTCGGAGGAAAGGGCGTGAGTTGGACTGGACCAAGGGTCATTCACAATCAAATCCTGTCGGACGAATGGCACGTGTGCCATCCCTACGCACAGATTAAGCGTGGCGACCCTTGACTTAAACGTCTTTTTAAAACCAGCATAAAAAAAACCAAAAAAAACATGAAGCGTTGTTGATCTGCGTGGCGCATCCATTCCTTCCCTATCCTTCCGCAGGCATACACGCCTGACACCGCGTGGCTCGAATCCGCATCAATGGACGAGTTAACTTAACACGCAAGGAATCGTGTGGGGTAGTGCTTCGTTGGTTTCATGTAATGGCGCAGGCAGTGGAAACGGCATAGAAATCATAAATTCACAGGCATATTTCGCAGGCTATGCTTTTTACATTTTTTTACAAAATCACCACAAACATTTGTTAAAATGAAGGTTTCATTAGGAAGTTCGTTCCAACCCCTAATTGCCCTTGGAAAGAAACTAAATTTTAAACAATAATGTTTAACGGCTGATTCCTTAATGCACATGCTATGACGGCGTCGCGTACATTCATCAAAGCGCACGTTCATGTGATTGTTCTTGTCGATTTTAAGGAGAAGCGGAAGCGGTTCTGTATTTCAGTAAAAACGCTTAATCCTCTTCATTTGGCCTCCAGGATCACGAATATCGAGAGTAGTTTTCAATTTGGTGCACGGAGGCTGCAGAAAACTATTTTCGAAGTACCGCTGAAGTTTCTTCTTCCCAGAGCGTTACGTCAGAAAAGGAGTTTTCGGAATCTCCGCTCTCGCGCATCTTGAGCGCCTATCAAAGCTATGAACGCGCACTCGTGCTATCTTCAAAAAATCAAAAAAATTAAAAAAAAAGGCGTCACCACTGGTGTCAGTGCGGGGTAATCTAACTTGCAATTGCACGCGCTGCCCACATGAGCGACATGTGCTTCACGGCCGAAAGAACCTTTTATGACGTCACGGAATAAAAATACTTTAAACTTGACTTCTAACTCTTTTCTTTCAGAATTTTTTTAGCATTTTTTTTCTAAACTAAACCATGAAGAAAGTCTGAAGTTCAGTGGGTGAATGGGAAGGATGGTAGTTGTTAAAAATGAACCTGGATTCAAGCCATTAGACTTGATCGAGTTTTGAGAAATTCGTTAATCCCACAATATTTTCCCATATTCGAGAACGGATCACACAAGTTTTGTAAGCCATATTTTGTTTTATCTAACATAACTTTGCGACTTTTTTTCTCTTTTTTTTTTTTTTTTTTTGGGGGGGGGGGGGGGCGTATAAAGTGTATTAAAGGAGCTGTGCAACGATATTCAATTGGAATGTTTTTCACTTTACACGAGCTTACTGGCACTAGTGGGACTCAAGGATACTCGCATGCAATGCCACTGGCCAAGAAGCTCCTTTGTTGCGGTGTAATGTCAAGGACAAAAGCGATCATTTTCATTCAATCTCTCCTTTGCAAAATTCGATGAAGTAACGTGGGGATCGTAGTACACCCATATGACGATATTTGAATGCGGTTCATAGATTGGACCCGAGCATTGCGTGGGCACTCGATTTGGGCTCGTGATAATTGATAGCTCGAGAAGCATTCGGGTAGTGGCCCGTGTCCAATCGCTGCAACGACGACAATAGCCGAGCCATAACAATGTCTGGAACTCAGCGCGTGTCCTGTGCTTTTCCAACCCCAGCGCGTGGCTATGATCAACATTGGCGGCATATAATCGGCTCCAGATCACGTGGCCGCTTGTTCTGGCTGCGAGTTGAGGGCGTGAACGCTGCTAGTTTTTCTTTAATTTTTTTCTGGGACTTCTATTGCGTGGGGTGAAAAATGAACGCGTGTTTCATAGGTCATTAATGTCAGGGATCCGTTCTAAGCGGTATTTGCGCATAGTAAAAAAATTGTTGCATAGCCCCTTTAAGATTAGTTTTTGTAGAAACATTTTCGACGTGAGTGCTCCATCGCAAATCACTTGGGAACGTCAATCCTAAATACCTATTTTGTCTACACGGACTAGTTTGGTATCACCTAGGAAATAATCATAACATGTTTGCTTTTTTTTTTTGCAATAAAAACCGGTTTTTAAGGATTTTAGGCCTATTTGCTATTCGTCGCACCAATACTCGATTTTTATCACATATCGTTTATATTATTTTACCTCGAGAGTTTCAATTTTGTTGTACAATACACAATCATCACCGAACAACTTAATTGGAATTTGGAACTGGCATTCCACAGCGAATGTCGTTTATGAACAATAAAAAAGAAAAGTGGGTCCTGCACGCTACTCTGTGGTACTCCTGAAGCAACAGGAGCGAGCCCAGACAGCCTCCACATATTGTTCTCTCGATTATAAATATGAGCGAAACCAGTTTGTAAACGTTCGGTTCCTATATGAGGCTTCAGTTGAGTAATAATTTAGGATTATTTAGAGACACTTTATCGAAAGCTTCTGCTAAGTCTAAGAATATCATGGCCACTTCATCATGATTAGTTATAGTTAGGGAAAGATCATGCTCTGTTTCAATGAGTTGGGTTGTTGTGGAAAGAGATTTACGGAACCCGTCTTGACACTAATACAAAATATCATGATTGTTAATTAACGTTAAAAGATGTTTCGAAACAATGTGTAAAGAAGCGTTCAGCATGTAGTAAGGAGAGATATAATCCGGTAATTATCCGCACAAGAAGCCGATTTTCCTTCGTGTGCAGGAATAATTTTGGCAGCCTTCCCGGGTTTTGGTGCGGAAAAAACCTTTTTTTTGCGGACTGAAAAATTTCTAATTAGATACTTAGCGGCCCATTCAGCGTACAGTTCTAAAATGTATTTTGAATTCCACCGTGACCGGGACTTTTCTCAATGCCATTATTAAGTAAGAGATTTAGAGCTTCCTGCCCTTGAATTATTAAATCAATGATTGGAGGATAATCAGATAATCCCTACTCGAAAAAGCTGCCTTAGCACGCGTAAACACGGATGAAAAGGAATAAACAAATTCCTCAACTTTTCGCTGACTATTATCTGAAGTACATGGGGGGATCGGCGGCCGAGTGGGCTAGCGCACACCAGCTCGGAGCACGTGGTGCGAAAGATCGCGCTGCAGAACCCAGGATCCTGGGTTCAATCCCCACCCCTGCCCGTTTCGATTTGGATGAGCATCGTACCGCGGCGCGCGCGGTAGTGTATCACTACTACGTGGTGCACGTTAAAGACCCCAGGCAAGCGGTTGTACTGCATTGGCTAAATTTCTCATCTATAGCTGAGAGACAATTAAGTCGCCCGTTGAGGCAGATTATAAGTTCAGGCATAGGCTCCTCTATACTCAAAAAGCCTGGCAGTTCGACGACGGAGCAATATATGGTCGCAGATTTGGAGCGCGAGGATCTGGTATCACAGAGCATCAAAAAGCCATTTCTCGGGGAACCTGGACGTCATCGCACAGCTTTTGCGGCGGCGAGGACCCGAAACACTTGTTCGTTCGGGAGAAGTGTTTCAGCGTCTCGCCGCAGCGGGGCGCCAGTCACGTGGCTCTCCTCTCATCCATTGTCTGCCGCTCCACCTTTTCCATTTCGGCGGCCGCTTCTCGTGGCGATCTGCCAGGCTATGGTTCAGGCTGTATAGACGATTTCAGCGGCGTGTCAGTTACCCGAGCCGCCACCAGCCGGCGCGCTCCCCAGGCCACCATTGTCGGTCTGTATTTTGGACTGCGCCTGCACTCCGGTTACCTCGCTTGCGGGTGTTAGTCTGACGACGAGCGACCGCAGTGGGACCGTGAGAAGCGCGAACGGCGTTCAACGGGCAAGACATGCCCTGTATTGGGTTGCAAAAACTGCAGTGGCGACATTGAGGTCTGGAAACACGCTGTGTGCGCTGAACATGCCCCGCTGAAGCACATGGACTTTCCGTGCTTGGTGCCGTTTTTGATGCACCGATTCATATTGAATAACCCGAGCAGAGCATCTTTAAGACGGGACTGGCACCACTTTCTCTCCGGCCGCGCTCGAAAATCACTCGTGCGCGCAAGACTTTCTACCCAACGCATACACCAACTCATGTTTACAAACAAACCGGAATGCCCCTAGCGGACGCCACCGGCGCCGCGCATGCGCGATGGGGGTGTGGGCAAGAAGCTCGCCGTCGCCCATAAACAGACCATTGAAATGCGATGTTGTCGGCGTCGGTGTGAGTCCCCCTGCCCTTCTCGCGTTCGAATTGTTGATTCTACGTCTTCCTGGCGATGTCTGACTTGAGCGGCGTCAGCGAAATTACCAAGGCTCGTTACACCGCAAAACTTCGCGTGAATAATGCGACATGTGGCGATTCATTCCGTGAGGACGCCGCAGTATGTACGCTAAAGCCTGATTCGCATGATGAGATTTCGCTCGCAAATTTCAGTCGCAACGCCGCTCGGGCTGCAAAAGCGTGAACCGTAGCTGAGATGGTCGACGTCGATACTGAAAATCGCAAGCAGAATCGGACCAACTGAATTAGGCATAACAAGTCGGTGATGGTCACTGGTAACAATGATCAACATCTCCTTGTACATGGTTGAAAAAACCCCGAGACTGCGGGTAAACGACACAACACTTAGAGACTTTTTAGGGTTGTGTCGTTTACCAAGCAGTCTTGGGGTTTTTTCAACCATGTGCAATGTACACCAGCTCGTTTGCACCCTTACATTTTGTTCATCTCCTTGTATCTACTGTTTACATCGAGCCTGCTTACCAACCTTCAAACTTTACTCTTTTGAGACCTGCACTTACTTCTTATCGCAAGTACCGGGCCAACATTTGGTCTACGGGCCGGCGTCGTCTAAGGGAGCAGACGACAAGCAGAAACGTTTGAAAGAGCAGACGACAGTTCGAACGATCAGGCGGCCGTTTGAACTTGAAGACGCAGTGAACGTAGTCCGCAGGTGGTCCGCACTAGAGTGCCTCAATGTCCTTCTGTTTAGGGTGATGCCATCGTTTCTAGTACCCGATGCCGACAGCACGCGCTCACAGGGAAAATACAAAGAAATCGCCAGAAACAAAATGTCGCCGTAGCACAGTCAGCGCCACGAGCGCGTGCATGGACACGCTCTTTCACGCGCTTCAGAACAAAAAATAAAAATAACCGTTCGAAACAAAATGGCCAGATGTCATCACCCCAAGCAAAGCGCACATGAAGGCACTCTAGTCCGCACAACTTGACGGTTTTCTGGCGTTCATGTTGGAACAAAACAAATAAATCTGATGACCACAAGTATCCGTGTATTCAACCCAAAGTGCTTCCCACCCAAGCAATCATTGTCCGACGGCGTCTGTTTTTCCGTTTTCACGGCACATATCCAAATTCTCGGACGAACCGAGCACGTGAAAACTGACCTTCAAACCTTTCTCGACTCTTTTGGTACGGCCCCAGTCGCGGCGTTTTGACGAGAAGGCAGGGTTTTTGTCTGGTTCCTTTCAAAACAACGCAGGAATACACGTCTGGCATGGGAACTTCTGCCCACAGCCCCAGACCGGAAGTGCGCCCGACGCGCCACCACCGCGCCGTGACGTCACAGAGTTGAGTTCGTGTATAGGTTGTCTGCTGTAACTCATGATGCACCCGACATCGAACATGGTATTTCTCTGATGAGCGACGAGGCGCAGCGCCAATTGGACCGCACGCGAGCGACTCCTCGGCGACGAACGATGCTTGCAAGGAATCGATACAACCAAGCGGTGCGATGAGCAACAGCAAGCAATCCTCCCCAGCGACGGCCCAGCCCGTCGCCGATCGCCGAGCTCTTCGCTTTCCAAATCGCTATACGTGATTAAAGTTTCCAAATGCAGCGAGAAACAAGACCTCGACATTCGCACATGCAGCGATGGATAAGACTGTGATAGCCTTGCTGTGTCATCTCGACATTTGCAGAAGTCGCACTGGGTTCCAACTACCTTTATATCCGGCAAAAAAGCAACAAATGTGATGAACTTGCATGGTCTCTGAAGTCTAGGCCATGATCTACTGTCGTCGTCCCATTGACAGTCCGATCCCACCGTATATAACACCGCGGCGGTGGTTGGCGGAGCGGAGTACGCGGTGCTATACGTAGTGCAGCAGCGGGAAAGTAGAGGCCGGCAATGGCGGACGTGTCACGTGATGCCAAGATGGCGGCGCACATGCAAAGTTGCCTGAAAGCGTCTATAAACGTCCATAAACGTACCCACAACCCTATTTTTTTCTCCGGAAGTACATTTTTTTTGTTCTTGGCTTTGAGATTGACATATTGCCAAACTTTAGCTGAGGCTTCAGTAAGAAATCGCTTAAGAGTGATATTGTAAAATGTAGCCTTTGAATCTTTAAAGAGTCATTTCAGTTCGTGACTCAGGGTTTCAAGTGCCTCCTTTCTATCGTCATTCGGTTTAAGTGCGTTGACTTTCCGACGACGTTTGGGTTTTCTTTTGATATGTATATAATTTCCCTAGTAATCCAAGGGTTCTTTCTTGACGTTTTGAAACGCGTGGACACAAATAAATTACGGCAGTGAGTTGTGACATCAGCAAAAAAACTCGCACAAAACATCGGTAGTAGCACTTGACTGATAGAGCAATTGAAAGTCATAAATGATCGTTCAAGACATTCAAAGATACCACCGTGATCCGCTGCCTCAAAATTAAAAACCCATTTGTGCAAACACTAAAACATTATACATTAACGAGGTGAACGTATATGCATTGACATGTATAACTAAATGAGGTTAGTGTGTACATCTCGTTTGCGTGTCAGGTCATTCTATACGGCAGGTGCTTATTCTAACGTTTCGCTGGCCTCGAAATACCAGTTCGATCGAGTAAAATGGAAGGCCTTCTCGTGGTAGACACTGACAGGCCACCAACATGGTGGACCCAATTCCGTCAGTGCAACCTATATGTGTCATTGCAATATAGACTATTCTACAAACCATCGAGCAATACACGCCTCCAAACCGATCAAGAAGACCACCCAACAAAAACACGCTGATAAAAAAAGGAGGAAAAGAATTCAAGTTTAAACAAATATATTGTCGCGCAGAGAAACCAAAAAGAAAAGGTCTATGCAGGTGCGACGCCGGGTGGTTCCAGAGACACATTTCGCGATCAGGAATCGAGGCCAAGCTTCGTAACCTGGGCGCCGTGAAAAATATACACCTGCGTCCACTTCGCTCTTGTCTATTCCCGCATTCGCAACGCGCAATCGAGTGGGAAGAAAACAACAACACAAAAAGCTAGAGGAAGGTAATCTTCATCACTTCCACACAAAAAACTTCCGTCTCCCACCCGGCGGGAGAAAGACGAAGTAAGCCTAAAAAGCAAAGGCAAAAAAAAAAAATAAGGATTCAATTGACCCCGCCGGCGTGGCCTATTCACGCCAGAGCCATAGCGTTCCACGCAACAAATTGCGCCTCCATTCACTATCGACGTCTTTCATCGAAAGCACGATTTGTACCTTTCGCGTCGGTCGCCTTTCCATCTTTCTACGCGTTATTGCGGTTTTTTTATTTTTTTTTTTTATTTTTACTTTGGTGGCGTTGTGTTGTTATCACCCGAAACTGGGTGAGTTCCCACGGTGGGTTATTGCCAACAACGAAACAAATACCTCACCAATAAGAGATAGCTACAAGAAATAATAAGTTGGGAAGTAAACGATAAAATATTATTCTCATCTTGGTAGATATAAAAACGAGAACATGACCCCAAACGTTGGAAATAATAGAGTTACGCTTCCAGGTGTCATCGAGAGAAATATGGAATTCGATCCAAATCCAGTTAATCCCCATCGTGCGCAGTATGAAGAAGAAAAAGAAAGCGACTGGAATATAGACTACATAGGTTAAAATTTTGACGGAAACGGATGGTCCGCACGGCCACTTGAGAAGTTATGGAAAAGTGACTTCCCTACAGAGGACACATTAGTTTCAATATAATACTATATCGTGCCCAAGATTACTTTTTTTATATATTCTTTATTATTACTCGCAAATGGGAGAGTGTGTACCGGTTTTAGCAAGAAAACAGGTGAAGGGCCCGTCAATGCTGCAGCCTCAAGCCCGTCACACGAGAAAGTCATACTCCTCCCACACGGCAAAATTGAACGTATAAGTTCCATCAGATGGCATCAAATGGCCACTGCTGGCGCAGCGCGCTGCGCGCTCGTCGGGATCGTGAGCTGATTGGCCGATCATTTAATATCAACCGATGAAAATATTGAAATTTACCGTGTGGCAGGGGTACCGATGTCATTTCCATCCAATGAGATTGTTGAGCAATCTGGCAAGGAGCGCGCGTCACTGCGTTCAACGCGCGGATATCGTAGTCAGGATCGCAAGCTAATCGGTAGATTACACAAAGCGCCTGCTCAGCCGCTGTTTCACAGCCCAGAAGACAAAAAAATGATCACTATCAGCATCTCAGTGTATGGCATCTGTGCCAACATAATGGCGGCCTTCCTTAGGGTGACGAAGAAATTGAAGGTACTGTTAGTACTATTTGAGGTCACTAGATCCTGGGACAATTCCCTGACTGCTAGCCGGACACAAACAGGTACTAACATACACACGACCAAAACCACGCAAGGTGATTGCCTGGTCGGTCTCGGTCTATTTTGCCCTACTTGAATACAGCAAAGTCGCGATCGCCATTTCGGTCTATTCGAATCTTCGAAGCTTCGGGAGAGCCGTTCTAAATTATTCGCACCAAGATCGTCACGGACCATCATCGTACCGAAGACATTCCTCACCAATATAAGCGTCTTTGGCACTGTGTATGCAATCAACTTATCAATCATGCCCATCTCCACGGATCTCTTACAATTGCATTGTTTTCCTTGCGTACTTCGAAACAGGAAAATTCTTTTTAAAAGCCACCAAGCACCGACACCGCATGTGGTGACGGTATACGAAGATGTACGCTTGTTTCGCCGGCGTGTGGATAGCAAAAACCGATCGCCAGCGAATTTAGATCGGCTCGCCGAGAATAGAGAGGTCAAGAAGAAATTGCTGTAAAATGGATAGCTTGGAAAGCGCCTACAAAACGAGGACACGAGGAAGACTAGACTGAACCAAGTGCTAACTTGCAACTGAACGTTTATTGAAACACACTTACTATTTGTACACAAATACAGGCTCCCGACAATTTTATGAACCAAAAGTGCGACCATACAGGGAGCTTGGTGCTATTTTCCCAGCATTCCGTTACCTTAGCGTTATCAAGCGGAGGATATGAGGCCCGTACGTTCGAGACGTCAGTGGCACAAACGACGCACAAACTAGATACAACGGCTGCGTAAACGTTTATTTCGATCAATCTCTCGGCCCGCTCCGAAGCCTTTCGATGGGGGGAATTTAATCGAGGGGCTTATGGGTCGCGGCTAATTGTACTGGTCAGTTCTTACGTTCACACCATCGACACTGAAACAAATCAAGAATCATACGATCGAAGAAACGATTCTCATCTGCCATCGGCGTGCGAATGTGGCGGTGCCCCATCAAATACAGTTTCACGGCCACCATTGGTTTGTCAAAAGTGAAACTGCTTTTTGAGCAACCAGATGGCACTGAACTTCGAAAAGGGTCCATAGCACCGAGGAAAACATAAACTTATAATATTTAAAAAAAAAAGATCTAATTCTAGTTGGCAGTTTACACCGACCTACGAAAGCCTTCCGCACCAACGAATCCTGATACCGCGCACCATCTTTTCAGGTAACGAGAACAAAAAGGCGAGACGAAGCGCATTGGGCCGATCAGCGTGGCTTGTTCATTCTGTGTATACCTTGCTGAGATTCGCATCGTCACGCCGGTTGGTGCCGTAAAGAATGCCGCTATACTTGCAAGAAGCGAGCTCTTTCGTGCTTTCACGACAATTCGCACCGCGTGTTCTTCCTTCCTTTGCCGTTTTATTCTTCCTGATCCTTCTGGTTCTCGTCATCCAGGGTGAAAATGCACTGTGCTGCGGACGCATGCGCGGCCTCAGTATTTCGGCAGAAGAGAGCTATACTGCGGATGCTCACAAAAGCCTTCCGCAGCCCAGTAGACAAAGATGGCGTCCCGCAGAAAGCAAATATTGGAATGGTCTTACGCTGGCCCGCTCCGGCATCTAAAAGGATTTGGGGCGTGCGACCAGGGGTTCGAATAGGGGCCTTTGAAAGGTGGGCTCCACCTAGTAACTGCTGCGCCAATTATCCTAGTCGGCTATTATTTGGGCACGTACTCGTATCGGCCACGAGGGCTGCGTTCGGTGTGGCTCAGTTCTTATCGAAAACGAGTGCTGCGTCAGTGCTCGGCGACGACTCGGGTCCAATCCCAAGCTTTGTGTCCAATGAATCGATGGATGTTAATGGCTGCACCTTTTGTAACGGGCGGTAGCTTGCGCCACCTAGCCGAAGTCTAAAAAGACAAAAACATATGATTGCTCCCGCCCTTCTAAGACCAGTTTTCTCCCCTAACTATCACCAGGCAGTGTGGGATATCACCAGGATGACCTTCGGGGGATCGGGCAAAAAGGAACTAAACAAATTACACCATCTTCCCGAGGGGAACCATGGGGTGATGCGGAGCATCGCGGATCGTTATTAACGGTGTTAGTAACGTTGTTAGTAACGTTTTTGTCTTCAGTGGACGTAGCGTTGCTGTTAGTTTGTGGGGTGGTGCTGACGCTTGCTTGCGCCAACCCACTAACTGACGGGACTGTTGCTTCCATCACACTTCATCGGAAGAACGGAGTGAAGTGGAGTCAACAGCGCTGAACTGAACGCGCGCAGCGCGCTACCGCTGCTTATAATCACACTTGAAGGAGAGGAGACTAGAGGAGGAGAGTTGCGCATGCGCGCGCGGTGTGAGTAGAAGCGAACGCACGCGAAGTGCACGCAGCTGGTAGAGAGAGAGAGCGGAGAGAGTAACGCGCAGCTGTTGGAGAGAGGGAAGGAGGATAGTTGCGCATGCGTAGTGTGAGTGCGGACTACGACGCCGCGGGACATAGACCCGAGCAAGAGATGCTCCGCATCTAAAACATCACCTTCCCGCCTCTTCCCCCAGCGAGGGAGTCGCCAATTTTCCTCTGGTCAAGCCTTGTCGGCGTTACCCCAGCACCGGACCCACTGCGAGACAGGGTTGAGACTTTGGGCCGGAGCCACGCGGGAGGGAGTCCCAATTTTCCTTTGTCCCGCCTGTCCCCAGCTGTGCTAGTTAGTTGTTCATCATTCAATTTTCCCTAGATTTCCACCAATCTTCTAATCACCTCTTTGTTACTGTAATCCTGCTCTCTTTCGTCCTTCCATCGTCGCCAGTAAAACCCAGGGCCCCGGCCAAATCAGTTACCCGTTCAGGGAGGGCAGGGCGAAGCCCCGTGCACTTCAAAACCAAGTGCTCTACGTGCCTCGCTATCATTATGGCAGGCGGCACGTATGTGTCTGTCTACTGAAATTTAGCCCTATAGCCTATACGTCCTCGTTCTTAAAATTCCCGCTCTCGCATCAAACAGCAAAGAACTTCCCAGTGAATTGTCAAACACATTTTCCTTTCTTATGTCCTGTTTTCGTGACCTGTACACTGTTAGAGCTGATTTCTCATGCATTCTTCCCTCCCACATTTTCCTATCTGCCTCTTTCACCCCCTTTTCCACTGAAGTAGTCTGCTCAGCCCCATCACCAGTGTGTAGGTATTTAAATGTAAGCTTTCGGGTTCGGTTTGTCCACTTTGTGTTTAAACTTTTCATGTATAAATACTTGAATATCTTCCGTGCCCACCGCGTATCATCCATTTCGGTCAATCTTCGTTCAAATATCAACTTACTAATTGCCTCCCTGCTCTCAAAAGACGACCATCCCATGACCCCCTGTACTCCCTCATTTGGTGTTTTTCCATGTGCTCCCAGCGTCAATCTGCCCACGCCAAGAAAAGGCGACCTCCAATGTTGCTCGATGACCCACGACACAGCGGTTCCCTTTGCAGTGGTGATGACAGGACTCTGCGCTATTCGATTCTAACCGTCATTCGCACGCACAAAAGATGCATACGCTGATGGACTAAAACCCCGAGAATACACCCACGCAGCCGACGCTACGAGCTGATGAGAACAATCAGAGCATCAAAAGCGCACCGTCATGGTGTTCGTCCTGCTTGTGTACGTCTTCCATCATCGCTGAACCAATCATAAACAGACAAGACCTAGTGACTCGCGCTTTTAACGCTGCTTGATTTATCAGATTATACCTCGTAGCATCGGCTGCCTCTGGACTTAAGATGATACGCGACACGACGCATAAGTCTTAAGCATAGCTCAGAGCCGTGTTTGTTGACTTGAGTGTCGTCCCTCCTCCTCCCTGGCTTCGTGGGTTTGGTCTGTCGTGTTCAATCATCGGCAGCTCGTTTGCACCCTTTCTGTTCGTACAAGCCTCTTCGTCGAAATACGCAGAGCTGCGCGCCTAATAGAATCTACGGGCGACGATGCAAGCAAAAGGACGACGTGTGGAACGCCTCACGCTCGACGGGAGACGCGCGCGGTGCGCAGAACGCAGAGTCAACAACACACGAGGGGTCGACAGCGAGTGGCGGGGCATCAGCGGCCGTCGGCGCCGCAGAGTGCGTTTACACGACCCGCGGTAACCATGCGTGAAGAGACTGTCAGTCATCGGAGACAATTAACCGACAGAGTCCCAAGTTCTACAATGCTGCCGCCACGCCGAGTGACACTGACGATCAATTAAGTGAATACGGCAGCTTACGGGCCGAACCAACGAAGGGCAGCCGGCATGCTCAAGGAGGACTGAAGATTCATTTAGACCGCCAGGGGAATCTTTTGACGTGCCACCGAAACTTAAACTATACACGGCGTCTTCTCTGCAATACACCTCCGTTCTGAACTCAGGAAGGAAACGTAGCGGCTTTCCATTTCGTCGCCTAAAGACTGGCGCAATAAAGGAAAACGTAACACTGTATACCCATACACGAAACCACTATATCGTACGTAGTTGGTCAATGTTTTTATTTCCCGTGAAAGTGATCACGAGAGCTGTGCAATGTTTCGCGTCCGTCTTGATATAACCAAAATTGCTGCCCTGTTTGCTTACTTGCTATATCTCTCGAGTTCTACACAGATCGAATCTGAGGTGCTCGAAGTTCGGTAGCTACATTCTGTTGACCGTGGGAACCATGCCTGCCTACACTGCCGCCACGTAAAAGGTGGAGGGCTCGCAAAACTTGCAGGAAGAAGCCTGAAGCTTGTCGCGTAACGGGAACGGACATATTTAAACTGTTCGGCAAAATGTAAGGGAAGGAGATCACCACGACTGAAAGAGCCGGGAAAAGTCGAAAGCAGTCAGAAACAAAACACAGTTTCGCCATTTGGGGCTGGTCCGAGGGCACGCCATATGTTTTCTTGCGTAGTTTGGGAGGTGATCACTAGTGCGTTGGGATGGTTTAAATACGAATAATACAGATAATTTAAAAAAAAAAATGTTCGAAGCGCAGGATGGTAAACACTCAGACTAGAGTGTTTTTGCGTACTGTTTCTTTCCCCTTTTCGACCCTAGTCTCAGGGTTTACCATCGTGTTCAGTAAAGAGGGCATCAAAAACATACACGCACGGCAAAAAACCCAAACACCGTTCATTTAGCAACGCACACGAGAAAACGACAAGGTGTGGACCTGCATGTCAACAACGATCAGGGTCAGTACTTTTCAGTCACATGAAAAACATCGTAACAGAAAGCTGCCACGTCACGTTCTTATCCTTGATCGTTTACGGCAGCCATGCTGCACGTGTCCCTATCATTTCGTCGAAACTCGTTTCGTGGAATTACGTTTCGTGGGCAACTTTTCGTGGACACGCGTTTCGTCGACACGATCGTTTCATCGACACTCGTTACACGAACTGCGCGCTGTAGGGACATTTCGAAACGTGTGTATCACTGGGGTGCGCTTCAACCCACCTCCTCGCATGCATTCACGCCACTACGCGGCGACAGTCTGTGGAGGCTCATTACAAAACTGTTAACCCACCTGGCCGACGCTTACACGCCACTTCGCGGCGACAGTCTCATGCAGCTTATGACAGAAAAAAAGCTAATTTGAGCTGTCGATGAAACAATCTGTTTATGAAACATGGCGTGTCGATGAAACGTTCGATGAACTGATTGCCACCGATGTTGCACTTGTCAGAACATACGGAGGTTCGTTTTTATTGATACCTGTTTAAGAGACGATTTGCTTACAAAGTTGACGCTCGGTCGCTGATATCATAATGGTCTTTGTCAGCATTCTTTAACAAAAGCTCTTTGTCACTGAGGCATTTTCAAAGAGGTAATTAGAAAGGTTTAACTTGAAACCCTTTACCCGTTCCTTAAACCACCTGAGACTGGGTGGACAACGAGAAGAATCCAAGGTGGAAGACAATGGAACAGAGTGATAGAAGGCAATGTCTCTGTTGCTTTCTCTTCTATTTTGGATTATGCTTGTTCTGTTCCGAGTGTCTGGTGGTTTGAAAGAAAAAAAAAGTGCAATCTATACCAGCTCGCCTGCATCATCACTGTTTTATGAAACCCAGTCGCCTGCTTTTGTCCACACTAATTACGTTTGTAATATGTTTTTGTCGTAAATAAATACTTCGCAAGTAATTGTTCGGTCACGACTTCTTCATATTTTTAAATTGGAATTAGCAAAAATCATGGCAGAGTGGCTTCAATCTCAGGACGTGGAGAAAAATTAAATGCCGTACCCTAGACATCCGATAACTACATTGCCGACCATCACGCTGTGCAGAGGTCTACGCACTGCTTCATATCAGCATGCCGTGCATTTAGTAACCGCGTAAAGTAGCCTTGACCACGAAGTCCTATAATTCTACGCACAGATCTTCCGATTGTGAACCCAAATGAACCAATAACGTTTCATAAGTTTCCGAAGTTAGAAACCGCCTATCTGGACTTGGATCAGAAGCGCTATTTTCCTAAGCTCGGTTGTCCTAGAATGTTTCTCGGGAAAGCAAAAAAAAAAAAAAGAAAAACACGTTTCGCCGTTTATTTGAACCAGGCCATGACAGGGGTGAAATACAAACCGACCCACTCATCCTTCATCATCGCGATTTTGTTTTCCAATAGTAAACGTTGCAGAACTTTTAGTGTCTTGTTGTGGTTCTTCGTTAAAAAAAAAATACATAAAAACTAAAGGTAAGCTTATAACACGGGACATTAAAGATTGATATTTAAAGTCAACGCCCAGATAATCGCGCAACACTACATCAAATTATTCTGGCGCGTCACATTGAACATCGCGCCTGTAATTAACATGATGTGCAAAATAATGACCGTATTTCAGAAAAAAAATAGAGTAGTACGCGTATTTGTATCGGACTTACCGAGGGTCAGTTCAGCAAACCAAATAACATGGTTTCCGGAATAAGAAAAAAACAAGAGAAACATCACTCGAGTGGACAAACGAAGACAATTGTAATAATAACAAAAACAAAAACAGAGCGCTGGACACACCTCTTCAATATCACGGTCGGGAGGATCCGAAATACGCCCACAAATAATTCCGCAGTAGATCCAAAATTCCATCAAAATAACAAAACAAAGAGCGGGAGGGGGATGCCAAATATGGGTCAAGTGCGACAGGGCTGAAAAATCGGTTCACAAAGCCCCGGAAATCAGACCCTTCCAGAAAAAAAAAAACAAATAAATAAATAGGCACCTACGATGTCCCCATCTCTTTAAAGTAAAAAGAGAGTATGGAACGGTATTTCTTTATTATTCTTATTTTTAACAAACCTAGGTATTCTGTGAAGCGAAGTACCGGCGCGGGCACCTAGCCTCTAATCAAAGGCTCCGCGATGTGCCAAGCAAACGACACATTTCCTCAAACTCGGACTTTCTGTAAGTGCGGCGTAAGTGCATCATTCACGGCTGTTTAGGAAAACTCAAATATCCAAAAAAATGAAAGAAAAAAAAAACATACGCTTGGGAAGCGGCGCTTGGAACACATCGAACGCTCATCGCACGTTCTTTGACAAGCCGCGCGAGCTTGGCAAATCCAGCCGAAGAAGACCCACCAAAAATCCAAAATATAATGAAAAGAAACACACGACCGACATGAATTCAAGTATTGTAGACAGGCGTACGGGAGACGACGCGATAGTACGAGACAACGCTTCATTCATCGCTTACCTTTCAAAGGAGGAGTGCTTTGCTGCTAGCCTTCAAGATGCGCTTGCATTGTTCGGAGACCAAACCGGGGGTGATACGGGTCCCCGCACCAAACTGCGGCCCGTAGTTGTAGTAAATGAGCTCGGATTTTTGCACAGCACGAGGCACCAGCACCACGGATGAGAAGTCGGCGAGGCTACGACGGCGCGGAGAAGTTCACGGCATCCAGACAACGGCCGCACCGGCACAACAACACAACGCGGACCCGAACGCTTGTCGCTTGTCGTTCTTTCAGCCTCTATGCCATGCTGGATGAGCGGAGGAGAGTGGCCGGAGTGGCGACTGGCGGCAGGCTGGATTTGGCGCGTAGAGCGGTGCTGCCATCTGTCGCCGACCGACGGAAGCCTCGTATCGCTCCAGTGGATTGGATTGACTCGTCTGGTGCCTTCGTTTGATTTGGACTAGTTCTAGTTTCGTTTTACCTAGCCGGGATTGCGATGATAGAGGAAACAAGGGGGGGCTAGGTGATATCGCCGTAATACCTCCCGAAGTCGGTTACAAGTAATATCGGCTCGATTTGTCTATCTAACTGGTTCACTGCCTTTTTGTTGTGCTCTTATCCGAAATAAAACTACATCATCGTGCATATATTTCGTTAAAATCATTATTTGTCACGATTATCCTTCTCGCCGCAAGCTTCTACTCGACGAATGAAAGGCTAAAAATATGTTTGACAAAAAAAAAAGAGCCTCCGCTGTGGCAATGAGCATGGCACTTTACCATTCTCAGTGCGAGAACGCAGACTGTTTAGGTATAAGCAGGCCACGCTTGCGCTTTTAGCAGAGGTGTAGACATATTTTCAGCTTCGTCATTCACCGACCTCCCGCCGTAGACTGCAGGGCTCCCGCAATTGTTTTGCAGGAAAATTCGGTTTTTGCAAGGTGTTCAGGGTCTTAGAGCCGTACCATGTACTTTTTGTTGCTCTCTCTCTTGATTTCGCATTGGGATTGGCAAGCACTTATTGTGTATTTATTTTGAAGTCAGTGCAGTGCAGGGGCCAACAAATTCATCTGACTGAAAAGGAAGCCTAGCATCACGTTTCCTTAAAGATAGATGGCGCCACGGCCCCATGGCGCTAGTATGTGCCATTTTGCGCTCTCCTCCCCCGTCACCCACCAAGCATGATTCAAAAACAAGACCAGGCTCGGACCCTAGTAAAGTATTTGCTCGGACTATCTCTTCCTTTTCAAACTCCTTCTCTCTCTTCTCTCTCGGAGCTACCGAAATGTGACATACTCTGTCACAGGCGCTGCAACACTCTTTTTTTTATTTCCTTTTTCCAATACTCTGCCTGACTGACTCGGAGTTACCGCACGTCAAGCATGATTTCTTATCCATTACTTTTCTTTGGTTATTTTGGAAACGACGCGTTGTATTTTTGCTACAATAATTTGTATTATATACTTTCATTGCAAGATATATTCCAACGAGTTACTGTAATCGATCGTTAATTTTATGAAAAAAACATTTTGGGTGCAATACGGTAATTATGATCACTGTGATTTTAATTACAGTTATAAGCGAAACGAAAAGATCTCCGCATCACACTTTACTGAACACCTCCACTGGCGCTTCCGGTCGTCAGAGTTATTTCATTTTGTTTAATTCATTTCATTCATTTGATTTTATTTACCTCAAGGGCACCCAAAGGAAACATTACATGAGGGGGGATTAAAAAACCACATGATACACAGCTTATCATTAAAGAAAAAACAAGCACAAAAAAGTGAAACCGGGTTACAGTCGATTGTTTCGGAAGTTCCGCCAGGGGGCGCAACACTTCAGGGGAAAAGCGGACAATGGCGCTGGGGTTATGAAAGTTTCTCCTCGTGGTGTCACTATCATTACGAAGCACCATTACACAGTAATACCACATGGTCACTAAAGGGATAATAACAAATGTGGCAAAGGGGATGACTCAACACAAAAATCAAAAAATAAAAAGTTCACAATCTCGCGCTACAATGACGCACTGAAATACATGTCAGGGTCAGCAGTTATGACAATTGTTTAAATTGCTCTTTAAATGAAATGACATTATGATTGGTTAAGATACTGGTCAGGTAAATTGTTCCAGTCATTGATGCAAAGTTCCAAAAGGGTAAAAAAAGAAAAGTGTTAGTGTGGGATTGAAATGGTTCCATTTTGCCTGGGTGGTCTGGAGTGGGTGATGTGAAATTGGCTGGGCGGCAATAAATGGGCTTAAAATGATAATTGGTGAAATACACTTCGTGAAACACACCCACGCACACGCACGCACACGCACACACACACACATACACACACCACGCACAAAAAAAAATCTGGGTTTCTTTTCTTCTTTTTTCTAGAAGTGGGGAGCTTCGGGTTAGCTTCGAATGAGTAGTTGTTGCATATGAAGCGAGTTGCTTTGTTCTGAACGGATTCTGGTCTCGATATTAAATAATTTTGGTGGGTTTCCAAGTTTTTCTTGCGTACTCTAATTTGGGGAGGATGAATGTCTTGTATGCGAATACTTTTATTCCAGGGAAGCAAGATATACGGTTCATCTGAAGAAACCAAGTGTGTTGGTGTTTGTTTGTTGTCTCTTCTATATGCTCGTTCCATAATAGTGCTGTCTGTGAAATGTATGCCCAAATGCTTGTATGATGATACTGGTTCTAGTTGTTGTGATAGTAATGTGTACTCTGTATGCAGTTGTGGAGGAGGATTAAGTTACTGGCATTTGTTTGCATCAGCGAGTGTTAATGTTCTTCATGAAGATCTAACATTCATGTCGTCTTGTAGAATATTTTGATCATACTGTGTATAGTCGGTGACGGGTCAAGAACGATGCGGAAGCTCATCCACTTTCCACTTCAGCACAGCGAACGCTTGATAGGAGGTCGCCTCCTTTCCAGCGATGCTGACCGATGCTCTTTACCAATTGCGTGCAACACCCTTTGGCCTGTGCAATGCCCCGGCCACATTTGAGCGCATGAGGGACACTTGACTTCGCGGTTTACGCTGGGCAGCATATTCTATGTTGACGATGTTGTAGCCTTTGGCATCTACCTTAGACCAACATCTCTCCCGCGTCACTTCGGTCGTGAAAAGCTTTTGCGAAACAGGTCTACAACTTAACTGAAAAGAAATGCGCCTTCGAAAATACGGAAATCGAAATCCTCAGCCATGTGGTCAGCCATCGAGGAATATCCTTTTAAACCAGAAAAGCTCCTGGCTGTCACACAGTTTCCTCCGCCTAGAAATATAAAAGCTTGCGCTCTTTCCTCGGTTTCTGTTCTTATTTTCGACGTTTCATTCGAGGCTTTGCTGATTTATCCAAACCGCTCCAGCGCATCCTCAAAAAGAATGTCCCTTATGTGTGGTACCTAAGTCAAGAACAGGAGTTTCTTTCCATTAAGACGGCAGTGACGGCACTAACAACACAGCCCGTCCTGGTGCACTTTGACCCGTCTCGTCAGGTTGAAATTCGCACCGATGCTTGTGGCTATGGCCTCGGTGCCATCCTCATTCAAGCCCGTGACACAAAGGAACATGTTGTTGCGTACGCCAGCCGGGCGCTATCCAAATCTGAAATGAATAACGGAATTACAGAGAAAGATTGCCAGTGACTGCAGGAGACAATTGACTCACGTAAAATTGCCAAGGTTAGAAAATTATACAGCTTTTACATCCAACAGTAAGTTTGTCACGGGAAGTTAGAATAACAACGCATTTGTGTTCATCTCGGGAAGTTTCTGAAGTTCATGGGAAGTTTCTCGGGAAGTTTCTGATCAAAGTACCGAGGTATGTTTCCATTACTTTTTGACGTACCGAGAGAGCACGCTGTCACACTGGCGCCATCCACCCCTTGGAACACTTCCAGTCTGCGCATTAACTAGACCGAAGGATTTTCACTACTGGCAAGATTAAAGGGACCATGAAATGACCTTTTTACTTTTGCCAGATAACTGTTACATTAAACCGTCAATGTTCACTGAATGCCGAACAGGCATCCGTTTTCGTCTCGGTTTATTAACTTCTACACAAAAAATTAATGAAATATCGACTTTTTCTTTTTTTCCAACTGACCGCAAAACAAGCTGCGGCGTAATTTTGACGGTCGTGACGTACCCTGTTTCCGGAACCGGAAGCTCTCTCGGCAGTAGGAGATGGGAGCGTTAGCGGCGGCGAGTTGGCGGTGTGCCGGTAGGTTTTACTGCGCTGATGTCACCGACGTATTTTCGGAATCGGCGCCTCTCATCGCCGCATAGGCATGGACACATCGCAGCTGAGCGAAATTCAGTGAGATATGTTGCGCTACAGCGACAGCATGGGACTAGTCCCATACGCCGGTATGCCTGTTGGGAAGTGCGGCGAGTCTTCCGGTGAAGACTCCAACCCAACTGTCATTGTTGGTAAAAGGCGGCCCGTGTCAGTCATTTGCAAAGCGACGTAGATGGAAACAAATTGCCGCGGCGTTTTTCGCGGCCTCGGAGATGCAGGAGCGAGCCGACGTTAAAAAAAAAGATACGTTTGAACTACGACAGTCTCAGCAAGAGCCACGTAAATACCTGTTCACACTCGGAGCGGACGCGCGCGTTTGATGGAAGTGCTGTATTTGCGCTGTTGGTAAGCGCTTCGGGACCGATCTTTTACGATTGCAACTCGATACTGACGTGACACTCGGCAAAGGAAGGTTGGACCGGCATTGCACGTAGCTCCCACGAACTGTTATAGCTCGACAGTGACGTGCAGTCGTGTCAGAATAAAAAATGGCATACTAATAACAAAGTGCACATACCGTGTTACGAAGGTAATCCATACGGCGATTATTTGAACTCTATATCACACAGAACAAGAAGATGGAATCGACGAGAGTTCCTTTTCGACGACAGTGTTCATCAACACTGCCTCGGAAAACAAGGGGAAGAGATTGACCTCACCTCTTAATCTAAAATTGAGGTCAGCGATCAAACTAATATACGGGAAGGGTCCACAAGGGTCGCCCGGGCATATTCCATTCAGCACGCCAGCCGGTCGTGGGCAGACGGTCTTGGCCAAGTACCGTTGAAGCAACGCTGTTCCGAGTCGGAGTGCCTGCTAGGCCGCTAGGCCTCCCTGCCGCTAGGCCTATCCGCCAAGCTCGCTTGGTCGGAGCCGGTGGATTCGTCGCCCTTGTAGCTTTTCTCGGGTGTTTGTGGATCCAGCGTTCTTGTTCGTCGTGGTCTGTCTCAAGTACTTTTTTCTTGCTGCTTGAAGTCGGGACGCGCGACAAGAGCACGTAGAAAAATAAGCGTTCTTTGGTCGTCGCGAAGCGCCGCTGTCGGCCCGGTCGGCCCTAATGCGCAGGTGCAGTAGTTGCTTCGTTTACCACACGATAGATGGCGCTTGGCTCTCAGCATTATTAGCATTATTAGCATTATTAGATGGGCACGTGATGGCGACGAAGATGAAGGTCGCGGATCTTAAACAGGAGCTAAAAGCAAGGGGTCTTTCTACCGTTGGATCTAAAAGCGAACTGGTAGAGCGACTGCAAGCCGCCGCGGAAGTCTCCAACTCCCTTCTTACCACTATACAGTGGGAGGAAACATCACGGAACAGCGACGGCGAGCGAAGCGCAGATGCAGTGATGCCGGTTGAGCCCCTGCCTGCTCTTCCCGAAGGCAAAGCTGGTGCCGGTATGCTCAGTGACTGTGAGGGAGCGTTTTTAACACCCCCAGAGTTAATGTCCACCAACGCTGAGATTCAGGACGAACCTCTCCTACTTAACTCAGTATGGCAGATGACCGGGATGACCCAGCGTAGACTGGATGACGCTAACACCGAGCAAGCTTCACAAATGTATGAACAGAAAGTTGCGAAGAAAGAGGAACCCCTCATTAGTTGTGACAGGTGTGGACGGTGGGCCTACATCTCAGAGGCTGACTTTAAAACCCCTGAAGAGGCTGACGATTTTGATTTTGTCTGCAGCATATGCAAAACCATAGATGAGATGGGCACGTCACATAGGACAAGGATGGATGAACTGGAAAAAAGCGTGAACGAGGTTATCCAAAGGTTACAGAATGCAACTCACCAAGACAAGCCAAATGAAACCTACATGATCCAAACACTTCAGGACCGAGTGACAGAATTAGAACAGCGCGTTGAAGAGCTGGAGAAGAAAACATTGAACAGCCCTCAAGATGGAATCGGTCTTAATATAAATATGGTGAGTTGTGAAGAAAACAGCGAGCATGACACAGGAGACAATGGAAGAGAGCAAGATAAGAGTGATGATCCGGGGCCCGAGCCCAAAGATTCATGTCCGGGCCACGTGACCGGAACACAAGGGAGTAGTTCGCCTATAGGGAGTCCCCACAGCGGAGACCCAGTCTCCAGTCAGCGCGAGCAAAACTTGGTGCATGAAGTAGCAGAGAGCCGAGAAGCTCCCGGCGCAGTGATAACTGGATCCAGTCAGGCAGGCGACATCCACTATCCTGCAAAAACAAGAAAGCGACAGCCGCAGCAGGGAATTTCCAAAGAACAGATACGACCTCCACAAGGAGTGAAGCGGGAAGTCATCGTGGCCGGGGATAGTAACGTTGCCCGATTTGCGTCCCCGCTCGCTGATCTAGTAGGGGACTCTCGATCTATGGAAGTTATACTCAACAGAAGTGGAACAACAGAAGTGGTACATCAACTAATTGATGTATATGAAGAGAAGTCGCGTAACGTACCCCGAATGTATATCTTACATGTGGGGGTGAACGACATTCTACAGGGCGCTCAACCCGATGCGATTGCGGAACGCCTGAGACTGAAGTGGACAAAACGCAAGGATGCACTGGTCGTCTGCTCAATCCCGGAAATCAAGAGCAGAGGCAAGGGAATTCAAGCAACAACCATGCTTCTAAATGCAAAGTTAAAAAAGATGTGCAAGGACATCAAGGCCAGGTTCGTCGATCTAAGCCGAGACCTGAGAGGTGAAGACGCAATGGAGAAGGATGGACTACACTACCAAAAAGAAGGTCTACGAATGGTGACAGACAGACTAGGAGCTATAGCACGCCGTTTTTTAGGGGTGCGATGGAAGAAAGCTCCTTCAAAAACCAAGAGATATCTGAACCAATGGTCCTCGACAGCAGAGAAGCAGAATGTCGACACACCAGGAAGCGGATATGGAGGACCATGTGCTACTTCCCCGGTCATGGAACCACGCAGAGTGCATCAGGAAACGGGAGGTATGCAGGTACCGCACGCCAACGACGTTCGGATTTGTCGACACTACCAGCGGAACTTCCCACGGTTGGACCCAGTGCACGACCCGAACAGGAGGACGCGGCAGTACCAAGACTATCTAATGACCGACCTGCGGTCCCAAGGGAATCACCACCATCAAGAGCTCCTAGCAACCCCTGTCATGGGAGGGTACACAACATATCCTTACTCCCACATCCTGCCGACACCGGTGAACCAGATGCAGCCGCCATCACAGACACCAACACCCCAATATCCGGACATGCTACACCCATGGCCGTATCACCCGCAAGGACAGTATGGCATGGGCAGCCAAACGATGATGGGACAGCGGTTCCGGCACAGCGATTAGGAAGTGATACGACCAGGCGGACCAACGATAGGAATCGAAATCAAGACTCGTTAACACTGGTACACGAAGGAAACAGATTGCGCAAGAAGCGTCGACGACGCAAGCGGAATATGCCTGCTCTGGTGGTGGTCGGTTTTCTCAACCTTCAGGGTGCACGGCGACAGGCAAAATGGGAAGAACTATACGAGATGCTCGAAATCGAAAACATTTCCCTCTTTGCAGTTGCAGAAACGCATCTACGTGGCTTAGAGGAGCCTCCGATTCACCCTAGATGGTGCTGGGCGGGTTGTAATCGGGACGGAGGGGAACGAAAAGGTGGGGGCGTTGGTTTTCTGTGGCATGTTGACTCCGCATGGCATCCAAGGCAAGATATTACATGCACAGATCATCTCTGGATAACCGGGGAGATTGTGCGAATACCAGTGAATGTATGCGTGGTTTACATGGCTGTGGAAGGAACCAGACACGAGGAAAACTCGCAGCTAGTCGCATGCATTCAGGAAGATGCCAGGCGCATGGCTCAGGAAGCGGAAGTACTTATAATGGGAGACTTCAACGGACATTTAGAGGAGTTGGACGGAAAAGAAGATGGTAATGGAAAGCTATTACGTGGACTGGTGGATGACTTAAACCTGGAAATAATCAACCTCCGTGAGACTTGTGTAGGACAGTTCACATGGTGCGCAAGGAACAGCAAAACGTGTATTGACTACGTGCTAATTTCCAGTGCACTTGGACGTAAACTACAGAGCATGCAAATAGACGAAGATGGAACATTCAGTTTAGGCAGTGATCATAACCGTCTGAGGGTAGACTTTTCGTCTTCAACATGGAAGTGGCCACAAAAGGAACAATACAAGACTGTCGAACTTGTGTTACCTGTGAGCGCCATTGAAATCGTGGCGAAGGAGTTCGAAGCCAGCACAAGACGGGCTTCAGCGACGAACTATGAGGAGTTTATCAGGGAACTCAAACATCTAATTAAAGTACACTCCATCCAGAGACGGTCACGAGGCGGATTTCGGCGCAATAGCTGGTGGGATGCGGAGGCGAAAGCAGCGCGAGATGCGAGAAGGCAAGCCAACCAGGCTCATCGACGCGCTGTCAAGGGAGGAAACAGTGTAGAAGTGGAGCTGGCTTGGAACGAGTTCCTTACTTTAAAACACAAGCTGCAAGTTTTAATACAATACAAGATGACAGAGGCAGACCAGCGAAAAATAAAAGAACTTAAAGATAGCGGTAAAGCCGCAGTCGAAAAATTCTGGCGATATGTGAGGTCAATGGACAGTAGGGACCCTGTACCGACCGTCTTGGAGGACGACACAGGGAAAGATGTAGTGAATTTAGCGGAATACTTATCGGAATATCTGACATCGATGTTCGAGTCAAGAGACCCAGTGGCAACACCGAGAAAACCAGGTGACCTGACCGAATCACGACCACCAGGATCAGAAGAGCGGTCGGTTGAGCCGAAATGGGAAGTAACGACAATGGCACTTGACAGAGCAATCACCCATATCAAAACTAACACAGCACGTGGAAAGGATGGAATACCTGTGGCTATTCTTAAATGCATGGGCGACCAGAGTAGAAGACAACTCACATGCATCTTCACGAATATAATTTCGGGCAGCTCCATTCCTGACGATTGGGTGAATAGTCGAATCGTGCTGCTGCCGAAACGAGGAGGAAACAAGCGACGGCTGCAGGACTACCGCCCTCTGACCGTGACAAGCGTCATCTACAGAGTGTTCGCGCACGTGATAAAAGAATGGATGTGTGCCTGGGCAGAGGGGAATGGAAAGCTGACTGAACTTCAGAACGGCTTCCGAAAAGACCGCCGACTGGAGGATAACCTCTTTGTTTTAACACAGATCGTAGAGATAGCCAGAAAAGAAGACAGGGACTTCATATGCTGCTTCCTGGATGTCGCTAAGGCATATGACAGCGTGCCACATGGGTCCCTGTTCCACTGCCTCAAAAGACTAGACATGCCTGACCAGTGGACGGAATTGATACAGCGACTATACGACGGAGGTACTGTTACAGCCGCGTTTGGAGGCGTACATTCAACGCGTGTCAATGTAAAGAGGGGACTGAAGCAGGGATGCCCTCTCTCACCTCTACTGTACATGTTGTACACGGCAGAGATGGAGCGCAAATTAATAACATCCGGTTTAGGGTTTTCACTCCGTCGCATAGAAGATGGATGCGTGACACACTGGAGATTACCGGGTCTTGCATACGCGGATGATCTCGTCCTCATGGCTGAAGACATGAACACGTTGCAGAGGCTAGCAGATATTTGCGTGGAAGCATCGTCCGTGTTGGGTCTGAAGTTCAATGTTCAGAAATCGGCAGTGGTGCAGTTCTCTGGGAACGACATTGTAAATAATAAGTTACAGCTGCAGAAGGAAGACGTTACGATGACTGGGAAGTATAGGTACCTGGGAGTCACACTAACGAATGGACCCGACTACTGTGACGAACACCAAACACACCTTCGACAGGCAGCCCAGAGAGGGCAAAATATCTTACGCCGGCGCATTATGTGGAGCTGTAACAGATATTTGATGATCAAGGAATTGTGGAAAGCTGTTCATGTGCCTGGGCTCACGTTTGCCAATGAGATCGTCTGTGCCTCGGCTGACACACGAGCCTGGATAGAACGCAGGCAGAGGGATGTCGGTCGCCAAGCACTCAACTGCCACGGCAACGTGGCGATCGAGGCCATACAAGGAGACATCGGGTGGTCGACGTTTGAGGCACGAGAGGCATCAAGCAAGCTAACCTACCAGGGACGACTTCTACATATGGACAGGCATCGGTGGGCAAGGCGAGTGTTCGACTACATCAGTGTCAACTGCGTGCAGACGCAGTGGACGAAGCGGGTCAACCAGCTCCGTAAGAAGTATGGATTCTTCACACAGCCAGTCATGGAGACGACTGTGAGTAAGTGGGCAAGTGAGGTGAGGCGACGGGTCAAAGAGGCAGAGACGACCCACTGGGTTAAGGAGGCAAACAAGAAATCCTCACTCCAAATCTATAGCGCTCACAAGGACACAATTGGACCGGAGGCCTACTATGATAACAGTCTAGGCAGCCATCTCCTGTTTGAGGCCCGAGCAGGAGCGCTGCGCACAAGACTATATCGGCAGCGGTTCGATCCGGCAATAGAATCAGTGCGGTGCGGGGCCTGCGGTCAGGAAGACGAAACCATCACGCACCTAGTTCTTCACTGCACCGGCCTGACACCAGAATGGGATGAGGCGCGGAGCGTGCACAACCAGGGGCCTAGCCAAAACAACACAAGCCGGGACAGACAGACTGCGGCAGTCGCACAAGCGGCAATCGGTCGACCAGCTGCAGCGGCCCTAGTGCTACCATTGCTACCACAGGCACTGGGCTTCCATCCATGTACAGATCAAGGGAACACCACAGATAGATGGACTGTCGACGTCACAAAGCGGCGACTAGAAAATTGGTGGAGAAGTAGAGAAAAGCGTGGAAAGTGAAAGCCACATGGCTTGGACACGACATACGTGACCACCCGTTTCAAAGGGGATAGCCACAAGCATCATCATCATCATGATCTATTAGCCACTTTAATCTCAACCACGGTGGAAGAAACATTTAGGTGATGACTCTGTCCGACGCGGTGACCACATGTTCGGCGAACCCAGCGCTTCACTCGCACGGGGATAGATGGCGCCCAAGTCTCGGGTCCCTCCCATACCGATAGCTCCGGTTGTTTCTCCCAGCGGTGGTCCCGCACTCCCCCGCTCACCGCTTCTTGTTGTACCCACGGTGAAAGAAACACATTTAGGTGATGACCAGGTTTGTAAAGTACCTAGGTACAAGTAACTGGAAATCAGTATCTAGGTACTTTTGTTGTACCTGAGGTACAAACCTAGGTACTTTCATTTCTCGATATCTGTATCTTAGGTACATTTTCCAGTAACTTGTAACTGAGTGAAGTTACTTTTTACAGGTACTTTTCTATTCGCTTCGTCAAAATGGTAGAAACTATAAATCTGAAATTTTTAACACACTACCGTGTGCCGTGATTAACCGTGAGTTGGGTACGACATGAGAGGCATTAACTTGATCGAACGACGTTTTAGCGAACGAAGCCCCGCCCATAATGTTTCATCGAACGACACTTTAGCGAATGGCTGGGTTCGTTTGAGCGAACGGTGGATTAGCGATGCCGTTCTACAAACACCGATTTATCGAATCGCTTCGGAACTCCGTTTGGGGGAAGAAGCGACCTGCTTCCTTCATCTCAAACCGAAACCGAAAACGATAGCTTTATTTACCATGTATAGACCTTTTCGGCCTCCGTCCCATGGGCGCTGCCATCTTAGAATCACGTGACGCGGCCGCCATAAGGTGGCTTCAACTCGTCGCTCCACCCTCCCCTCCGCGCCTTGGCGAAGGCGCGGCATTCGCGTTTTTCGTCGCGTTTCACCGCGTTTCTTGCCTTATTGTAAATTGCCGCCCGATGTTTACATTTACAATTGCATGCCATCATTATGTGCACGACTACATATGCAGTTAATTTTATAACCGATTTTGACTATTTTCACCGTCGGCGTACCGGATACCGTGAGAAGGGAGGAGATACAGAAATCAGCGTCAGACCTGGCGCATATTGAGCCCAATCATTTATGACAACTTAAATTTACACAGTGATAGTGGCGGCATATTCGAAAAAAAGTATAGTGCAATGTATATGTATAATCGCTCATTTAAAATCTTAAGGAATGTGACCAAAGTACTACGCGGCATATGAAGCTATGTGTGTTTCCTGAAAGCCTCCGGCCTTGCCTTCATAACAAATTTAAAATAGTTGTTTTTGATTATATAGGACATATAATATATACAGGTGACGAACGTTTAACTCACATTTTATCTGATGCTTGGGATAATGGTAACGTCCACATCGGGCGATTTGTTTGTGCACGACGTTACACCTAAATCTGTTAGACGGTCTTAAATCGTTTTTGCAATAGAAACGTTGCCTTGATTTGTTTATTTGTGAATTTAGAGAAACTGTACACTATGCTCGGTCACATATCTGCAGTCATTAAAGGGTATTAACATTTTTGTACAAAATGTAAGTAGTGAATTTTATTTATTTTAAACACAAAGACCCCTGTGAAATAATCTGTCACAGGCAGCTTGAGAGTGCCTTGGGCTCCCATTATGTGAGGCCGAAAAGAAGCCATCTACATGGAAATCACCCAAGTTCAGGGTTGTTGATTTTAATTCGTATCAGTTTGCATGGAGATCTGTCATGAAGGTTCATGAAGTCGTGCCTAGCATTCGACTTCAACCAAACGTACGAGAGATCGCTTCTTTCGTACCCTCAATTTTATTTGGCAAAGTTTGTACAAAGACAAAATTTCAGATTTCAATTGACGGGCCTCACTTATCTTATGTGCCAATCACGTCGTAGTCAAATGTCAGTAAAACAAATAGTTCATTTTCTAACGGCAACGTTGTTAAATGTTGTTATTAATTACTTTAGCAAGGTCAATAGCTAAATGAATTTCCCATCCGACCTAGGACGCGGACCATCGAATATATCTCGAGTACTTAATTTTTTTAAAGAAAACAGCCCGAGACAATATCACTTATTTCTTAGAATATCTGCGTATTATAGGAGACATGTAGAGTTTCTAAAGTCCACAGAAAGTTGGTGTCCGCGAAAATCAGTCAGTGAACTTGCGACTTCGTGTGTTTTTCGCGATTTAGGAGGTTTTTAATCAGGTTGTGGACCTGCATTTTTACTATATATCTACTCATTAGTCTCTTCATTAGTTTATTTTTTCTGGAAACTAGGGTCAGTGGGTCAGGCCGTAGACGATGGAACCCTCCTTGTGCATCGCAGTCGTTACGCCGCCGAACCTGACCGAAATTAGCGACGAACATTTCCAGATGCATCGTAAAGCGTTCGTAAAAAAGTCCGCGAATATGACTTGAAACCACTTCGTGGTTCTCGAATTGGCTCAGTACTACAGTTTTATTAGTTGTGCGCTATAACGGGCGCATTTGTATGACGAAATTAGGCGAGAATGACATAATACACCAACACAGCCGAGAGCGCGCTGAAACCGAAACCAACCAAATTGAAGCCACCCAATGGCGCCGAGTACGTCAGCGCCCTCTGTCCGCCGGTCGGGTAACTACTGAGATGAAAAGGTCTATAAGCATGGGGGGGGGCTGAGGAAAAAAGCTGTCCAAGCAGCTTGACTGGTCCTCAGCCCCCCCTCAGGTACATACAGTGGCGAGAAAGACATTTAAAAAGAACACAAGAAATTACATAATAATACAAGGTACTACTTTCATCATAACAATGAACAGCAGACAACTATCAGCAATACATCAAACAAGAATAACACTTGCCTATAAAGTAAATCGGGAAGTTGTACACAAGAAAGGGAAAACTATCCAAAATATTCGAAGATGCTTCAACATAGTATATATACACATATACACACACACACATACTACATACATACATATACGCATATATATACATACACATATATATGCATACACATACACATCATACACACACACAAATACACACACATACATTCACATATACATACACACATACACACACGTACACATATACATATATATGTGTGTGTCTTTATGCTTCGTACATTGCGCGAAGTTCACTATATCTGCAAGTGTACAGATCAAAATGAACGTGGTGATAGTTGCTTAAAGGCCGGTTCTCACATGGAGCGAAGCGCTGATGTAGCGCTCCTCACGTGCCGTCAGCTACTTATCGCCTGCCACGAGCAACAATTTTGGCGGTGCTATTAGAAGCTGGTGAACGCTCTGGTCAGCACGCGCTTAGCGCGAGGTTAGCGCTATGCTTGTAGCGCTCCGCTGCATGTGTGAACAGGCCTTTAAAAGGGATGGTAAAAGATAACGGAGACATTCTTTTCCGGAGTTCAGTCGAGTTGTAGGGACTACCCAGCTCTCTTTGTGTCTTGTAGAGTAACTAGAGGCTTTTGTTTGCAGTCGGGAAAGATTGCGTATATTACTTATATTTCTCTGTGTTTCTAATTTATAGCGAGCACTCAAACGATATCTTTATAGGTTGTGTGCCCTGACAACGCGAGAACGACGAAAGAAAATTGAACTTGGTGTTCCATAAGGGGCGTTATAGATGTGGCGAACATATTGTGGCGATGTGGCGAACACGTGTCCTAGAATGCTCATGTCAATGCGGTTTTCCTTATTTTTCACATTGACACCAATAAAGCATATTTATCGAACTCGTTTTTGTGTGCATCCTTAGTATGAAAAGCTTTACTTCCATTATATTCTGACGAATGTGGGGAAAATAAATAAAGAAAGTATCTTAAAAGTAACTGGACCTGTGCCTAGGTACATTTTTAAGCTAGTACCTAGGTACGTACCTAAGTACCTTTTCGTATGAGTAACTGTAACTGTATCTTAGGTACATTTTTGAAGTAACTTTTACAACCCTGGTGATGACTCTCCGTCCGACGCGGCGGCCACATTATGTTCGGCGCACCGTATGCGCTTTACTCGCACGGGGATAGATGGCGCCTAAGTATGGGATCCCCCCCAAATCGACCGCTCCGATTGTTTCTCCCAGCGGTGGTCCCGCATTCCCTCCCTCACCGCTTCTTGTTGTTCCTCACCGCCGTTACGCCGCCATCAAATCGCCAGAGTCCGTAAGTCTGTGTTCTCTTCCTTCTTCAGGTTAAGGCTCACCTTCGTGCACGATGGTGGCACCTGTGATCGACACAGCACCAAAGCAAAACACGAGGCCAGCCACTGGCCGCACACCACCACATCACCACACCAGGAAAAAGGCGAGCACGCTACGCCGCCGACACCGTGGCCGCCGAGGAGGGACCTCATACCTCAGCGCTCTCCGCGGCGGCACGGAACTAACTACTCCTGGTTCGATTCTAGCTCCGAACACGATCTGGTCGCTCGCTCCCCGCGGGAAGAGCGGCCAGAGTCATCACCTAAATGTGTTTCTTGCACCGTGATCTCAACAAACTGTTGCGTTCAGCCGCCAAGCAGGGGCCGCCATCTGTGCGATCTAGTTGCCTTGTAGGAACCGGGACGAAATAAACCAACCAAGGATAAGCGTTTGGATTCAAACTGCTGCGTTTTATTCCTCGCGCAATTGTCGCATACCACAGCTTTGGGTCTGTGCGGATAGACCTTTTTGTAGAAATATCTGTAGAATATCGACCTGAGAAGCGTGTTGCCATCAAAAGGAATGACCGCAGTGTTGGTTTTTCCCAACCGATGCGCCGCCACACTGTTGATCTTCTCAGAAACTAGTTTAGTGTTCAGAACGTTGTCGTTCTCGTCTTGATTTTTGGGATAGATGTCGTAGATTATCCCTTTTGTGTAGTGCGGAAGACTTGCACGTCAATTCTTTCGTGGTCATTAATTTTGATCACCTTGATCCCAGGATGTGTCTGGCTAAGTCTTCCGAGTCTGTCCGGACGGAAATGACGTTAGCTTTTTCGATGTGGTGAAAAGTGATCACGGCTTGATTTCCATGCGGCAATAAGGCCACACACTGAGCTTTGACAGATTGAATGTGGGGTTTGAGAGACATCTTCTTGGCCGGTCGAACATTCAATTCCACATATCTTTTGGCTTGCTGCTTGGCTTTTGCTGGTGCTTCGTGTCAGTGTCTACCCGAGGCCTCTTAGACGCTTTCTTGTACGTTACATGATGCTATGCAAATAAGTTGTTGCTGCTTTTATCGCTCCTCGGCGCTTCGTCCAGCTGCCGGTCCCCGCAGTTGGTCGGAGCTGCCTGGCCGGTTCTTGTTTTTGCCTCCGTCGCTTCCGAAGTAGGTATTGGGCTGTTATCTAAGCCACTGCCAGTGGCTCGATCGACGTTCCTCTCCTTGTCCAGCGTTCTGGAAGCTTCCATCTTCTTCCCGGGAGCAACGTCCGTGGGCCTTTGGCGATTCCCGCCGTTCGCCGGAGTGGGTCGGGCCCGAGCTTTTGTTCTTGCCCTTTTGTTTCTTGGGTTTCCTACCTTGTTTTTTGTCATCTGCCTCCAACAATTTCTTGAGCAGTGCGATTAAAACGGCCCTTGGGGTGTTACCCAGAGCAGTCCTCAATTCCGCTACGGCGTCCTAAATGTCCGCTTCTCCTTGACCATGCGTATTTACACTCGATTTACTTGCTTCGGCATTGCCCTTGCTCTGGATTTGGTTTCCCGCCGGCCCAGCGATATCCATCTCCTCGTCGGGGGTCGTGCCTACCTGCCTGCGTAATAGTCTCTTCTCCATGCTGAAAAACTTCGGAGAATATAACGAGTCCGTTCGACACGGCGTCTTCAATTCCCGCCGCTCGAGCCAATAACGCACGCGCCATTACGACCGCGCCGCCATTTTTTTTTTTGTTTTTGTTTTACTCCGACCGTCTGAACCACTGAACAGCATACAAAAAGAAGGATTTGGATTTGGATTTGGATATGCGGCTAACCCCTTTGTAACGGGGGATCCCAGCGAACTGGATCTAGCCAAATTTATCTGTTATTTTCTTGGTTTTACTTCCACCAGTGGTCTAATCTTCTTTTTGTCCATTCTACCACCGGTATGGGCCATGGGCCCCTGCCCCCAGTGCTGTGTCAGCGCCGTCGTCGCCTCTGTCGCTGCCCTCCTTGTTGATTTCCCGGAAGCCCAACGCCACCGCTATGTCTCCGCCGCACGGCACCTCCGGCAGCAGGCCCGTGCACTCCAGTATGACGTGCTGCAGCGTTTCTTCAGCCAACACCTCCTAGAAATAAGGCCGTAGCGCTCCGAGTGGTTACGTCACAATTTCGGAAAAAGGAAGGCCATGGCGCAACTACTTGAGAAAAGTTCTGCTATCGACGCATATCGACGTGAAAAAAAATGATTCTTCTCGAGCGGCGCGGTGGTGTTCGTTCGCGTTTACCCGACATTAATATACGTTTTAATATACGTTATAAACGTAATATACAGAGCGTTACCAAGGTTGAAAGTACCAAATTTATATTTATGATTATCCCCGTAACCGCGGGACTACGCGCAGTCCCGCAGCTCCCCACACTACAGTGTTCTAGAGAGTTGTAGTGGCAAGAACGGCGGCCACCGCGTGAAGATTTTGCGCGTAGACGACACCGTAGCGCTGCTGTTCTGTGCCCTAGGAACAGTGGCAAGAGGCTTGAATAAAGAAGAACGAAGCGCCGGCGACACACGCGCTTCATGTCTAAAGCCCAGCGGACATGGCCTCGTCTCGTCCTTCCTAGATATTTCTACAGGAACGTGCCCCCGTCAGCCTCGTCGTCGGCGCTGCTCGGCGTGTACTACTGTGGTTCGACTGGAGCTTTTCGCAACGCAGAATAAGTGCTAATGTGAAAAATTGTAGGTTTTCTTTTGCACTAATGCCTCCAGAGTGTGTGCTATCCTCTACTTTTATTATTCGCGTGTTTTGATGGAGATCATTTGATTAATATCGACCCATCATCTGGAAAGGTGAAGACAGAATTGCTGGAACTTGTGCAGATCAACGCAGCCGGCGGGACGGTAGAGAACGTGTTCTCTTCGCTTAGGGAATGCTTAGAAGCGAAAGGGATCCCCCTGAAGAATATAATCGGACTTGCCTGTGACAACACGAGCGTTATGGTAGGAAGACACAACTCCATCATGACACGCCTAATGGAAGTCAACAAAAACCTGATCGTTATCCGGTGCATTTGCCACTCTGCACACCTCGCTGCCAGTGCTGCCACTGCATGCTTGCCAAGAACCCTGGAAGAAATGCTGCACAACATAATAAACTATGTTTCAGAGAGTGCAAAGAGATCTGCCATCCTCCAGGAGATTCAAGAGCTTTTCCAGATGGAGAAGCACAAGCTTCTGAAGCCGTCAAACACTCGCTGGCAAGCCTTGATCATCTGTGTGAACCGGCTGCTTGAGCAGTGGGTTGCTGTGGAACACTTTTTCTTGCTGCACGTGTTGAGGACAAGCTCATCAGTGCGGACCGCTGCCTTGAAGCATTGCAAAACCCATACAACAAGGCGTACCTCCTCTTCCTTAAGTTTTCTTTGAAAAACGTCGCACTCTTCAACGCACTGTTTCAATCGGAGAGCGTGTTGGTGCATACTCTGCAAGCGGAAAATGAAAAAAAAAAAATAATCAAAGCTTTTCTCATGAACTTCCTCACCGCAAGAGAGCTGCAAAAGAACGGATCTGACGTCAACGAAAATGATCCCAGGGTGTATCTTCCTCTGGAGCAAGTTGTTTACCTTGGAGGGGAATGTAAGCAGCAGCTGGCCGGCATTGTAGGGGACAGTGCACAAAAAATTGAATTCCGAAGGAGGTTTCTCCGCTTCTACATCACTGCAGTTGAGTAGTTGAAGTCAAGACTGCCTTTCAAAGACCCCCTTATGAGGGAGATGGAATTTTTTCGTGCAGACATCGCACTATCCTATGAAGGCCGCGAGCAGTTGCAAGCCCTTGCTCAATCAGCTCGCGAAGAGGTTCGGAGACAAGGTGAACTGTGAGGATCTTCAACTTGAATGGAGACAGTTACCCGTCACGCTATCGCAGACGCAGAAGGGTGCGCTCCGCCAATTGGACATTTACGTGATGTGGAAGAGGATCGAAGGAATCGAAAACTTCAACTGTGAACCACAGTTTCAGACTCTCGCGAACCTTGCGCAACTTTGTCTTTGTATTCCACACGCAAACGCGGATGCCGAGCGCATTTTCTCTTGCATGGGAGACGTAAAGACACGAAAACGTAATAGGCTGGGCAGCGACACCCTTAATGCGAGAATGGTAACGCGATCCCGGCTTCACGCGCGAGGTGTTTTTTGCGACAGCTTCAAAGTGACGTCGAAACACGTCCTCCTTCACACGAACGGGAATACTCGAGTGGCGTAAACACGTTTCGAGACACCAAATAAGGTGTTTATGCGTGTCCACAGTTCGACTGCCAGGTAGATCTTGTCGCAGTCTGTTTCCGGACTTCGCACTAGTCGTGTATTTATTTTTTTTCATGAGTTTGGCCTATTTTCGTTTACTGGTCTTCATACTAGTCATGTGTTTATTTTTTGTTTTGTTTTACATAGAGTCTGCTGTTTCTTTTCTTCGTTCTGAGGTGTATTCGCATCCAGTCATCAAAAATTTAAGAACTTGGTATTGCGTTAAAATACATTTTCATGCGGCTCTTATGGGCAAATGTGCACCGGCCTCACAAGCACAGCCTAAAAAGCTGGAGTGAAGTGACAATACATCATTGATAACAGAAATATGACGCAGGGAAATGTGCAGGGATATTTAAAATTTATGTAGGGAAAAAGTGCCCAAATAGAGAACTTTTACGGCCAAGAAAGGGAATTCTTCAACGAGGTATGGAACATCTCTGCCCACACTTTTCGAATGAACCGGCTCCGAATTTCCGATGCGACATGTTCTTCCCTCGTACGGGCTCCAATTCTGGTAAATTTACGTTGTGTGTGAGCTGCTGACTGTCTGAAAAGGAACGCTGAGACATTTCAGAAGGCAAAAGAACCGAAAAAGAATCCAGTCATCGCCTCAGGGAGCGCACACGAGCAAGAGATGGTCAAGAATGTTAAGCCTCTCGTCCCACACTGCTGCTGCTGCTCTCGTGTGTATGTGTGTGTGTGTGTGTGTGTGTGTGTGTGTGTGTGTGCGTGCGTGTGTGTGTGTATGTATGTATGTGTGTGTGTGTGTGTGTGTGTGTGTGTGTGTGTGTGTGTGTGTGTGTGTGTGTGTGTGTGTGTGTGTGTGTGTGTGTGTGTGTGTGTGTGTGTGTGGTTCTTTTGATCCTCCTACCCGTCGTTATTTTTGTCGTCACCGCAGTCTCGGGTAGTTTTTTTTGTGTTCGCTTGATACTACGGCATTTACGTGGATTCGCAAAACAAGTCCTGCTACGGTTTGAGTGACGTGTGTGGCAACTAGTCAACGATGACACTGGTCGATGACCTCTCTCTAGACAGAGAGAGACTTCTTGAAGTTCGTGTTAAAATGTTTTCGTGATGAATCTTGTGGGACGTATGGATACGATCGACAGGTGAGAAAGAATTTATTTACGGGCTTTCTTGGTCATGTAAGACGCAAGTAAAGTGCTGCAGTCGATTTTTTTTTTAATCTCGTGATAGAATGGAATTTTGTTCTTCGTCGTTATCCGTTTGCTATTGCATCGACATTTGTAAATATGCGTGGTAATATTCTAGTTTTTACTGGAAGGTAAATAACAAGTTTGTGTGATTATTGAAAGTGCGTTGTTTGTGCTTATGTGTTTATTTATACTAATGTTATTTTGTTGCCTTTGCCGCGTTTATACTAGAATCTTAACTGTATTAAGCTAATATTATTATTGTATACAAAATAGGTTATATTTTGTTCTTAGGCAGCTCGAGCCTATAGGAAGAAGCAAATTAGTTGACTGTAAATAGTAAGTTTAGTACCCCTGCCACACGGAAAAGTTGACATATTTTGATTAAAGGGGCGATGCAACGATATTCAATTGGAATGTTTTTCACTTTACACGAACTTACTGGCACAGGTGGGGCTCAAGGATACTCGCACGCAACGCCACTGGCCAAGAAACTCTTTTGTTGCGGTGTAATTTCAAGGACAAAAGCGATCATTTTCATTCAATCTCTCCTTTGCAAAATTTTATGACGTAACGTGGGGATCGCAGTACACCCATATGACGATATTTGAATGAGGTTCATAGATTGGACCCGAGCATTGCGTGTGCACTCGATTTGGGCTCGTGATAATTACTAGCTCGAGAAGCATTCGGGTAGTGGCCCGTGTCCAATCGCTGCAACAACGACAATAGCCGAGCCATAACAATGTCTATAACTCAGCGCGTGTCCTGTGCTTTGCCAACACAAGCGCGTGGCTATGATCAACATTGGCGGCATATAATCGGCTCCAGATCACGTGGCCGTTTGTTCTGGCTGCGAGTTGAGGGGGTGAACGCTGCTCGTTTTTCCTAATTTTTTTCTGGGACTCTTATTCCGTGGGATGCAAAACTAACGCGTGTTTTATAGGTCATTAACGTCAGGGATCCGTTCTAAGCGGTATTTGCGCAAAGTACAAACAATGTTGCATTGCCCCTTTAAATAATACGGGATTTAATCAGCTCGCTGTTTTGAGTGATTAAACGAGCGTCGCAAGCTGATTTGTTTACCCCATATTTCATTCGATCGAAATTATATTAATTTTAATTCAGTGACTGCACGCGATAACATCGCTTACATGATCGTAAGTGACACTTGTCGAGCCGTGTCCGCGTTGGCTACGTCTACCTGATTTTTAACTGATCTATATTGCTGTGTCCAATCCCTGCGTGTCTAGCCATTTTGTCGAAATATTTCTGTATAAAACATGCATTCCTACCGCAATAATTGCGTGACTCAATATTTTCTACTTAAAACAATCACATTATTTTATAGACGTCTTCTACGCACACCTCGTGCCATTTCTTATCGATTATTTAGCGGTGTAATGTTTTGCCCCTGCAAAAAGTGTTTCCTAGACCCGTTGCAATTCGCAGCTTTCATTTTAGCTAATAAGCCAAGCGTATGTGACGAAAAGCGCGTTACGACGGTCGATCCACGCGCGTTGCCTTCGCTTCGACGCGCGCCCCCGATGGCCTTCCTTTGCGACGTCACAAGAAGAGCGCTACGGACTTATTTCTAGGAGGTGTTGCTTCAGCCCTCTGTGTGCACAGGGTGCATCACACGTCGGTGTTAGTGCTACTAAATAAGCTACGCTTCAGAGTAACGACACTTGGCCATATTGTGGCTTAAAGTCATGGTTGCCAGTTATCTGAAGCTTTATCTGAAATCACAGGAAACGCTTTTGTGTCCTCCACAAATGTTCAAACAGTCCGCGACAGAGCGAAGCAATTTTTCATGAGCTTCCTAACACCCAATCGAATGCTGAGAAAGTCGCACTTTTGAATCATGACGATCTGCAGTCGCGTCTGCTCTGCACAAGCCCCAATATGGCGGCGCCCGCAACAATGTCGGGGAACGGAGTGCCGATACTCTAAGCGCAGCTCATTTAGTGGCTCTAGTCGGTGTCTGTGTACTTGGCTCGAAGCACGCGCTTTCGCAGCATGTCTCCTCGGACGTCGAACAGAAGTCCACTGCTCCTGCCGTTGTCCATGAATTCCACCTTCCTCACTTCCCGTTTTTCCCTGGCGTACAGGGCAAGTGCCGGCTTTTGTCCTGCCTTCTCCGCCTACTGTTGAGTCTCGGTCTCGGTGACTCTCGTGCGGATGTTTTCCAATTGTTGTTCTGGAGTCGGGTAGAGGAGAGGGCTGTTTATGCGATACCGGAGGGCCTGCTGGCGTGTCCGTCGCACCCACCTAGTCGAGAGGCTCTTGAGGTGGATGTATTTGAAAGCCTGTCTTGCCCACCGCCCTTCCCGCATTTGGTAGAGGCGTTGTTCGAAGCCCAGGGGGGCTATGTTGCACGTTTTGGACTCCCAGGAGACTAGGAAGAAGGAAGTGACGTCAACAACGGCTCTTTGGATGTTGATTGGTGGAGTCGCTGATGACGGTATCGGCAGAAGATGAAGATACGTTCATTCACACCTACGTCACTTCCTTCTCCCTAGTCTCCTGGGAGTCCAAAAGGTGCAACATAGCCCCCCAGCTTGGCCCGGGCCTCTCTGGCATCGAAACTGGACCACCCCATGTCCCCCTGCACTGCCTCGTTAGATGTTCCTCGGTTGGCTCCCAGTGCCGCCCGTCCCACTCCTCTCTGGCGCACCTCTAGGCACTCACGCGTGCGAGACGACAGACACAAGACTCCATTTCCAAAAGTAAGACTCGGCACTGCCACCACCAACCCAAAGTTGCAGACCTAATGCCACTAAATAAGCTACGCTTCAGAGTAACGACACTTTGCCAAATTGTGTCTTAAAATCATGGTTGCCAGTTATCTGAAGCTTTATCTGAAATCACAGGAAACGCTTTTCCGTCCTCCACTGATTTTTAAACAGTTCGCGACAAAGCAAAGCAATATTACATGAGCTTCCTAACACCGAATCTAATGCTGAGGAAGTTGCATTTTTAAATCACGACGATCGGCAGTTGCGTCGGCTCTGCATACGAACCAAAATGGCGACGCCCACAACAATGTTGGGGAACGGAGTGCCGATACTCTAAGCGCAGCTCATTTAGCTGATCTAGCCAGACCATAGGAGTCATGTCTATTTTTTATCTCTTCTACGTTTTGATGTTTCCTCTCTACACCAGTCTCTCAGGTTAATCCAACATGGTTAGTATTCACCATGCTCGCCTGCACCTTTGCGATATTTTCTCAACTTACTAGCCTACTGAGAAAGGATGGGCCTAGAGCACGATGGAAGAAACATACTTAGGTGATTACTCTGGCCATTCTTCCCGCGGGGAGCGAGCGACCAGATCGTGTTCGGAGCGTCGGAGCTAGCCTTGAGCCTAGTAGTAGTTAGTTCCGTGCCGCCGCAGAGGGCGCTGAGGTATGAGGTCCCTCCTCGGCGGTCATGGTGTCGGCGGCATAGCGTGCTCGCCTTTTTCGCGGTGTGGTGGTGTGGTGGTGGCGTGCGGCCAGTGTCTGGCCTCGTGTTTTGCTTTGGTGCTGTGTCGATCGCATGTGCCACCATCGTCCACGAAGGTGGGCCTTAACCCCAAGACGAAGAAGAAGAAGAAAAGAGGAAGGAAGAGAACACAGATTTACGGGCTCTGGCGACTTGGTGGCGGCATGGTGGCGGTGAAGTACATCAACAAGTGGTGAGCGAGGGAATGGGCGGGACCACCGCTGGGAGAAACAACCGGAGCGGTCGGTTTGGGAGGGACCCGACGCTTGGGTGCCATCTATCCCCGTGCGAGTGAAGCGCTTGGTGCGCCGAACTTAATGTGGTCGCCGCGTCGGACAGAGAGTCATCACCTAAATGTTTCTTCCGCCGTGGCCTAAAGCCACAAAATCGGCTACGCCTAGGCCTTCGGCACTCTGTTCCTCGATATTCTTTTGTGCGCCGTCATTTTGGTGCTTGTGCATGAGCAGACGCAACTGCCGATGGTCATGATTCAAACGTGCTACTTCCTCAGCATTAGATTCGGTGTTAGGAAGCTCATGTGAATCTGCTTTGCTTTGTCGTGAAAACTTTGAACATTTGTAGAGGACGGAAAAGCGTTTGCTCAGTGGCGGACCCAAGGGGGCGGGGGGGGGGGGGGCGACGGGGGCAGCCGCCCCCCCCCCCTCCCCCCTTCTTGGAGGGCGATTTGATAAGGGTGGACCCGCCGGTCCACAAGAATGAATGGGAGAATAGTATCTTTACCAAATTTCCGCAACCCCTTTCCCCCCCCCAAAAAAAAAAAAAAACGGAGTTCTGGATCCGCCCCTGCGTTTACTATAATTTCAGATAAAGCTCCAGATAGCTGGCAAGCTTGATTTGAAGTCACAAGACGGCTAAGTGTCGTTACTCTTAAGCGTAGCATAGTTAGTGGCACTAGACTGGTCTAATAGCGTTAAATCGGACAATGCTAAGCAAGGCTAATAATTTTCTTGTAGTTTTAGAAGCTTCCAGGTGGGGAGGAGCTTAAGTTGTTCCGCCTCCAGCGCGAGCTTCATGTATACCTTTGACTACGCTTTGGTGTCTCGTTTACCTCGAGCGCGTGCGCGTTTAAGCAAAGCACGACGAAAGGCATATATGGAGCGCGTGCGGGAGGCCTTGCATTCGAAAGGAAAGACACGCCCTGCCGCTCCCATTCTGTCAGTGATTTTAGTCCAGCAAGCCCCCGGACTACTCGAAGCTCTTTTTCCTTTTCTTTTCGGCGAATTCGCCTGCCATTAGAACAGTGTGCCCTACTCCTGCGTCGTCTTCTCCCAGTGGCCTGGGGCTCCGCTTGGCTAAAGGCAACAGCACCCTTTCACCAATAGACCTTTCCAGAAATATGTGGTGCACCCAGCGTCTGCTTTACGCATTGTGATGTTCAGATACGGCACGGGAAGTTGTTCAAGAAGCGAAGACGAAGTTGACATTGGTTTACCTGTTCGTGATTTTATAAACGTATAGAAGGCGGATGGAAAGAAAAACAGAGTATGTGATGATGACCTTCTTTTCCGTTCGCTTAGTTTTTGTGTGTGTTTAGAGCTGCTAACGATAAGAAAGAATGAATCGTGCCGCTACCAGGGTGTACACCATTCCAATATTTACGAGTTCTCAGCCTGCAGCGTCCGATCTCCTCAGCGTAGCACGCGCATGTTCGTCGGTTCGGAAAGCGAGCAAATCAAGCGCCACACGCACGAACACTGAAAATGCAACCGGCCAGGAGCCATTTTTCGAAACGGACTATAGACCTTTTCCTTAAGGGAGCCGCCATCTTGAACTGTCGTCACTTCCAGTATGGGCGAAAACATTGTTTTGCCGTCGCCACGCCAGTAGAAGACACTTGGGATATAAGCGTAACCGTCACACATTATCGTTTTGTCTCCCCCTTATTTTTTTACTAGTTACAGGTTGAAACGTTTTATTATTTTTTCGTTGCCCATACCGGATACCCCTATTAGGTGGCTGGGGACGCGAGTACACAGAAAAGGTCTATAAGAAGCGCTTGTGCCGGCACGAGCGTCCATTCGAACAGCCCCAGAATTCCCCTGGTTGCAAGGTCTCCTGGGATTTTCCGAAAAGGTTTTATTTAGAGCCATCGAGCGGTGGCGTTTCAAAACTACAGGCATGGGCTGGCGTGCCAACCACGGCGCCACCGTGCATATATAATATATATAGTTTATATATCGCTCGTATTCCGATACCGCTGCGCAGAGATTACTCGGAAGACGCTTTATTATTCCTGTGCGTCGCTCCGCCAGCAGAGTCGTTAAGATCTCTTGTTTTCCTGATCAGTCTAAAGAGTGCGAGCTTAAGCTTTGCGGAAGAACTGAATGTACGCGCTAACCGCATGTGTGTACGAACCTTCGGAATGCACGGCATTGGAAAGTCGGGGTCACACTGCATATACATCATACAAAAGACACTATGCATACAGATTCGAAAGCGACTCGCCGCGAGATTAGTGCTTCGAATGCCGCGTGGCAACGAGTGCAAGGAGAAAACTTGGCAGGCGGCATTCGAACCACGTATATTGTGGTGACTCGTGTTCACGGAACGTCTTTTGTGTGATGTATGAGCAGTGTGACCCCGGCTGAAGGATTTTCTGAACGATCCTGGGGAGTTTTATTCTTTATTTGTTTTGGATAGCTGAGAACAAGCTCTAAAGAACGTAGCTGGCTTATCAGTGTTGTTTAGAGCTGTGTGCGCGTGCTCGCTTCTACGGAATATGCTTCTCTCACCAGATGTCCTTTTCGCTTTCTCGGGAGATCCGTAGTTGTGAGCAACAAATATTTAATTACCGTAAAACGCGATGGAATCAAGCACTTCCAACATGAGATACACGAAGTTGTGCATGCATACACGATATTAAATGTATGAAAAGTTAACTTACACTGGGTATAACGCTCCGTCATTGCCAATGCTGAATGCTCGAGGTAGCTTTCAGGGCAGATTTGTGACTCTTTAGTTGTCGCGCGTACTCACGGCGGCATTAAAATCATGAACTTTGTCACTTGTGAAATGATCGGTAATTGCAGCCACACTCCTGTTCAATAGGAGATCGTCGGCACCTGCACTCGCTACGATGATGGTCGTAGCGAGACTAACCCATACACGTCTTTCTTCGCCCGGCTGCTACGGTCCGGAGTCAAAGGGGTCTGGTGCGAGCAGGACGGCGCTCTGCGCACGGAGCACCGGCAATGGCAGCGTCTCCAGTAATCAGTACCGCGTGTTGTACTCTTAGTGAAAAACAGCAGCCAGTGGTTGCCAGTATCAATTTTAGATAGGTCCTATTTAAAATGTAAAAAAAAAAGTATTCAATTGATCACTGCACGACACTGTTAGCGCGGAAGCGACACTTGCGCCTTTTTTTTTTTTTGCGTATTGCTCGGTTTAATTGACTGGCGATCGTTTGTTTGCACTAACAGTGCAGCGCTGTGTACGTACATCGCACTGTACGTTAAAATTTAAAAAAAATTGACTACATTTTTATCGCAGGTCATGGACAGAAATATTGTAATGGCCCTTTAAAAACATGCTAGCTGGTGACTTCATAATTATTAAGACCTGTGACTGAGGAACGCATAGAAAGGGGCAAACATACGCAAGTGCGTGTTTTGTGGGACAAGGAACGCACACGTGAAATTTCTGTTGTTGTTTTTTTTTTGTGTTTGTGGCCGTAGTTTACTGTGAACAACTGGAACCTTGGTAGCCGAACGTGCTGATAATATCAGCTCCCACCCCCCTCCCCCCGCCCCCCCTCTTATCTCGTCCTTATTGGCGTTGTGTAACGCCAGACACCGATATGGACCGGTCTTACACATTTTCTTGAACCGCAGTGTAGGAAACATTCACCTAAAGACGTAAAACGGCAACAACAACAAAAAAGAGGGCTCCACCTTACAACCAGCAATTTATTCTAGGAATCCCAATACACGTAGCCGGTGAATGATTTACAGTTCTTCGGATAAAAACTCAACGGGCGCGGCGACATCTCAAAAAGTTTGCGAAGACACTCCTCAAAAGCATAACGCAAGTAAGCATTCAGATGTGTTCTAGCAAAATTTTGTCGACAAATTTACAGCACATTCAGGCGTCTTAAAGACTTGCAGAAGACTGCCCCGGGCGCTTCTTTCTTCGCCCGGCTGCACGGTCCGGAGCCAAAGGGGACTGGTGCGAGCAGGACGGCGCTCAACGCGCGGAGAACCGGAAGTCGCGCTCCGCGCTGCCCGTTGCCGATGCACATGGTCCGTGTAGGCCTTTAGGCGGCCGGTGCGGAGTGGCCGGAGTCTCCCGCAGTGTTGCCTGCCGCCAGGAAGCGGTGCAGGGTGTCGCTCCAGGCTGGGTCCGAGCGACGACCGAAGCGCAGGCGCAGCGACGGTGAGCGGCCTCCCTTGCGTTCCATGGTGTGGCTGAGCTGCGACTCCTGCTCGTTCTTCAGCAGCAGCTCGACCAGGTCACGCATGTCTGCGCGAGAAACGCTCTAAGCCACGAACTAAAACAGTCCTGTGGTGCGAGCAGGTCACTTTGGCAAGCGAGGAAATCAGAGTACCACGGGTGGAACCCAACGAGCTTGAGTATCACCTTAGAGCGGTAAAGCGTAACCCATGGCCTGCGGCGGAAATGGCACCCCGGTTACCGCCATCTTGCCTGTTTGCTACATTAGTGATCACGTGACGTCAAGGTGGCTGCGCCCAGAAGTGGGCCAGATCAGATTTGGCAGATCACGGTCAACAGATGGGCCGTCCGGGGCTGTGTTCCAATCTTACTCGAATGGATGTGAGTAATACACCATTCACACGACCGTAAAGGTACCTTTAGCTAAGGGGCCTCTATTACCTGCGGCCAATCAATTCATGACCTTCCGCGCGTCGCATGTGCTCGCGACTCAAGAGCACGGGCTGATTCGCCTAATGCAAAGGGACCTATGTTAAAGGTACCTTTATGCTGGCCGTGTGAATGGGGTATTACTCTGGCGGATCATGTCACGTGACAAGACAAATAGAGCAACTGGATGCGGGTAGGGTTGCGAACGCCAAGGTACAAAACCTTTACTCTAGAGTGAGATCGAGTAAATTCTGGAACACGGCCCTCCTGACCGTGATCTTGCCAATCTGATCTGGCCCACCTCTGGACGCAGCCATCTTACCGTCACTTGACCACTAATGTGGCAAACTGACAAGATGGCGGCAACCGCGGGACTGGGGGGGGGGGGGGGGGGGGTGCATTTTCGGTTGCTGGTCTACCGCTCTAGGTTTACTCAAGCTCGTTGGTATAACCAAGACGTTTTACTAGTGCGCCACACCAGCAGTAGATTTTTCCTATGGATGTTGCGAGTGTAGCTGTATTCCCGGGATAATAGGGAGTTTTAGAATAACGTACGCAATTTTAGCGCACGCTAGCGCTAACTTTAGCGCTTGTATTAGCGCACGCGACGCGAGAGAGTTTTAGAATAGCGTTTCTCCGTCGCGACGCAAAAGCCCAAGCATCTCGCGCTTGCGACGCCACCAAGATACAGTCAAAATTTTTATTTCACACACGAAATGCTGTAACTTTAGAAAAAAACAAGTTTTTTGGTCCAGAGTATTATTTGTTTAAGCATGAGAATGCGACGCGAGCGGTTGACCGGTCGTGTCCGCTTGCGTCGCCTCGGCGAGAGAGGTCTCGTGTACTGACCTTCGCACATCGTACCTTCGCCGAGAAATGTTCGCGCGTCGCAAGCATCAAGTTGCCGGTGATCGTTGCCAAACCGAGTGCAATGTCGTCCCGTATTGAAAATCGCAGTCGCGAGGATGCCGCCGACGTCGCACTCACGACGCCGCCAAAGCAAACGCCGACATAATCCTGGAAGCCGCCATTTTTTTTTAACTCTGCTCGTCTTGGCTTTAGCCAACTTCTCATCACGTATCCTCCTTCGAGAAGCGCAAAGACCCTTTGCGTACGCACGCTATTTCCGAGAAATAGCGCACGCTAAAATAGCGCACGCAAAGCGCAAAACCTGGTTTGCGTTCGGAGCATGCGCAGTGGCGACGACGCTATTCTTTGCGTACGCAAAGCTTTAGCGTGCGCTATTCTAAAACTCCCTAATGTTTGTTTTGCGTCCAAGAGAGCGTTGCTCCATTTTGAGTTTCGAAATATAGAAGGAAAGGGGGGGGGGGGGGCTACTTTTGAATTTTGCCATATTTTCGAGGGACTTATGCAAAAACTAATGGAGTTCAGGCCGCCTATATATGCTTCACACACACGCCATATTACAGCGACCTTCTCTTGTTTTACCGAGATACCGAGCCACTGGAACAGGCACTGACGAGCCTAAACAAAAGCCAATGCTGAGGAGAAGGACGCAATAATATCTAAAATGCCAATGATCTGGCCTACAGCGGTAATGATTAAGTGAAGCGAACGGAATAAGAGGAAACAAAAAACTGAAGGTCGGCTATGACGGCGCCCATGCACAGTTGCTGCAAAGCGTCTATAGACGTTTGCAAGCAGCCGCGCTTCGAGAGCTCGTCTTGCCACCGTGGATGAACAACGCTTTGTTTGCGCTCCAGTCTGGAAACCGTACGCCTCAGCAATGCTTGACTCTCAGACGATCTATTACCTAGAGCCACTAAATGAGCTGCGCTTAGAGTATCGGCACTCCGTTCCCGGACATGGTTGTGGGCGCCGCCATTTCGGTTCGTATGCAAAGCGGACGCAACTTCCGATCGTCATGATTCAAAAGTGCGACTTCCTCAGCATTAGATTCGGTGTTAAGGCCTGTTCACACATACAGCGGAGCGCTATGTTAGCGCTACGTGAGCGCTCCAAGGAGCGCTCATGTGGCGCTTCTGGCGCGTGACTTAGTTCTAATATAGCGCGCGATTAGCGCTTTTGTAGCACTTTGTTAGCGCTTCAGTAGCGCTTCAGTAGCGCCTTGTTAGCGCTCCAGTAGCGCCTTGTTAGCGCTCCTTGTACTGCGGTGCTGCGGATTAGCGCGTGCACTGCGGTTCCGGTTCCTGTGGTTGGGTGTGCATCCGCAGCACCATGGCGGACATGTTGGATGCTGAGATACAACTGCGACAAATGCTCCTACATACGCGATTAGTGCATATGTGTGTGGACGGCTTAACGCCCAGAAGAGCCTTCTGGGTGCGCGAAATCTTTGGCCACCGACATACCAACGGGTACCCGGCGAACCTTGTTCTAGGCTGAGGGACCGAGACACAGAGCTCTTTCGAAGGCGATTATTTTTAGCTGCGTGTCTTTGAAACCGGGGACATGCATATCAAATAGAAAGCGATGAGGTCGTACCCAATCAATTAGTCACTCAGAGTTCATGACCCTGGACCGCCTGCCCGACGCTTTGCTTGGAGAACGGCTCTTTTACTTCCTCTTCTTTCAATGCCAAAAGAAAAATAACAACAAAGAAATTGCCGTGCACGCGCTGTTCCGCAGGTGCAAGCACGGCACAAGGAGCGTGAGAGCGCTAACAAAGCGCTTCTGTAGCGCTAACAGAGCGCTTCTGTAGCGCTAACAGAGCGCTACAGAAGCGCTAACCGAGCGCTACATCACGCGCTAGGAAGCGCCACATGAGCGCTTCTTGGAGCGCTCACGTAGCGCTAACTTAGCGCTCCGCTGTATGTGTGAACCGGCCTTCACACATACAGCGGAGCGCTACGTTAGCGCTCCAAGGAGCGCTCATGTGGCGCTTCATAGCGCGTGGTGTAGCGCTCGGTTAGCGCTCTGACGCTCCCTGTGCCGTGCTTGCACCTGCGGAACACCGCGTGCACGGCAATTTCTTTGTTGTTATTTTTCTTTTGGCATTGAAAGAAGAGGAAGTAAAAGAGCCGTTCTCCAAGCAAAGCGTCGGGCAGGCGGTCCAGGGTCATGAACTCTGAGTGACTAATTGATTGGGTACGACCTCATCGCTTTCTATTTGATATGCATGTCCCCGGTTTCAAAGACACGCAGCTAAAAATAATCGCCTTCGAAAGAGCTCTGTGTCTCGGTCCCTCAGCCTAGGAACAAGGTTCGCCGGGTACCCGTTGGTATGTCGGTGGCGAAAGATTTCGCGCTCCCAGAAGGCTCTTCTGGGCGTTAAGCCGTCCACACACATATGCACTAATCGCGTATGTAGGAGCATTTGTCGCAGTTGTATCTCAGCATCCAACATGTCCGCCATGGTGCTGCGGATGCACACCCAACCACAGGAACCGGAACCGCAGTGCACGCGCTAATCCGCAGCACCGCGGTACAAGGAGCGCTAACAAGGCGCTACTGGAGCGCTAACAAGGCGCTACTGAAGCGCTAACAGAGCGCTACTGAAGCGCTAACAAAGCGCTACAAAAGCGCTAATCGCGCGCTATATTAGAACTAAGTCACGCGCCAGAAGCGCCACATGAGCGCTCCTTGGAGCGCTCACGTAGCGCTAACTTAGCGCTCCGCTGTATGTGTGAACAGGCCTTTAGGGAGCTCATGTAATATTGCTTTGCTTTGTCGCGAACTGTTTAAACATTTGTGGAGGACGCACAAGCGTTTCCTGTGATTTCAGATAAAGCTTCACATAGCTGGCAACCATGATTTTAAGCCACAATATTGCCAAGTGTCGTTACTCTGAAGCGCAGCTTATTTAGTGGCACTAGATTTACCTACACCAGCACCAAGATGGCGGCACCCCGATACCGTACTTGCAAACGTCTATACCTACCAATAGGTGAGCGGCGTTTGGCAACTTCCGGTTCCTTAGAAAATTTTCTTTAGCTGTTGACAAAAGACGACGGTAATCTTCAGACCTGTCTAAGAATGGTTCTGAACCTGACTACCTTAGACAACGAAAAAACCAATATGCTTGAATTCGCAATTATCAGCGATGTTGATACCGCGGTGTGACAGTCGTGCTTCATAATCTACTTCGTAAAGAAGCTGCTCCCTTACATCTTCCTGACGTTGAAATATAATGTAAGGCTACAAGGTCTCTAGCAATCCGCAATATTAGAACTGCTTCCACGACAAGGATCTAACCTCGTACTCCTGTTATCCAGATGACAGTCACTTTGGTACACATGCGTCGTAAAAGTTGTGAATTTGTGTTAGATATAATTACGTCTTTTCGGATATATTATTGAACCGCACGAACCACTGCGTCGACCGCGAAAGTCGGCATCTGGCGTGTTTACTGCCATGGGCAAGATGGCGGCGCGCCGCATTTATTTGGTCCATTGCCGGCATCTTGACAAACGCTCCACTCGAAAATCGTCGTTTCCATTCTAGCAATTTTTTGTATAAACTCATTGAGACCGGTCGGCCCACCAGAGAAAATAAAATGCTTAGGATTACGAATGGGTACTTCAGGTTTCCCGGCTCCGCTCAAGCCTTCAACTTTGCTGGGAATTTAAGCTTGTTCAATTGCTGCCAATGATTTAAGCCTTTCGATTACACGCGGGCATGAAAAATTCCAAGACTGCTTACGTGTAGAAAGGCGAAAGCATTATTGTCCTGCGGGAGAAAGGTCTTCAAGTAATGTTTCTAGACGTATTAAAGTTTGGGACGATGTATAGGATGACGTCGGGTGCGACGTCCTAGAGAACAGCGCCACGTACAGCGTCTAGGACGACCTCTAGGACGACGTCAAGGATGGCGTCTAGGACTACGCCGAGGGCGATCTCTCGGACGACTTCAAGGACGATGTCTAGGACGACGTCGAGGACGATGCCAAGAACGGCGTCTAGGGCGACGTCGAGGATGACGTCCTACAGGACGACGTCATGAACGACGTCTAGGACAACTTCAAAGGCGACTTCTAGAACGACCTTCAGGACGACGTTTAGGACGACGTGGAGAACGACACCTCAAGGACGACGTTTAGGACGACGTCGAAAACGACGCCTAGAGAAGGGCACTTAAGGAGGCTGTGGCGTATTTGCGTGGGCGGCCAGGTTTGCATGCGGAAGCCGCCGTAGATGTAGACGCGGTCGCGTCACAGTCCATCGCACGAAGCGCACAACGAGCACAGATGAAGTCCGAAGTGCAGCTTTTGCACACGGCACTCCGGCGGTGACATCACGCTCCCGCACTTGAGCGTGAGCGTGAGCGGCGTGTGCTTGATGGCGTATTCGTCTGGCCATCTTCCGGGCACAACCTCTAGGACGACCTCAAGGACGACCTCTAGGACGACCTCAAGGACGAAGCTAAGGACAGCGTCGTCCGTGAGCATACGATTGAGCGGCGCGTGCCCCTCAATCGTAATTCATGGCCATATACGCCGCTTTTCCGCTCAATGGGACAAGTAAGAATTTCGCCTTAATAAACACGTAGACCTCTGGCGGTACTTCTGGGTTAATGTCTCGAACAGTCAACATTATACCTTCAGTATAATTTCATGGAAGGTGTACAGTTATTGCAAACCCAACATTCGGAAAAGTATTAACCCTACGAGAATTAGTTTCATCGACAAAAGTGGTTACTGTTCTACAGTGTATATATGACTTCCTGGACACCATGAGAAGATGATATTGAGGAAACATAATTGCTATCAGGCTCAAGCAACGACAGCAATGGGCACAACAGTAAGGAGCGATCTGCGGCATACTTATGCGTGTACGAATACATAAAGAGAGAGAGAGAGAGAGAGAGAAAAAAAGGATTATCCAACGAAACCAAATGTCCAAGAGGTCAAAATGCCCAATAATACATCCATTTTGTCTCGATGAATGGTTCCTCGTTGGACGTTTTGTCCCGTTCAAAATGTTTACCTGCTTGGATGTTTTGTTTTATGGCCTCAAACTCTGGTAATGATATCTATTAATGTGTGCACACACACTCATGTTTAAACGTCTCATCTGATTACTGGCACAACTCTGACTGGATAACGTTGCTCGCTTAACGCTGGTTCTGGCAAATCCCAACATGACTCATAAGCTGTTTTATAGCTTGTTTTCTATAAAGCAGACACTGGCATCACTGTAGCTCAAGGAATCCAAGATATTTTAGCTTCCTTGTACGACGGGGTGCCCGCCCTCGTTTGAGTATGCGCGCACGCATTTTACTCGAATGGACATTTTTACTCGTTTGGCGTCTTTACTCGGTGGACGTTTTGACCTCTTGGACATTTGTTTCTCTTGGTCAACGAGGTAAAGGGGCTTAGAGCGATAAACTGGTGTCCCGTTCACCAGGAAAGGTGACCCCCCATTGACTGCCGCCGTGTTGTACAATTTTGACTACTAGACACGTGATCGTACCAAATCCTGAGACTCTTGCGCAAAACTGAGCCGAGATTTGTATTACGATCGCTGTAATAAACATGATAAACTATGTTCCAATGCTGTTGGCCCCAATGATCAGTGTCTAGCTCCGATAAAAAAAAAAAAAAAAAAAAAAAAACACAGCACCGCGGCTGACGGCATCAAGCGGAGCCATTGCGAAGCTGCCCGAGTTTTTGTCGTAAAAGAACATTTTGGACTTAAACGAAGCATAACTCATCTCGTCGGCATACTCTTAAGAAAGATCAATAAGCAATTATCTGTGCGCGGTACTTTGTTAAAATCTAGACGTAAAACTATAAGGTCACGTCTCTAGTGGTGAAAAAAGTGCAACATGGCGGCTGCCAGCTGGGGGTCACTTTCAGCTGCCAGTCTATCGCGCCAAGCCCCTCTACCTCGTTGGTCTCGGTGGACATTCCGACACGTATATCACGTGACCTGTTAGATATTTTGACTAGTTTTCATTTTGTGCCTTCGTACATTTTTACCTCAAACAAAAGAAAGAGGGAAAAAAAGGGGGGGGGGGGGGAGGGCGGGGCGCGGAAGGTTAATATTTTTCGAAAAATTATCTGCATCGTACCTCTGGACTCCTTTCTCGAAAAGCTCGCTCTCCTGAGAAAATCAACAGCAAAGGCTGAGCTCCATGCGACGAATAACGGACGAACTTCGCCCGACGGCACGGTCGCTTTGCGCGCGACGTAGCAACCACAGTGCTGATGCCACGCGCAGAGCAAAAGCCGTCGGGCAGAATTTGTCGACTTTCACCAGCATATTCGCCCCATGAAGTGCTTAAGAAGAAAAACTTCAATCTGCATTACCACGCTCACCGTTGAAGTCTGCGTAGGCGGCTACGAAGGTTTCGGCCACCAACAAGACGACGAAGACGCACGCTATCGAGAAGGATGCAGGCCGTCTCCTGAGCGAAACCATTATGAGGCTCGAGGTGTGGATCGCAAGGAACCTGTAAGCGAAAAGAACAAACCTGAGCTGCCACCCTTTTAAGGGACTTATACCAAAGTGAAAACAAAAATGGATATAATAATACCAACGACAACAACAATAACAAAACACTCTTGTGAGTGTCTCGATATCGTTCTGTTTTGTGTTTTCACGTGTTTCCTTTCCAAGGTGTATCGCGACGCTCTCATTTTTTACAATCCCCGAATATCCTCGATGAGTCCCCGACAATCTCTAATATATTGCTATGTGTGGAAAAATTAATGTATTATTTATTAGTATCTGCGTCTCTTCGAGATATGCATATGTCCGTGTATTTGTATTCTCGAATACAAATACGAGGATCGATATACGCATATAGAATACTTATAGATTCAGATATCGGCGAGTTTCGTCCAATTTCTTTTTTATTAAAGAGTACAAACCTCGAATGTGTAAAGCAAGATATATATATATATATATATATATATATATATATATATATATATATATATATATATATATATATATATATATATATATTGCTTTACACATTCGAGGTTTGTACTCTTTAATAAAAGAAATTGGACGAAATTCGCCGATATCTGAATCTATATTCTAAATGTTGGAATCCTCTCAAAAGAGGCGCATCCAGAGCCTAAGGAACGCAGGGCGTCCCGAGCATCTCATTATCGCTCTCCATCTAATAAGATCTCCAGCCAATAAGATTGATCCATTAAGAACACCAGAGAGCCAATCAGGAAGCGCGCGTACATTAATGAGCCACGTCCCCGCGTCTTTGGAGCTCTGAGCGACTGTATATAGTTCCACACGTCGTTCTGCACGTGTGGTATCGTTTCTTAGGTTATTTTTTTCTGGAACTCTCACAGTTCAAGTCTGCTGTCTTTATTTTAAAGTGTGAAATGCTTTTAAACCTTACACCCCCAATCCCAAAAGTTTGTCCGTCCGTCCGTCCATGCAACTGCCCTTTGAATTTAGCACAGAAATTGAAATCACGAGACCTAGCGCTCTAAACTCGTCAAACACAAAGTTGGGGCCGAAGTTCACGGAGCGCACTGATTGGACTATCACGACGATGACTTCGCGCTTTTTTCGCCGGCGTCCAATCGGCACGCTCTGCGAACTTTCGGCTCCAACTTTGTGTATGACGAGTTTGGGATCCCAATACAAGTATTCAGTTTTTCAGCTAAAGTTTGCGGAAATATTCGTGTCACGTGACCTACACATCAATTTAGTTACCCGCTAAGTGTAGCGGGAATATTCACGTCTTGTGCACCTACACCAATCGAGTTTCCCCGCTAAATTTAGCGGGAAAATATACGTCACGTGACACATCAATATTTCACGCATTATACGGTACTTTGAAGGTACAGGTCGCTGCCAATTTTTAGCAACACGGCTAGCCTTAGGTTTTTTAGATGGTTTTAGTCAGGCCCAAATTTTTTGGTTTAGATTCCCGGGCTGCCCTCGGTTGTTCAGCGGGCGTCCAGCTATAGGCAACATTCACGAAGCGCAACCTCGGAACACAAACAATGGTTCTTCCCCCATAGAGCGTGGGGAAAACAAGAAGGGAGAGCGTCTAGCACATTGACGTCGCGACTTAAAATTAGCAAAGTGGAAAAAGTGTGCACTGTTGATGCAGAGTTAGTTTAGCTTAGGTTAGGTTAGCTTAGGTTAGGTTAGGGTTCGGTGGCCCTGTGTATAGCGCACCGCAGATCGGAGTACGTGGAGCAAAACCTCGCGCTGCAGGACTCGGGGATCCTGCGTGTGGGTTCAATCCCCAGCAGCTCCCGCTTCGATCTGGATGAGCATCGTACCGGCGTGCGTTCGTGTATGACCACTGCGTGATACACGTTAAATACCCCAGGGCGGTGGCAAACTTTTTCGTCTACAGCGTAGACCACTGGCGCCAGACCCCAAAGGCAGACCGATCTTATGCTGTCTAGACGCGAACGTCTAAACCCGTTTAGGAAGATCAGGTTAAGTTGGAAGCGGTGAATCCTTCGGCGAATTCGCATGAAACGTGCCCGTTGAATAAACAAATAAAAAAAAAAACTTACGGGAAGGGTTTTTGGGGAATTGTTACACTGCCTCAGAAACGTTTTATTCGATATATTTAGGCGTATCAGATTTATCGGGAGATGTTGGGTTTTTACTTTTGGAATTATCGTGAATACTCTTATTTACGTTGCAAGATCCACCACGCGTGTCGCTGCCAGTTGCACTCTGTTTACATACTTGAACTAATAAGAAAATATTTGCTATTGTTAGAAAATGGTGTGCGATAAACCTAATCTCGCAACAAGTATGACATATTTTAAACTTTTCATGGTATTCTCTCGTGATTCTCTTTCCCATTGCACAGGAACATTTTGAAAACGTTTTGGCAAGCATGAACGTGTAAGACAAAGCGAAAGAATAACTCGACTTAACTTACAAAATATTTAATTTTAATTTTATTCCTTTTTTCAGGTAATACACAAACACTGTTAAGACCTGTAGAAATAGAAACTAGAAGTATAAAAACTCTGCATAAATAGTGATCGCGGATGCTAGCAAAAGAGTGAGGCATAATGACAAAGAGAAAACATTCGTGACAGAGTACTGTATACTATTGCACATAAAATGATCTGGCTTTAAATGCGGAACGACCGGAAGGTGGAGATGAAGTAGAAATCAATTCGACTTGACACAGAAGAAATAAAGCAAACTCGGGGCAAGATATGTTCGCCGTGCCTTGTCCCGAGTTTGTTTTATTCTTTCTGTGTCTAGTCAATTTAACCAACGCGCTATACAGTTAATTTAAAATTCAATTCTGTCCAAAATTTGCGTGCACCTTCATAAATATCAAAATGCACAATGAGCGCATAAATACACCAAGTGTATTGCTAAGTTTGTTTTTGCTTTCGAAAGTTTGCCGTAACATGCTTTACAAAAAGACAACAATCGGAAACAAACTTTGTGTGTGTGTCTGTGGGGGGGGGGGGGGGGGGAGGGGCTGTTGAGCTGTCCTAACACTTTGCCCCTACCGATAGATCATGGCCAAAGTGTTGGAGACCCGCTAGCTCCTTGAACTATCCCTTAAACAAAAAAAAAAAAAAAAAAAAAAACATGATGATGTAGCGCTTCTAGCACACTGCTTTCAAATTCAATAGATCCGCGGCTTTGGCTCGTGTGCTGAGGTAGCGAGTGCATTTCGCTAACACTTGAGCAGAGACGTCGTCGGTAAGTCTTTTGCGCGGAATAAACGCATTCCCGTCGCTGATCAAATTGACGCGTCGCCTTCATCGAAATATATTTATCATGCCGGAGTAGTTACCGAATCCAGTCGGAACCTAAGAGAGTCCTATTTCATTTGCGTCCTTCGTTGCCACGTGAGAGAAAAAAAAAAATGGAATGCGGAGTACAGAACAACATACGTTCTCGGACAGCCGACGAACTTCTTTCTGGCGGTACGTTCGCATCCTGCGCGGCACCGCGGCCACACTTTTCACGTAGCCAGCGGAGCAAACGCGGTCTGGCGAAATTCATCACATGTTCGCCGCATATTTACACCATGGTGTCCAGCTTTCGGTCGATACCAGGTAGAGTACAAGGCCTCCGTGTTTACCCCCTAAGCGTCGTCACTAGTCATCACATCATGTTACTTTGTCAGCGTCATTTGCATCACCATGCTCAATGCATACCAACTCGCCGAACTCACCATCTGGCTACACTGGTGGATCTACGCAACGCCGTCTATGCGGAAAGCAAGCAAGCCGTCTGGTTCTTGCGCAAGAGTTGCGGTGACGTCAAAACGACACCGAGCTCTGATTGGCTTTGATTAAAAGGATAGTGGGTAGGCCTCCAGCTGCAGCTTGCTTTGAGGCCTGCCCACTATCGATCAATCAAAGCCAATTAGAGGTCGGCGACTTTCTGACGTCACCCTAACCCCCTGCAAAGCTCGGCGCCGTATGCTCCTCCGATGGCGGCAGTTGGCGTCGCGACCGCTTGCGCCATCTCTTGTCTCCCGTGCCAAACGGCGCCCTATTCCTTGAAAACCGGTGGCTTCGCTGCGTTTCCATAGGAGTTAAGCCTTTTTCTTTTTTTACTTTTTCCCTGAGGTGAGTTCGCTCTTTGCAAATTTTATAGAAAAAATGCACCACCTGTGGGCAACGTTGCACAAAATCGTAGCGCGATAGGTTCAGAAACCGATTTTAGCGGTCGATTTAAAGAGCCTGGCCGCTATTTTAGACGCCCTGGATATATACTTAGTTTATTTTTATATAAAAAAGACGCGTTCGTCACAGTTTGAAGAAAAAGCTTCAAACTATAGAGGCTGATCAAAAATGATGATTTTCTTAAAATAAACCTTAAAAATATAAATAAATCAGTAAAATCATCAACCGCTCAAAACACGAATATCCGAAGAACCTATTTAAAGTAATTTCGCCCCAGCTCGGCCAGTTCAGCGTCACAAGAATAAAACTATACCGAACAGCGTTTCCTCTAATCGAGAATAGCGTGGAACGGAAAATACGTCTAATCAAATTTCGGCACTGTTAAGTAATCGGCAAAAATACTGCCACTGATTGACAAATCAAAGACAATAATCAAAGAAAAAAATATTTAAAGGAGCTGTGCAACGATATTCAATTGGAATGTTTTTCACTTTACACGAGCTTACTGGCACTAGTGGGACTCAAGGATACTCGCATGCAATGCCACTGGCCAAGAAACTCCTTTGTTGCGGTGTAATTTCAAGGACAAAAGCGATCATTTTCATTCAATCTCTCCCTTGCAAAATTCGATGACGTAACGCGGGGATCGCAGTACACCCGTATGACGATATTTGAATGCGGTTCATAGATTGGACCCGAGCATTGCGTGGGCACTCGATTTAGGCTCGTGATAATTGATAGCTCGAGAAGCATTCGAGTAGTGGCCCGTGTCCAATCGCTGCAACGACGACAATAGCCGAGCCATAACAATGTCTGGAACTCAGCGCGTGTCCTGTGCTTTGCCAACCCCAGCGCGTGGCTATGATCAACATTGGCGGCATATAATCGGCTCCAGATCACGTGGCCGCTTGTTCTGGCTGCGAGTTGAGGGCGTGAACGCTGCTCGTTGTTTTTTAATTTTTTCTGGGACTTCTAATGCGTCGGGTGAAAAACGAAGGCGTGTTTCATAGGTCATTAACGTCAGGGATCCGTTTCTAAGCGGTATTTGCGCAAAGTAAAAAAATTGTTGCATAGCCCCTTTAAAGATACTTTGACGCAAGCGTTTAAAGTAGTCCATCGTGTTATGTATTTGATATGCGCACACAGTTCGTGTTAATATGAAATACCTCAAAAGTAGTACTTTCTTTGGCAGCACTCTAGATACGAAGAACGTTGAACCGGTATCTGTGCGTCGTTATGTTGCTAGCGAAGAGTATACGAATAACGTTAAGTTTGGTCCGAGTTGAGCAGTAAAGATAGTAAACAAAACGGAAGATCTTTTTTATTTAATATATATATATAAAACAGTTTGTTTTGTTATGCTCGATGTTTTTCACTTTGAAATGAGCAGCAAAGGAGAGACTGTGGGCGATAAATTTTGCTCAAAGAGACACTAAGGAAAGTTTTTTTTTTTTGCTGTTTTTTTTCTATTAGACTGAGTACTTGCATATCAAGGAGGCAAAACGCGCAATGTGCGGAGGAGATAAATATTCGAGGCGAACGAAACCACCTCAATGTCAAGAAACTAAAAAAAAAAAAAAAAAAAACTAACATTTTGCGTTTTTGGTGCGTCCAGCCCCGAACTTTAATGGCGTTAATGCAAGGACGCATACAAACTAGATAAAAACTGTTTCTTTTTTTTTCTTTTTTACTTTAGAGAGTGAGGAAACAGGACAGGACAACACAAATTCGTGCTTCCCAGCCCATCTGTTTCCCCACTCGCCATAATTAAAAAAAAACCGACCTTTACATGTTGAAAATAGCTAAAACACGCGAGTTTTCACACACACAAAAGACAGATTTCCAATATTCCGGAACCTTTCCCGTTAGTGAGGTAAGTTTAATTTTCTCGCTTTCCGAGAAATAAAAAAAAAATCATTCTCTACATATAGACTTTTCCAAAGAAGGGCTCCTGGCCGGTTCCATTTTCAGTGTTCGTGCATACATGGCGAGTGATTTGCTCGCGTTCCGAGGCGACGAACATGGGCGTGCTGGGCTGAGGAGTTCGCACGCTGGGCTGAGGACTTGTGAGTACGTATGTATTCAAAGTTGCAATTCTGCAACTCTAAAGTTACCGAAAACCAGAAGCAGCGAATATCGAGTGTTATAAAGCTACTTCAGGGCCGTATATGCTATGCACCAAATGTGAGGAATTAACGCTCACCAAGTAAGCTTCGTCAAATACCGAGCTCCATCCTATGCTGGGCGCAAGTTTGTCTGCTGCTTTTGCGGGGGTTGTGGTGACGTCAAAACGCCGAGCTCTGATTGGCTCTGATTGGAAGGATAGTGGGTAGACTTTGAAGCAAGCTGCCTTGAGGTCTAGCCATTATCCTTCATTCAGAACCAACCAGAGCTTGGCGTTCTTACGTCACTACAACCCCTGCAAAAGAAGCAGACGAACTTGAGCTCCGCATACTCAAGTTTGCTTTAGGTCCTACCGCAGATGACGATACAATCCTAGGCGAGCCAATCAAGTAGCGCCAAAAGTGCAACGTCACGGCGCTCTTGGCCTTTGTGCGCTCGCTATCTCCGACTAAATCAATCTCGCAGACCGAAGGCGCCGCGAGTCGCCTCAGTAAGCTCTAAACGAGTGCTCGGGTGCTCCACATTATGTTCATGGTAAGTTTTCTGGTACTCTCTGGCATCACCTCACTACATTCTGCATTTGTCGCGCCGGAGGGGGCCTGTCATCATTTCCCTCGCCACAAATCTAAGCAGATGGCGCAGGTAACTGTTCGCAGTTTTGCTGCCAAGTCCACAAATTCTAGTTTGGGTCTTAAAACTAAAGTTTGAGCAAGATGCTAAAACTTGATCAGATTTCGTCTGTGTCAAGACGAGAAAAACGCATTCACGAGCTTCCGTGCGCGACCGAAAGCGTCGCTGTGGTCGGCCTTCCACGATTGGCCGAACGCTGACTATGACGTCGGAAAGGGGATTTATCATCGACGGAAATAAGAGGAATGCAAGAACTTTAATTTTGACGGTGTTGGCAGTGTTCCCTGTGAGAGCGCAATGATTTCAAGCTTCCACCATGCTAATAACAAACACCATCGAACTTGTTGTTTGCAAGGTAATGACGTCACAAGGGGGAACTACAGGAGGGCGCCACCAAAACATCTCGCCGCTAATACTCCGTTTTAATATGCAGCGCTGTCAAAGGCACTGGGTTGAGCGCGTGACTTTATTTATATATGGTTTCGTTTGAGCAAGAACGCGTGCCAATGATCAACAGTATCAACTCCCATCCTCGCGCCAGCAGCTTTGACAGCGTTGTTTATTATGTATGACTACAGCCACTAGATGAGCTACGCTTACAGTATCGGCACTCTGTTCCTCGATATTGTTGTGGTTGCCGAAATCTTGGTGCTTAGTACAGAGTAAAATAGGTACAAGTAACTGGAAATCGGTATCTATGTACTTTTGTCGTACCTGAGGTACAAACCTAGGTACTTTCATTTCTCGATATCTGTATCTTTACCTTAGGTACATTTTCCAGTAACTCGTAACTAAGTGAAGTTACTTTTACAGGTACTTTTATATTCATTCCGTCAATATGGTAGAAACGATAAATCTTGAAGTATTAACACACTACCATATGCTGTGATTAACGTTGATTGGGTACGACCTGGGAGGTACTGACTTGATCGAACGATGTTTTAGCGAACGAAGCCCCGCCCATGGTGTTTCATCGAACGACATATTAGCGAATGGCGGTGTTCATTTGGGCGAACAATGGATTAGCGATGCCGTTCTAGCGACACCAGTTTATCGAATCGCTTCGGAACTCCGTTAAGGGAAAATAGCAACCTGCTTCCTTCATCTCAACCATAAATCGACTTCATTGCGTGTTTGAAGCTCCTCTGACAGCTATACAAGGGAGGAGATAACTTGAAAGATGTGCGCACTTTCTGTTGCCTGTATCTTGTCCTGGTGGTGGCTCTCTTCTGTCATAAATACAATATAAAATATAATAAAAAATAAATTATAATTACAATCGTAAAGCAATGTAACATCGCTGTATATAATACAGTTTCCACTCAATAAATCGGACTGAAATTTTGCAGTTATCAAAACTGAAATAGTTCCGAAAGAAAAAAAAAACACGTTTATTTTTCTTCCGACTAACGAAAAATAATGAAAAAAAACAAAAAAAACAAGGAAGCTTAAAGCCTTTCGCTCGTCGCCGCGAAGGTTAGGTGCATATGCACTCGACTCATACGTTTCTGCGGCCGACGTCTTCTGGGCCCGTCAACGTCAGCACCGGCACTGAGGGCAAGAACGTCAACAAGCGAGTTTCGGTGGTATTGGCGTGACATGGTAAACAGTGGAAGCTGTGGCCTCGGTGAACCAGTTGGAGCGTGGGGATAAGGCACGTGAGGACTCAACTCCGATGTGGGCATCGCATTGACGCCAATAAAGCCCCTTTATCGAACTTGTTTCTGTGTGTATCCTTAGTATAAAAAGCTTTACTTCCGATATATTCTGACAAATTTGGGGAAAATAAATAAAGTATCTTTGATGTAACTGTACCTGTATCTAGGTACATTTTTAAGCGTGTACCTAGGTACGTTTTCGTATGAGTAACTGCAACTGTATCTTAGGTACATTTTTTTAGTAACTTTTACAGCCCTGCAGAGCAGACGAAGGTCATGATTCAAACGTGTGCCTTCGTCAGCATTAGATTCGGTTTTAGGAAGCTCGGCCCGGGTAACATGGCTTTACTTTGTCACAAACTGTTTAAACATTTGTGGAGGACGGAAAAGGGTTTCTGTGATTTCAAATAAAGCTTCATATAACTGGCAACCATGATTTTAATCACCGAGATAGGTAAGTTTCGTTACTCTGAAGAGTAGGTTATTTAGGGGCTCGAGATAAAGGCCCGTTCACACTGCCCCATCTTCTTACGTTAAGTTACGTTACGCAGTATTACGTTGAAGTCACCGGGACCTCTGTGCTTCATATAAGCGAGGATACCAGTTCAAGAAGAAAGCATGACACGCGACATTCGAGGCACGAATGTTTCGGTGACTTATACGTAACGTAACTTAACGTAAAAAAATGGGGCAGTGTGAACAAGCCTTAAGACCATTCCAGAAACGGGCTTCTGGTCGGTGCCATTTTTAGAGCTCGTGCGTATGCCGCGTGTTTCGCTCGCTTTCAGAAGCGATGACCATGCGCGTGCTAGGCTGTGATGTTCCCACGCTGGACTGTGATTTTGTAAACATTGAATCGGTGTATACGTTGCGTTGAGTTCTTGCTAACATGTTTTTCTACCGCATTTATTCGCGCTCAGGTACACTTTTAGCGCGTCGTCCCGTGGGATTTTAACTTGTAGACCTAAACACAAACGAACAGGTCTACTTTAGCCGCAGCAGCAGCAGCATCGTGTGTGCTGCTATTCCCCCAAAGAGCTGACCACAGCTGTTTGGGAAAGTGACTAAAACCGGCGGCAGTTCGGCAATTCATTTACCCATTAACAACGCCTTTCGTCCCAGAAGTCTAGCGGAGGAAGAAAAAAGAAAACTCACTGAAGACACTGTTTGCGGGAGAGATTGGCGAGAATGCGAATTGGTAGTTTGTCCACACTCTCCCCAAGAGGATCTCGCTGTCCAAACATTGACTTTGCCCCCCGGCCCACGCACTGCGCCGTCTTGTAGCGCTCGGCCACTTACAATGTGTACCCATCTAAAGCGCTTCTTCTCATTCCGAGCTGAAAAAAAAAAAAAAAAAGGTTTACGGTTCTTGTAGGCCGGAGCCACAACTCGGAGGTCTTAAGGAGCTTCACCCTCTTTGCACCGGGGCCGGAGGAAACATGGCATGCAAATTGAAACCTCAATGGACTGTCTCGCCTGTTTCTTCGTTGTCCTTTTCCAACGTGTAAAATAGACATGGCCGACTGCTTTATTTTGCTTAAGAGATTGCGGAATTACTTCGATTGCCTACACGAAAGTTCAAAGTTTACCAACTGTATATCGTATCAGTCAGAAGCTTCGTTACGCTTCATGGAATTGAAGAGTGATCGGACAGTAGGGACGATATCGTGCGGATAATCTCGATAACCATACCTGCCAGTTCGCCAGAGCCTTCGCTCATGCATTGTATTATCATCGAGTATCTTTATCGGACCGCAAAAACGATCTGCTAAAACTTTCTTAACGTCTTCTATCTGTTGGAAAGCTTGCCGACGTGGGTTCGCGACCACAATGCTGGTCCGGTCACAGTGGTATTTACAAATAGTAGCAATTTTTTGTTGTTGTTGTTGTTTTACGCCGAGACACTACGATCAAATAAGGCTCCGGTATTCCGCACCACCAGTGCTTGGTTTGGTTTTGAGCAAATCGATGTGTCGATGGACACCCAGGTTCAAGTTTGAGTTTAGTCACTCCACTATGAGGACATCACTGAATCTAAGGAAACGGGTACACATAACGCTCCTTTGGTTTATAGAAAAATAACCGTTTAACTTGCAATTTACAGATAGTAGAAGATAAAAAAAGAATCTGAATGAACAACTTGATAAGTTCCCAGAACTCAAAAAGTTTCAACAAGAACCCAACAAAAATATACATCGAGAAGAACAAAATAGCCCTCTAATTCACTTCGACGCCTTTGGCGCTCACCACATATATAATTGTTTAAAAAAAAAATATTTTATTTAAATATGCACCCCCAAGTGGCGAAGCTTTAAAGTTCGGGACAAAACCATCGTTTATATGTAATAGCAGGGTCGAGCATATTTTTGCTAATTTAGCCCGCACCAGGAGAGAGCGAAAGAGAGAGACAGACAAACAGATAAGAGACGAAGGTCGTGGGGAGTCAACATCTGTTTGGCGAAAGTTTTCTGAAACTGAAACCAAAAAAAAAGCTGAAACGCGCTTGCCTACCCGACTCTTGTCCCTTACTTCCCAGCCAAGATTCTCGAGCGCATCTGAGATGACAGCTTGGGGCAGGCCAACTCACTCCCCGACAGCTGCGGAGCCTTCGCAGATTATTTCCCCATCCGGCGTCACTTTTTGACCGCTGCCCCCCCCCCCCCCCCTTCCCCCCCCCCTCCCCCCCCCCCCCCCCCCCCCGACACTGAGGGCCCTCAGAATGGCGGCTGTCCAATAAACTCCGTTTCATCTTCGGATGGACCGCAGTGCACATGCAGTACTAGCCGTGCCAACCAATTGAACGCTGTCAACGTGTCACGTGACTAAGCACTCCGCGCGTCGTTGTGCCCCTCCCTGTGGTCACGCGACGCTTACACGGCATTTGGTTGGCTTAGATGGCTCGTAGCGGCCGCTGCAAAGGGAGGAGGGGAGCCGTTGTCCATACGACTCCCCCTCCTCCCTTTCATTTTTCCCTCCGCCGCCGCGGGGAACATCCCACGCCTTTCACGAATTTAAAAGGGAACCCTCGCGCCAGTTTGAGAATGTAGAAAATGGCACCCTAGCCGGCAGAGCATGACCGGCTTCCACGCAAACGTCACCGACTTCTAACATGTTTAACTGTTTAATCGCAATAAAAAAGAATGTTAGGAAAGGGGGAGGGGAGGCTAAGCGTGATACTCGACGAATCGGAGCGTGCTGGTAAGTTACAGAGATTAAAGGAAAAGCTTTTTGTCGCTATTTTGTATTTCTTTAATGTCTTATTTATAATGGCGGTTCAACTATATTGAACCGCATTCGCGAAGCGTTTGCGAACGCAGTTGCTTAAAGATTCAGTGCAGTTTCCCGCGCAATTGATGACAAAAACAAGCGGATCCGCTTTGCTGTTGTGGTTCTAATGCCAGTGTGAATGCACCATAAGGGTGATACACTGCGATTAACTCGTAAACGTTTTCAGGCATCTAGGGAAACATGGCAGTGCTAGAAGACAAAGGACAAAAGAAGGACAACTGAGCACCACCGTGCGCTACCAAAGGCGCACATTTGTGTTCTTCTCATTTTGTCATTGTCTTCGGGCGCTACCGTGTATTCTCAAATTCAACATTTAGTTTAACTCTGGATAGTGAAAGGCAGAGACGTATTCCTGGACTTCTCTGGTAAGCTTCTGAGCACAAGAGTATAGTGGGTTAAGGGATAAAGCAATGGAAGAATTTATGGGTATGAAAAGGACACAATGAAAAGATTACTGAACAGCAGGAATTGTTAGGATGCAGGCGAGCTGGTGCAAGTCAAACATATTGAACCAGAGACAATGTCACGAAACTTGAGAGAGATTAAAGATGACGGATAGAGAAGATGAACACAAAACGTGTGACAAATTGCTAGGCAATCGCGTTGCATACCTGAAATGTTCTAGCATTACAAACGATTAGCGGTACTCTGAATTTCACGTATACAACACAATCGCCTTGACAGTTGTTCCTAGGATGAAGTGATACTACCGCTAATCGGGCTGACAAATCTGGCGATCTTGCAGAACTTTTCATACTCTCCAGCCCCTCTCCTTCAGTGCACACAGGTGGTCGAGCTCCTCCTCGCCTACCTCACACCTCCTCGCCTACCCTCCTAGTCACGTGAACTCCCCATTGACCAATCAGCGTCGCGCACCTCAGTGCTCCTCTCTCACCCGTCAACCAATTGGTGTCGAGCGTCGCGGCCACGCTTTTACCCAGTCTTCGCGAAATGCCGCACGCCTAGCCAAAGAGCGTCTCACGTTAAAACGCGTGACAGGGTGTCCAGTTGCTATCTGCCGGACGCAGAGCAGATGCCCCGCAGGGCTTTCCCGCCAAATAGCACCTCAACTCACGGCGATGTGTCGTGGAATGCTGGAAATAATCTACATGGTCTGGGTTCCCGCCTGGCGCAAACGCTTTTGCTGCGATGGCCTCTTCCCCCCACTCAAAAGCAATCAGTGTCGGAGCTCGCCTCTCGACACTGATTGCTTTTGAAAAAGCAATCAGTGCCCAGGTAAAAGCGTGGCGTCGCTGTCACGTTTTTACCTGGGCTTCACGAAATGCCGATCCCCTAGCCAAAGAATGTTAAAATACGGTGTTTTATACTTGATCTTTTAGATCGATTAGCGACTCGTAGTTAGATAAATTAGATTAGATAAATTAACGACTCGTGGATTAACGACTCGAGTAGTTGTTCGCAGGGCAATCCCCTCTTCCACCTCGTACAAAACGTATGGTAATTTTATCCAACGAGTGCTACGTAACGTTTAGGGATCTTTGACCAAGAACGTGAAATTCTTTCACCTTATCAAACTTCTTGACCAGAAAATAAAACAACGCATTCACAACACGTTTAAAATTGGACATTTTCAGGGGTGTTTTGGTGGGTATTATTATTTTATCATATCTACTTTTTACGGTAAGGAAAGGGGAAGGGGGGGGGGGAGAAAGCAAAGTCGTTTCGCTTCTTTTGTTTTGGGGGGGGGGGGGGAGGGGGGAGAGGTTATTTTATTATTTCGCTTAAGGAAAATAGAAATTAAGGATTTGCATTTTATAGCAAAAACATAGCTCAACATAAAAAAGAACCAAAATACCGCTCCAATGTAAAGTACATTCAACACAAAAAAAAAAAAAAAAAAACTCGGAGTAGCCAGCATCAAAAGTGTTGTCATTTATTAACAGATTCTTCGAAACAATTGTTTTCGCCCAGGACAAAGCAATCGCCGGGTTTTATGATTTCGTCCCTTCCGTATAATTACGCGTTATATTGCGGTATCATAGAACAACTGTTTGTCAATAGTGCGATATTCTCCATGAATAGATACCGAGGCCGGACTTTGTTTACGCATTTATAATTCAGTTTTTTCATCGTTCACTTTTTTTTTTTCTTTCTTGAAATTAAAGGAAGATAAAATTAAAAAAGGGATAATCGATACGTCTTTGTCTCACCATAAAAGGGGCCTAAATTACAATTGAATGAAATAATAAAAATGCTATATTCATACTTTGAAAAGGATTGGAATAATTTTTAAGATGAAAAACAGAAATAAAGGTGTAAAAGTCAGGTTAAACATTCACCCACCTTTGCCCATGCTTCATTTTCTTAGTCACCCCCTTGCTCGTTACTCACCTCCGTAGACTCAAATCATGCCTTCTATGTAGCAGTCTCAGCCTTTCGAATCTGCCTCATAGTTTGTTTGAAGGGCCAGTCAACCCGCTCCGACAGCCGTCACCGAATTCACTGCGGGATGTCCGCTCAATCTGTGTCTGACTGCAACCGCTGCTAATAATGTGGCAATTTCGGGGAATGGACACCCCTACCTCACTTTACCGAGGGCGGGATGCGAGGTGTCAGCCTCAAGAGCTGATCGAGCGAGGGGAGAGTCGGGGGGGTTTGAACTGTGTTTGAGCTTCGTCAATCCGGTGTGCTTAATGACTCGGCGCACTCGAGAGTATATTGTGTGCGAGAGTTTGTCTTATTGAACTGGGGCCTCTTTAGAAGAAAAGTTGGGACAGTTGGGTCCAAAGGAAAAGATGTCTTTGAGTACAAAATAGGCTAATAGTACAAAAAGTACAACTTGTAACAAAAACAAATCATTGCAAAATCAAATTATACATTATCCAACGCTCATTCTCCTCCCAAATGTAGCGTTGTGGGTCCAAACCGGGTGCAAAAGTTTCTCACCAACCAAATGTTACCTTAATCAAAAGTTATAGGTGATTTTCTCAGATTTTCATTGAGAAAATAAGGCCAATTTTCGTTCTTTTTGGGACACTGGCGCCATATAGCTCTCCATGTATTCGAGAGCTCCGTCGGTTGCCATTTTTCCATTCAACATTTCAGAAAGTCGCTTATAACTTTTGAATAAGATAACGGTTCGTGCAGAAACTGTGGCGTATGGTTCGGACCTCTAGCGCTACCTTTGTGCAAAGAATGAACGTTCGGCGACGCGTAGTTTATTTTTGCGGTGAAAACAAAACTCTGTAACTTTTCTTTTTTTTTTTTTTTAGGGGGGGGGGGGGGGGGGGGGACACCATGCATTTTACGGGAGTCTGTACCGCATATGATTCAGCGCACGGCCCCATGACCAGGCGAGCTTGTTTCGGCGGCAGCTGCAGACGCTGGAAAACTATATTTTTTATACTGGCGAATTTTTCGCAATGTTACGACTTCAAGAATATCGCGAAAAATGGGTCTCGCGAATATATCACTCCACGGTAGCGAATACCTAGCATACCAATACCAATCATGGTATAGTGCAGTGGTTAGCACACCCCCACTGGACAAACGGATGCCCAGAGTTCAAATCCTGGCTCCGCCGTTTCTTTTGACTTTTGGCGTGTTCGTAAAAACATTGATTCATTCAATGAAGTGCGGTTTATGCATCTGCATATTTTCGATTATAGATATAATCTGCAAGAACCACTCTCTTTCGTACCCATATATTTCTCGGAAGCACCTGTAAACTTTTTCCACGAAATAGTGTGTGCGTATATATATATATATACACCTATCTCGTGGAAAAAGTTTACAGGTGCTTCCAAGAAGTATATGGGTACGAAGGAGAGTGGTTTATCACTCGCCGCAGCCAGGTACTATAATATATATATATATATATATATATATATATATATATATATATATATATTATTACCTGACTGCGGCGAGCGATAAACGTATAACTACCGTTAAACATGCGGAGAGTCATGTATATATATATATATATATATATATATATATATATATATATATATAATAACGGGCATGGTGGCGGGGTGCCGAAGGCCGGACTCCGGCCGAAACGTCGAAGAATAAACCGTCCGTTGTTGCTGTTTTTACCAAGGGTTTTTCTTCTCTTCTCAGTATACCCACGCCTTCGGCCCCCCACCACCATGCCCATTATATACAGTATATATTATAGGGGTACCTGACTGACTCCGACGAGCGATAAATGTATAACTTCAGTTAAACAAACATAAAACATCTGGCACGTTACTACACCGTCTTAAGCGGGTCTCTCATTTTTTAAAGTAGTTAATACCTTCAGTTGTTTTATTACTAAGTACAAAATTAATGTAAAAAATGTACACACAGAGAGTCATTTAGTAGGAAAGACACACCTCGGCGAATGGCGACACCCAAAAGGAACCTTGACTAAGAAAGTATATCTGCTCTAAGAAACTGAGTGTGACGCTTCACGTGTACGAAATTCTGTAAAGTAAAATTTCTTGTTCGAGGGAAATAACTAGGCGATAAGCTTTGCGATATTCTAAAAAAGAATAGTTACATTTTGTACCAAAAAAGAATACGATAATTCACCGCGCGGGGACATTGTTCATACCCTTTATTAGGACCAGAATTCCTCCACATAGAACTATACCTTGTTTAGCAGAAATGCGTTATTATTCAGATATTAAATATATTCCTTCCCCCCTTGCCACGACCTTTTGTTGATCTTAAAGGGGCGGTGCAACAATATTCAATTGGAATGTTTTTACAGCGGAGCTGTTAAGGGCTAGTTTTCCCAGTATCGTGTCCGTCAGCAAACAAATGATGACACGAAACTCTGGACAGCTACCACCATCTATAAGCGACGGCGGCAACCAGACAACCGGCTTGCCGTTTGTCTGGTTGCCGCCGTCGCTTATAGACCTTTTCATCCTCCTCCGCATGGGCGCTGCCATCTTGAAATCACGTGACGCGGCAGCCATTAGGTTGCTTCAACTTGGTGCTCCGCTCTCCCCTCCGCGCCTTGGCGGATGCGTTGTATTCGTGTTCTTCGTCGCGTTTCACCGCGCTTTGTTGCCTTACTTCGGAAACTAGTTTGATACGTCTACTCGAAGACTAAACCATCACGAGGGGTCAAATGTACTTATGACAACTGATGTTTGTTTACTAATAGTGGCGGAATATTCTCAGTAAGAAGCGCGTATATTTATATCGCGCATTTAAGATCGGAAGGCGTCAAGAATAGTCAGCGCAAGGAGACTATCTGTATTTCGTGGAAGTATCGTTCTTTGTATTCATAATATATCGAAAACAGTTCCTTTTGATTATGTAAGGAAACTCGCGGAGGAGATAGACAACGAACTTTTAACTTGTATTATATCTGAGGCTAGAAGTAATGGTACGTCAACTTCAGGAGATTTGTTTGTTCATATTATCACACCTACATGGTGTATGAAGTTCTTAATCTTTTTTTGCGACGTAAACATTCGGTTGGTCGGTTTACTTATGAAGTTTAAGAAATTGTATACCGTGGTCGCTCCCATTTCGACAGTCATTTAAGTGATTTATTCATTATATATAGATAACCAGTGCCATCCACTTAATTTATTTTAACACAAAGGTTGGACCTTCCCGCGTAAGAAACTGCCACAGACACTTAACAGTTGAGAGTTTTAGAATAGCGTGCACAAAGAAGTAACGTCGTTTCTATTTGCAAGTCCAAAACGCGGTTTGAGTTCGGCGCATGCGCAATAATAACGACGTTTTTTGTGGGTTTTTTTTGCGTATGCTGTTTTCATTTTTGTTAGTTATCTATTGTCCGCAATATTTGACGCAAAAAAAAAGAGCCGTCTGCATAACAATTATTTGAGTCCGGGATTGTCGGTGGCGAATAGAGGTTTACTTTTGGTGGCTGGCGACGCCGAAAATTACAAAGCGAATCTGTTCAAACAAATAAATATTTGTTCACACTGGTCCGTGAAGTGGTGCCTAGCGCTAGAATTCAGCCAAACTTTCCGAGGTATTTCTCCTCCTGCGCCCTTTAATTTCATTTGGCCAATTTTACAGAAGACAAATGCCAGATTTAATATGACGGGCCTGTCACTTATATCTTGAGTAAGCAAATGTTCATATAAAACTAATTTACTTGCTAGGGCAAATATCGCAAAATGCTGCTTATGAGTACTTTAGCAGGGCTGCTAATTTAAGAAATTTCCTACTCGGCCTGTCAAAATATGCTCGAGTACTGAATTACAAAAAAAGTAATAAAAGAGGCCGAGACGATACTACTTGTTTATATCAATTATCTGCGTCATTACAAGATACGTTTTTAGTGTTTGAAGCTCACTAAAGGTTGGGTGCCCACGAAAACCAAATGGTGAGTAGTAAACTCGCGAGTTCATCTGTTCTGGTCGATTCAGCACATTGCTAATCAAGCTGTCGATATGCTTCTTTACATTCACGCGTTAGATTATTCGTTAGTATGTTTTTCGGAAAACTGGTGTCATCGGGTACGGCCGCAGACGATGGTAATCCTCCCTGTACATCAGACAGGCGTTTCGCAACCGACCATAATCAGATACATCAAAGAGTTGGTAAAAAAAGGCCCGCAATTTAGGCTAAAATACACCTCGTAGTCCTCAAAATGGCTCAATACCACTGTTTCATTTTTTGTGTGCTACAAGGAAAATAATCGTATTACAAAATTAAGCAAAAACGTAAAACAGCAACGTAGCCGCTTTCACGTTGAAACCGAAACCAAACATATTGAAGCAACCTAATGGCGCCGAAAGCGTCAGCGCCCTCTATTCGCCGGTGAGGCAACTACTAAAATGAAAAGGTCTATAGACCAACTCAACTTGCTGACGTCATACGACCGCGGTGGCGCTGCTGTCGGTACTGCGCATGCGCTAATGCTTCATTCCTCCCAAATTTGGCTTCTGCGCATGCGCAGTGCCCACACCTGTTGTGGGCAAAGCGGGCTTGTTTGTAAACAGTGTGTTGGTTTATAGACCTTTCCAAAAACGAGCTTGTGGCCGGTGCCATTTTGAGCGTTCGTGCGTATGGCGCGTGCTTTGCTCGCTTTCCGAAGCGACGAACACGCACGTGCTGGGCTGTGAAGATCGCACGCTGGACTGTGATTTGGTAAACATTGGAAAGGTCTATAGACCTTTTTCGCATAACCTCAAACCAGCCAGTAACTGGCGTACCCTCGACCTGGTGCATTTTTGGATTGCCCGCTGACACAGGGTACGCAACCGCCAAGGGTATGGGCGAAAAGGCTTAAAAACGGACGTCGTGCATGAGTTAGTTCCGAGTGCTCCTTTTTACCGTGCTGCAATTTCCGAAACTCCACAGTTGTCTGGCTACCACTGCGTGGTCGTGGGATGGATAAATAATTTTAAAAAGCATAAGAGCAATAGCAGAAAGTGTGCCATGAGCACAAGAAGCTGCAGCGCGAGTGTGGCTGCAATGTTATCGAGCTTCGCATTTTCCCCAAGAGTCCTTATTTATGAAGTCAGTCGATTGTGAACTTGAATCGCGAGAGATTCGTATCAGACTCAACGTCACGTTTAAGCTCACGACCACTTCGTCTACGAGAAGAGGACCGCTTTTAATTCCCGGTGCAGGTGGTCCAATAAGGTTATCACTGCAAGCCCAATGGTATGTGAAAGGTATGAAAAAGTCTACATGCCATCACTCAATATGGAGCTATCAAATGCCGAGAGCTTACCTGCATAGACTACATTAAACTGCTCATATATACTTCGCTGTGGAAACTCAATCAAAACACCCCACCGTCTTCGTCCTCGTCCTCTCGAGGAGGCAAGGTGATGGCCTGTGAGTAGCCAGCTGAATTCAACCGGACAAGCTCCAACCAAGTTATTACAGCCCACCATAGCCAAGTCTAGTCAAGTTCCCCCCATACCCACACCGTTGCCTACACAGATAGCTGTGCTGTCAGAACTAGCCGGTATTTCTTTTGCTAAGCCGATAGACGGCGTCGTCGGCACCGCAATTCTCAAGAAGGCGGCGCCGTTAAAGACGTAAGCTGTCCAGCCTTTCGACTTTGGCGTGCCGACGTGCGGCCGGCCATTACTTCATTCCCACCATAGTACAGCTTCGCTGGTCTTCCTTCTACACCAGAGTGGAAAGGGTGAAAGGTTTTTACCTCACACGAGTTTACAAGCACTACCGCGACCCAGAGCCGTCTCTGCCGCGACCCAAGTATACTCGCACGCAACGCCGTTGACCAATGAACCTCTGTGTTAAGGCTGGTTCACACAGATCCGTTTTCTTACGTTACATTACGAAAAATCATCGGGAAATCTGTGCTTCGTATTAAGCGTGGCTACCAATTCAAGGAGATAGCCTGGCACGCGACACTCGAGACACGAATGTTTCGGTGACGACGAGCTAGGACGGTGAGTTACCGTGGCAACCAAGGACACAAGGCTCCGTAACGTAACGTAAGAAGCTGAGCTCCGTTCAACTTTTCGCGCAGCACCGTTTTCTTACGTTCCGTCGAAGCCACCGAAACATTCGTGTCTCGTATGTCGCGTGCCAGGCTATCTCCTTGAATTGGTAGCCTTAATACGAAGCACAAATGTCGCGGTGATTTTTCGTAACGTAACGTAAGAAAACGAATCTGTGTGAACCAGCCTTTACGGTGTAATTCCAAGGACAAAAGCGAGCGTACTTCTTTCAATCTCTCCTTCGCAAAACCTGATGACGTAGCTGGGGGGTCGCAGTACCCCCCAGTGACAATATTTTAATGCGGCTCATAGATTGGACCCGAGCATTGCGTGAGCACTCGAGTTAGGCTCGTGATAATCGATAACTCGACAAGCATTCGGGTAGTGGCCCGTGTCCAATCGCGGCAATGGCGACAATAGCCGAACCCTAACAATGCGTGGAACTAAGCGCCTATCCTTTGCTTTGCCAACCTCAGGGCGTGGCTAGGGTCAACATTGGCGGCATATAATCTGCTCCAAATCACGTGGCCGCTTGTTCTGACTGCGAGCTGAGGGGGTGAACCTGCTTGTTTTTCTTTAGTTTTTTCTGCGACGTTTATTGCGTGGGAAGAAAAGAGAACGCTTTTGGTTTAGTCGTCATAAACGTCAGGAATTTGTTCTAAACGATATTCGCACAAAGTACAAAAACTTTTGCACCGCCCCTTTGATTACGGCCTGCCGGGATCCGGCCAACTCGCCGAAAGCCAACTCGTCGACGGCAGAATTTAGCGGAATGTAGAGAAACGTTGATTATACCAGACTACAGCGCAACGGAATAATTCATTCGACGGAGTTCAGGTAAGTCGTTTATCTCTCCAGATACCTCTGGTTATCAGTATGCGTGCGTGCGCTGAACGTACATATATATAGACCCCTTCCATAAACATCTCTTATAGCTCTGAAAACCAACGTCGCTGAAGGCCAACACCGCGAAACATGCACTTTCGTAACCACCCGCATGATTAGTGGAAGTAGGTCTCGTATTCTTTGTTACAAAAATGTGCGCCCGACAGCAAATGCCAAAGACGTCTTGACTCGATAAGATCGAAATAGTTTATGAAGGGCGGGCCTCGCGCGCGCGCAGCCTGGCGTACGTGACGGTTAAGGGCGCCACTGTCAAAGCGTCCTTTCCTTCTTCGTGACATTCCCCCTTTCTCTAGACCAGCGAAATCGACGACACCTAACGGCTAGAACAGAAAGCTGTGTGGCGGTCGGTTCTCTCACCAGCTTTCTCGAGCGAATCGGAAGTTCGCGGCACCTTACGGTCTATAGACGAAGCCGTGAAACTGGATTCAAATGAACACGCACACAGAAAACAAAAGTGTATATTCCTACACCCCTTGTCACATATAATACACCCCAAAACTTCAGTTCGACGTATAACGTAGTGACGTTGAACCGACTGTACCAACTTTAACGAGCGGCTTGATAGTCGAGTTGTAAAACTTATTAGAATAGTTAATGTACGTGTGACTGACTGCAAAAAAAAGGTAATCGGGGTTTTCTTGGCCCCAATGCAAAACTTCAGTGTTTTTTTCTGCAGTTCTTGATACGCACTTTAGCTGTTTTATATGTTATATTCCACCGTCATCAAGCCTCTCGTTAAAGCTGGGGCCGTCAGTTCGACGTCAGTGCGCTGCACGTCGAACTGAAGTTTTGGGGTGTCGTAAATGGGACAAGAAGTGTAATGGCTACAACCTTTTATTTTTATTTTTAGAGGGCGCGATGAAAATCGCCAATGGTCCCTGACGGCTGAAGAAATCCAGCGCATGACCTGTCCGGAGTGTCTCATTATCTTTCCACAGTTATAATGAGGGTGTGGCATCGGCCGATAAAACACCGAAGAAAGAATCGCGCAACAAGAAGCGTCATAATAATGGCACTTCTTGCTTCGAGTTTTTGTTTCGCCCTGCGCGTCTCTTAAAGGCCGACGTACAAGCCCTTTCCTAAGCTGCGAGGGGAGCCAAGTTGGGGCAAGGTAAAGCGCGAAGTGTAAACGTCGGCCTTTAAGCAGCCAGCAACGTTGACTGTCGCCGACCATTTTCGACGGAATGTTTATGGTTACATAACGTCATGAACGCGATTATCGATTGCCAGCGACAATTTCAATGCGGAGCGCAAGTTCGTCTGCTTCTTTTACGGGGGTTGTGGTGACGTCAGAACGCCGAGCTCTGATTGGTTCTTATTGAAGAATAATGGGTAGGGATCTCAAGGCATCTATACTCCGTATCACCCTACGATGAACTAGTGCCCGAAGGCTGGCGGGCGGAGCGCTACCTCAGAAAAGTTCGCATCTGCATTGTGAAAGAGTGCGCGAAAGGAATTCCGACACACAGAGCACAAAAAGCACTAATCGTATGCATATGGTTCTCTGATGTAATAGTGCTCTATTTTATATTGGTGAAGTAAAGATACACGGTATTTAGTTTCATAAACACTCATGCCATGTTTCGTAAACATGTCAACTATTTTAAAAAGTTGGAGGGCGCGCAAACAACATCGACATTAAGTGGTTTGTCTTAGCCATAACAATCCAATTCAATCAAATCTTTGTGTCCGGAAAACGTACCCGGACCCATATCTCCCTTCCGCACGTGGTCCGTACATACGCTTCCGTGTCGAACACTCGATTCGACTCATCTTTATTTCTTAATGGCCACTGGTTTGAATCCCGGGTTCTTTTCGCCCCAGACGGTATTTAATCCCTTCAGTAGTCTTCAGTAGTAGCAAGCAGATGGAGAAGCCGCGAGGGCTCGATAAGCAGACGAAAAACTCGCCTCCGCATGACGCGTCTTGGCGCACTGATACGTATGACGGAGCAAATATACTCCGTGGTTTCTAACGGGCTCGTGATTGGACCCGGCGGCCTTTAGCATTGGGCTTTAGTCAATCGTAGGATGAGACGGAGTATAGCATTAAGGTCTACCCACAATCCTTTCAATCAAAGCCAATCAGAGCTCGGCGTCGTTCTGACGTCACAACAACCCCTGCAAAAAAAGCAGACGAAATTGCTCTCCGCATAGTCAGTGTGAAAAAAGCAGTGTCGAAGTCATCGCGTCCTTGAACCGACACCGTCATAGTTGACAGTCTGATATATTGCTCTTATTGTTTTACATTAAAATGCAACAATTTTTGTACTTTGCGCAAATACCGTTAAGAACGGATCCCTGACGTTAATGACCTATGCAACACGCGTTCGTTTTTCACCCCACGCAATAGAAGTCCCAGAACAAATTATAGAAAAACGAGCAGCGTTCAGCCCCTCAACTCGCAGCCAGAACAAGCGGCCACGTGATCTGGAGCCGACTATATGCCGCCAATGCTGATCATAGCCACGCGCTGGGGTTGGCAAAGCAGAGGACACGCGCTGAGTTCCAGACATTGTTATGGCTCGGCTATTGTCGTCGTTGCAGCGATTGGACACGGGCCACTACCCGGATGCTTCTCGAACTAGTAATTATCACGAGCCCAAACCGAGTACCCACGCAATGCTGGGGTCCAATCTATGAGCCGCATTCAAATATCGTCATTGGGGTGTACTGCGATCCCCACGTAACCACATTACGTCATCAAATTTTACAAAGGAGAGATTGAATGAAAATGATCGCTTTTGTCCTTGAAATTACACCGCAGCAAAGGAGTTTCTTGGCCAGTGACGTTGCGTGCGAGTAACCTTGAGTCCCACTAGTGCCAGTAAGCTCGTGTAAAGTGAAAAACATTCCAATTAAATATCGTTGCACCGCCCCTTTAATAGAATTAATCGTAGTCAGCACGTCATAGTGAGCGTTTGGCCGAGCGTGCATGGAAAGCCGGTCACACTCACAGCTACGCTTTTCGTCGCGCACGTTGCTAATATATAGGGTGTCCCAAGTCACCAGGCTCGATCTAAAATTACCGCAAAAATCAACGCCTGCACGTAGCAATCTAAACTTTTCGTCAAAATTGTATTTTACAGGTCGTTTTGTTTTTTCTTGTAAAATTAGAAAGCGTAGTTTCTTTTCTGTAAAAAATGGGGCCAAGAAACGTGCCAGGGTCAACGGCGGGCGGCGACGCAGACGACTAAGTCGAGTAACGAAGCGCGTTTGGCTCTCGTATTGATAGGTGGCGCTACCTCTTTATCGAGACTGCTTGCGACCACTGTGGTTTATTAAAATTAACAAAATATTTTTTTTAATGTACCTTTGGTTTAAATATAAATGCGGACAATAAATTTGAAACAAAGTAAAAAAAAATCGTTTGCATAACGATGGCGCTTTTGCTGCCATCGGATTTTGTCTGCGTGTCGTCTGCTTTCTTTCGCTGGCCGGCTACACCTTCGGACGCTACTCCCGACGCCATTTATCAATACACGCACCAAACACGCCCCGCAACTCGACTTGGTCATCTGCGTCACCATCCACCATTGACCCCGGCAAGTTTTTTAGCCCATTTTTTACAGCAAGGGAGCAATGCTTTGTAATTTTGCAAAGTAGAACCGACCAGTGAAATACATCTTCGACGAAAAGTTTAAATTGCTACGTTCAGGCGCCGATTTTTACGGTCCATTTTAGTTCGAGCCTGATGACTTGGGACACCCTATATACAGCATGCGAACTAACGCGTTTAAGGCAATTTAGACGGCCAAACAATAAACAATAAACACAAGAGATGGCGCAACGAACGCCGCCAACGAACGAGTATTCGGCGCCGAGAGCCAGCGTCTTTAGCAGACGATCTTTCCGACTCAAAAGCGGCGCGCGTTCCGCAGGCGGTGACAGTCGCAGAAACAAAAACAGGCGCGGTAACAACAAGCAGCTGCAGTTCCTTGTCTACTAAATACGCCGGCTCTCGGCGTCTGCTCGTTCGTTGGCGGCAGTTGGCGTCGCGACCGCTTGCGCCATCTCTTGTCTTCCGTGCGAAACTGCGCCATGTTGTTTGAAGACCGGTGGCGTCGCTGCGTTTCCATAGGAGCTAAGCCTTTTTCTTTCTTTACTTTTTTCCTCAGGTAAGTTCGTTCTTTGCAAATTTTACAAAAAAAAAATGCACCATCTGTGGGCAACGCTGCACAAAGTCGTAGCGCGATAGGTTAAGAAACCGAATTTTCCGGTCGATTTAAAGAGCCTGCCGTCTCCTTGTTTCACCCGGTACTGTGCGTGTGCTGACGACGTTTTTGTCGGTTTTTATAACAGTAGCTGCCTTTGCACCGCCAAGCGAAGCGCTCGATCGCGTTGCATCGCTTCGAACAGCAGCGCTGATGTGTACAGTCACTCGCTTTTTCTTCAACGACCCAGTAAAGACTTCTTCAATAACGGCGTCAAATAAAAGCGATCGTGCTCGCCATCGTCTGCTTCCAGTTTATTCGGAGACCATCTGGCACAGGGGAGGAAGCGGAAATTGCGTAGAAGCAGGTTTGGAGCCGCGGCTTTTCTTGCCGTTCAGTAGGCGCTCCGATGACTCCGACTCGAGTGTCTCCGTTCGGAGCTAAGGGAGCCGCTACTTGCACCTACAGAGGTGCAAGCAAACTGTTAAAGTTTACAGTAAAAAAAAAAAAAAAAAAAAAATCAACGAATAAGTTTTTTTGTTAAAAAAAGGAAAAAAAAAAGAAAAGAAACCTGTCTTGGGTAATCTACGCCGCCACTTCGCAGACGATGCACCATGGCCTCCGAGATCCCGAAGCGCGCGAACGCTTCTCCGGCCGGGCTATTCGTGCGGAGAGGGCGTAATCAGAAAAAGAGTAGGAGGCGGCGTCTCTCCGCGGCAGACATGTACACGTTACCCCAAAAAAGTAACTAAATACCGTTACTCGTTACTCGCTGAAAAAGTAACTAAATACGTTACTCGTTACCAATTCTCAAAAGGAACGCGTGAGTTACCTCAAAAGTAACGAGTTACTTTTCACGTTACTTAGACGTCCAAATACACAACTGTTTTTTTTTTTTTTTTTTTTTTTTTTTTTAAGTAGTCGTTGCATGTGCGCAGTAGCTACTTCTCGAAGTTTTCATCAGTTATGTTTCTCCGCTTCCTTGAAAATACATCTCCGGCGACGCTGAAGAGTCGTTCTACCGACGCGCTCGAAGGAACGCCAGTGTTGTGCTTCAGGAAGACCTAGCGAATCTTCGGGAACTACGCCTTCATTGAGGACAGCGGGTAATGGGTTATGCGACTTCCCGTGTTCTCAACCTCCGGGTTTACATGCGGTCCGTTCCCGGTTATAGAAGGTTCAACCAACGAAGCTTATTATGTTCGCTGGGTGAAAACCATTCCCAGCTGTAAAGTTCAGTACAGCACCGTTTATCGCTGGACACGTCAGTCGAACTGTTCGACTGAAGTGTCCAGCGATAAACGTTGCTGTACTGTCATACTGTTTAGTTGTTTTTCGGGTTGCCCACCTACCGTTCTCGCAATAGACGCATACTCAGGTTAGAATAAAAACGAGGCCGTTTAAGCGGTGTTGTACACGTTACTCCTCAATAGTAACGAAATACCGTTACTCGTTAGTAGTTACCTGGCCTCAAAAGTAACTAAGTACGTTACTCGTTCCATTTCTAAAAAAGTAACTAAATACGTTACTCGTTACCGAAAATAGTAACTACGTAGAAGTAACTCGTTACTTGTAACGCGTTACGTACATGTATGCTCCGCGGGGAGGCGCTCCCAACCCAGTCATTGACAGCATGGCACGAGGCAGAAGAGTTCACGAAAAAAAACGTCTTTTTACGTCGAGTTACTGCAACTTCTACTTACAGATTTTTGTGTATGGTGGTAGAACGGTGAACAGCTGCTCTGGGGAAATAGATAGACAAGTTGTGATGCTTATTTAATTATTTAATTTAAGATATTTATTTGGACATTTTGCGTCTAGCGCTACAAGCGCGCCTTTTGATATATTTGACAGCAATTTGTAGCACGTAAAAAACTCCAGAAAACAATTTGCTCCGTACATAAAAAATTCGGATTTCCCTAATTAAAATAATCATGCTGCAAATTTTTTTTTTTTTTTTTTCGCACGTTGGCCTATTTTTTTAGCCTGAGCACGAGGTTTGATACTATACAGTGAGGTCGGTGTTATCCTTCTTTAAATATTTTTAATATTTATTACGCAATTTTTGCGGGTCATATTCCGGTGTTTGCTTCTACTAGAAGCAAACACCGGAATGCACCGATGTCGTGTTCGCGCTAACAGTGTCGCGCTCTGTACCTTTAAGCCGGGGTCAACTTTCTATATTGCCGCGCGCGCAACTTGCCAAGTATAGCAGCGCGCGCGTGGCCGAACAGTTATCGCGCTTGTCCCCCACGCGAGAAGCCAGGGTTCGATTCCTGGCCGCGGCTACACATTTTTGTTGACACTGTAATCTGACGTTCTGGTAAATTCGAGAACCGTCTTGCTGATTCGAGGTCAGAATTTTCTAGGCACCAGACCTTCTACGCCGAATGCTCCAGAAGCCCACGCGTGTACAAAAGCGGCTCCGCGTGGCAAGCTGGAGTCAAGTCTCGCCCCAGCGTTCGACTCTGCTCTACGCCGACTTCGACGCCCGCGACGCTCTGTTATTATTTTCTGTACCCCTTTTATTTTTGGCACAAGTTCGCCACATTAAACGTTTCTTTCTTCCTGTTTATTTATTGTTCTTTTGGTCACCACCCGTGACATTTGCGTCGAAGTCGGCGTAGAGCAGAGTCGAACGCTGGGGCGAGACTGACTCCAGCTTGCCACGCGGAGCCGCTTTTGTACACGCGTGGGCTTCTGGAGCATTCGGCGTAGAAGGTCTGGTGCCTAGAACATTCTAACCTCGAATCAGCAAGACGGTTCTCGAATTTACCAGAACGTCAGATTACAGTGTCAACAAAAATGTGTAGCCGCGGCCAGGAATCGAACCCTGGCTTCTCGCGTGGGGGACAAGCGCGATAACTGTTCGGCCACGCGCGCGCTGCCTACTTGGCAAGTTGCGCGCGCGGCAATATGAACACACAGCGCTTCAATGTGCCTGAAATGGTAATAGCGCTATTCAAAATTATGTCGTGTCTACAAGCATATTCCTAACATTTAGCCACCGAGTAAACGAAACAAGTTTACGACTCTTCCACTTTAAAAGCTAAACATGAAGATTTTCTACAAAATAAATATGGTACTTTGCTTCTTCAGACGCCGCGAGCAACGCGACGAAGCATGCGTCTACGGTTTTGGCATTCGACGAGAGTCAATGTTTGGTTTGCATCTGCATCTTTTCTGCTCACAAAACAACAACCATTCACGTTTACTTCAAATTTTTTTTAAACAATTAGTGGTACTGTGTTTGTTTACGGTGCAATTGCAAAGGAACCATCGCCAATGTCTGCTTTGAGAGTGACACAATCCATAACTCAAAAATTACCCAGATAGATGATGTCACGCGACTACTCACGTAGTTACGTGATATCATAACGTCATGTTACACTATGATGTCACGTGAGATTGAGACGTCACATGACATTATGAAGCCACGTGACTCTGACGTCACGATGTCAAGTGACAACACGGAGAGATCATAGCAGTTATCCTTGTAACAACGCACAACGCGTCAAATTAGCTTTGTAGAAAGTTGTTTACGAGGATGAAGGAAAGACGATTTGGCAGTCACAACAAAACAACCTTTTCTTTTTTCTCACCCCCCCCCCCCCCCTACCCATATCGGAAGATCTCCTTCCTCTACGTATCGCGACTGCACTGCGTCCGTAAAGAAACCTATATTGCTAGCGCGTGTGTTTATAGTTTTAGCTTTAGAACATACCTTGCTTTCAATTCATGTCCAGAAGTTGCCGCAAACAAAACAGTCCGGGGAGCCCGGATGAACGCAAGATGAGGGACGACGACGCGACAGATACCACCCACCCGCGATGCCTGCGACTAGAGGTCTGCAGAACCCACCTGCAGAACTAGACGCCCTGCTTGGGATTGACAGGAAGTCCTCATCGCGATCACTGAGCGATCCGTTGCCAGCCGCTCCCACCGGCGGGGCGAGCAAGGTGTCTGCGCTCACCGTCTCGGTGCTGCCCAGCGATGATTCGTCCAACTCTGTCCCAGTCAGGAAGCCGTCAGGAGTTGCCGTAGCGGCTTGAAAGCGATCGACAAGTTCACTTTTTGATCCGACGGTAGATAAACCCATGGCTTTAAAGGGGCGATGCAACGATTTTTGTATTTTGCGCAAATTCCGCTTAGAACGGATCCCTGACGTTAATGACCTGTGAAATACCCGTTCGTGTTTCACCTCACGCAATCGAAGTCGCAGAAAAAAATTAAGAAAAACGAGCAGCGTTCACCCCCTCAACTCGCAGCCAGAACAAGCGGCCACGTGATCTGAAGCCGATTATATGCCGCCAATGTTGATCATAGCCATGCGCTGGGGTTGGCAAGGCACAGGACACGCGCTGAGTTCCAGACATTGTTATGGTTCGGCTGTTGTCGTCATTGCAGCGATTGGACACAGGACACTACCCGAATGCTTCTCGAGCTATCGATTATCACGAGCCCAAATCGAGTTTCCACACCATGCTCGGGTCCAATCTATGAGCCGCATTCAAATATCGTCACTGGGCGGTACTGCTACCGCCCAGATACGTCATCAGGTTTTGCGAAGGAGAGATTGAATGAAAACACTCGGTTTTGTTCTCGAAATTACTGCGCAACAAAGGAGTTTCTTGGTCAGTGGCGTTGCGTGTGAGTATCCTTGAGTCCCACTTGTGCCAGTGCGCTCGTGTAAAGTGAAAAACATTCCAATTGAATATCGTTGCACCGCCCCTTTAAAGGAGCGGTGCAACGATATTCAACTGGAATGTTTTTCACTTTACACGAGCTTACTGGCACTAGTGGGACTCAAGGATACTCGCACGCAACGCCACTAGCCAAGAAACTCCTTTGTTGCGGTGTAATTTCAAGGACAAAAGCGATCATTTTCATTCAATCTCTCCTTTGCAAATTTTGATGACGTAAAGTGGGGTCGCAGTACACCCCAATGACGATATTTGAATGCGGTTCATAGATTGGACCCGAGCATTGCGTGGGCACTCGATTTGGGCTCGTGATAATTACTAGCTCGACAAGCTTTCGGGTATAGTGGCCCGTGTCCAATCGCTGCAACGACGACAATAGCCGAGCCATAACAATGTCTGGAACTCAGCGCGTGTCCTGTGCTTTGCCAACCACAGCGCGTGGGTATGATCAACATTGGCGCATATAGACCTTTCCAAGAAAGAGCGTATGGCCGGTGCCATTTCCAGTGTTCGTGCGTATGGCGCGTGCTTTGCTCGTTTTCCGGAGCGACGCACACGCGCGTGCTGAGCTGTGGAGATCGCACGCTGGGCTGTGGATTTGTAAACATTGGAAAGGTCTATAGACGTTTCCACTGTTTACAAAAATCACAGTCCACACGTGTTAAATCACAGTCCAGAACGCGCACGTTCGTCGCTTCGGAAAGCGAGCAAATCACGCGCCATACGCACGAACACTGAAAATGGAACCTGCCAAGTGCCCTTTTTTGGAAAGGTCTATAATCGGCTCCAGATCATGTGGCCGCTTGTTCTGGCTGCGAGTTGAGGGGGTGAACGCTGCTCGTTTTTCTTTAATTTTTTTCTGGGACTTCTATTGCTTGGGGTGAAAAACGAACGCGTGTTTCATAGGTCATTAACGCCAGGAATCCATTCTAAGCGATATTTGCGCAAAGTACAAAAATTGTTGCATCGCCCCTTTAAGCTCCCGTTTCAAATCCATGACCTTCATCTTCGTCGTCTTTTATTAAACCGACAGCTGGAAACCGATAGCTGTAGAGTTCCTGTATAGACCTTTCCAAAAACGAGCTTGTGGCCGGTGCCATTTTGAGCGTTCGTGCGTATGGCGCGTGCTTTGCTCGCTTTCCGAAGCGACGCACACGCACGTGCTGGGCTGTGAAGATCGCACGCTGGACTGTGATTTTGTAAACATTGGAAAGGTCTATAGACCTTTCCAAGAAAGAGCGTATGGCCGGTGCCATTTCCAGTGTTCGTGCGTATGGCGCGTGCTTTGCTCGTTTTCCGGAGCGACGCACACGCGCGTGCTGAGCTGTGGAGATCGCACGCTGGGCTGTGGATTTGTAAACATTGGAAAGGTCTATAGGCTCCCTACGGGCTCATTCACACTGGAAGCGGATCCGCGTTCGCAAAGCGGTTGCGAAGGCGGTCGTATAAAGATCCAGTGCAATTGCACGCGCACTTGATGTCATCGAGTGCGCGTGCAATTGCACTGGATCTTTATACAACCGCGTTCGCAACCGCTTTGCGAACGCGGATCCGCTTCCAGTGTGAATGAGCCCTACGGGAGCCAGAGTTGCGCGTTCACGCATGGCATGTGGATCCAGCTCCTCACGTGACTGAATTCGGCGAATAGCAGCGCCGCGCGTTCGAGGCGCGCGGCGGGCTCAAAAGCGTGGAAACGTACGCCGGGGCGCGTGCAACGTCTACTTTGCTGCACGACACTTGATACGGCTCCTCACGTGATCGGATCTCGGCGAATAGCGGCGAGGGCGGCACGCGGCATGTGGAATCAAACGCGCAACTCTGGCTCCCGTAGGGAGCCTATACAGGAACTCTTTTGATGTATGGGCGAGATATAGGACGCTAAACACACCAGTCAGAGACGCGATCCAGGCACCGTAGTATGTGTATGGACGTGTACATAGTACAGCAGAGCCGTTTATTGAGAGAGTTTGGCCATACATTGGTTTGAATAGGCGAGCATCTCGGGCCAACCACAGGCCGCGAAACAGCCCCTAGCGGTGGTCGCGTGCTCTAAATTTGTGCCACGACTATACTTCGTTTCACCTTATGTGCGAGCGAAGGCAAAACTGGAAGCGCGAGCACGGAAGCTCCGTGCGTTCAGGCTTTGCTCGAGCGCGCGAGCTGGGGAGAAATGCAAAAAGCGCTGGTCTCGCGCTTCTAGCTTTGGCTTCGCTCGCACGTAAAGTGAAACGAAGTATAATTTGAGCCGTGCCGAGCGGAACTCCGCGTCTCAAGACGCTCGCGCACCCCACCCTTTGCACTGCTTTCTTTCAGCCAGTCTCAGGACGCTGTTCTAGCAGTGCAGACAAAGGCATGGGCACGAGCGCGTGGCTTTGGAAAGTGCCTCCTATGCATGAGGTCTCGTACACACAATAGCGTTTCGCTGAGCTAGGCTCACGCGCCTGTGCCTTTGTCTTCACTGTCGACATTTGTGAGATGGAGTAGAGGTCTCCTGATTGGTCGACGCTGTGTCACAAATTTAGTTTACGCTCTAAGCGTGGGGGGAATATTCGGCGCTGGCGGCGGCCTTTGCTCCGCCTATTGTCCAAACTCTCCTAATATACGGCTCTGTAGTACAGGATCCCGTAGGTCACGAAAATAAAAATATTTTTTGTAGAACAGGAATTGGGCGGTACCTAGCGCCACCTAGCTTAGCTCCTTGCAATGGATGGATGGATGGATGGATGGATGAATACGGCTGAGCCCTTTGGATTGGGCGGTAGCTTACGCCACCTAGCCATTTTGTCTTACCCTTTAAGCTTAGAATATTTAAATGTGAAAACTATATTCACTCCGTACTGAAAAGAAAGTGAGGCTATAAATCCCCCTTGCCATCAGTTAATAAGAAAATGCCTAGTTTTCTCTCGCTTTCTGCCACCATTCACTTAATCTTTGCTTGGTAATCTCTACTGCCTTGAAATCCACTTTTCCTTCGCTGTCTCTAAAACCCAATGGCCTTATTAAATCTATGTTGTCTTCGGTATGCATAGGGTGAAGCCCTTTATAGTAGAGTATCAAGTGCTCAGCCGTCTCGTCCTCCTCTCCACAAGCAGCGTACACTGTGTCCATTTCCTGGTACTTCGCTCTGTATGTTCTGGTTCGCAAAACACCTGTCCTTGCCTCAAACAACAATGAGCTTCCACTCGAATTGTCATAAATGCTTTCTTTGGCAATAACTGTTTTGTTTAATCTATAGCCTTCCAGAGCCTTCTTTGTCTGCATTCCCTCTAGCCACCGATCTCTTTCTGTGGCCTTAACTTTCTTCTTAACTGAGACCTGCTCTTCCGTAACCCCACTATAGCCTAAAAACTTTCCTCTTAATTTCCTAGTGCACTGTCTCCATTTTGTGTCTATACTCCTCATGTATAAATAGCTGAAAACCTTTCGTGCCCATTGCTCCCCACCCATTTGCCTCAACCGATCCTCAAATTCTATCTTGCTCACAGCTTCCCTGCCCTCAAATGACGCCCATCCCATGTCTCCTTGTACTCCCTGGTTTGGTGTTTTGCAATGTGCCCCCAAAGCCAGCCTACCTACTCCACGCTGTTTTATTTCTAGTCTTGCATGCACTTCGGATTTCATGCATAGCACTGCGTTTCCAAAAGTCAAGCCAGGCACCATGACCCCTTTCTAAATCTCTCTCACCACCTCATACCTGTTGTAATTCCAAAGTGCTCTATTTTTCATTACAGCCGCATTTCTGTTGCCCTTACGTATAATATACTTTTCATGCTCACTGAGATATTCTGCACCACCACATATCCATACTCCTAGATACTTGTATTTACTAGCTCTCTCAACTGTAATATTCTGTATCTTCAGTCTCTCAACATCATCATTGTTAAAAATCATGACTGCTGATTTTTCACTACTGAATTCTAAACCTAATTCCTCTCCTTCCCTACCACAGATGCTCATTAATTCCTGCAAATCTATCCTGTTGTTAGCCATTAGTACGATATCATCCGCATATATCAGTCCCGGTAAGGATTGCTGAATTGTTTGAACTAGCTTACTGTACGAAAGGTCAAATCCAAGCCCACTCTTCTCTAGTCTATCCTCCAATCCTCTCAGATACAACATAAACAGCAAAGGCGATAACGGGCACCCCTGCCTAAGGCCTCGTCCTATCTCTATTTTCCCCGTTGCCTTTCCTTCCCATGTTATAATCACCTTATTATCTTTGTGAATGTTCCTTAATATTGCTGTTAGTCCTTCATCTAAATTTAAGCTCTCCACTACGTCCCACAGAGTTTTTTGGTTCACATTGTCATAGGCACCCTTGATATCCAGAAATGCCAGCCAGAGCTGTCTGTTTTCTTTTTGCGCTATTTCTATACACTGTGTTAGAGAAAATATATTGTCTTCCAACCTTCTTTGTTTCCGAAACCCGTTCTGCAACTCGCCCAGTATGCCCTCGCAATCTACCCATTCCTCCAGTCTGTTCTTTATAATCTGCATTACCAACCTGTAAATAACTGGTGTCACGGTTATGGGACGATAATTCCTAATTTCAGACTTATCTCCCTTTCCCTTATATATCATACTCATCCTACTAAGCCTCCATTCATCTGGAATATTTCCTTTTGTTACCATAGTGCTCACTACCTCCCTTAGTTTTGCCTTAGATTTAGGACCCAAATTCTTCACCAGCTTGATTGGGATACCATCTGTGCCTGTCGACGTGCCACTAGGGACTCTTCGTTCCGCCTTTTCCCATTCTCTTTGTCCAAAATCCGCGATGTCAAAAGCTGGACTGATACTGCCTTCGGTTCTCCTATCTTCCACATGTACCCGTTCTCGAAATTTCTCCTCCATCACTGCTCCTATATATCGTATCGCATCATCTCCCTCTAATTGATCTCCCTGATGCGAGAGTATGAACCTCTGTCTAGCTTGCGTCGTTTCACTGAATGAATTCAAGTGCTCCCAAAACTTCTTGGCTGCGTTTCTATCTTTCTTGCTTACATTACTCATCCATTCTTCACCCTTTCTCTGAATTTTCGCATTGATCAAACTGGATGCCTCTCGGCGACATGTTATAAAAGTGTCCCATCTTCTTTTTACTTCCGTTTCCGACTCCCCACTACGCTTGGAATGCCTGTGTTCTCTAGAGGCTTCCTGACGTTTTTGTATCGCTTGCTTCACTTCTTTGTCCCACCAGCTTTTTGGTCTATGTCTTCGCTCCCCTTTCGTTTACTCTGAACTTTGTCTAGTTCCAGAACAAAAAGCCCAGTTAGGCTCTCATAGGTCCAATCTGTATACCGTTGCCCTGAAACTGCTTCCTCTATTCTTTCAGCAACTATTTCCAACTCTTTGTCGCTGCAGGAAGTCTGCTTTGAATTATGTTGTCTAGTTTCAGCATTTACTTCTCTGGCAAAATTCAGCTTAAAGGGAAACTGAAGTGGTTCTGTATTTAAGAAAAAACACTTCAATGGCCTTCATTTGGCCTCCAGGATCACGAATATCGAGATTATGTTTCAACTCGGTGCACAGAGGCTGCATAAATTAATTTTTAAAGTACCGCCGAAGCCCCTCCTTTCTGGGGCGTGACGTCACACTAGGAGTTTTCGGAATCTCTGCTCTCGCGCATCTTCAGCGCCTGTCAAAGCTATGCACGCGCGCTCTTGCTATTTTCAAAAAGGTCAGAAAGAGACGTCACGGCTGGGGTCAGCGCGGAAAAATATACCTGTCAAGCTTGCAATTGCACGCGCTGCCCACACGTGCGGCACGCGCTTGGCGGCACAAAGATCCTAGTATGACGTCACGACTGGTCGGAGGTTTTTCGTGTTTCCTCGCGTTTAGGTACAGGTTCGGGGAAAATGAACGTGATATTCAGGTTCACGAGATAAAAATACGCCAGAATTCACCTCTAACTCGTTTTATTCAAGAAGTATTTCAGCTTCCCTTTAATACGTTTATGATCACTACCAAGACTTTTGGAACCTTCTTCATCTATTTTCATTACTTGTAACTTACCATATATTTTGTGTGACATAAGTACGTAATCTATAGTTGAATGTAGATTGCCAGTTTCCCACGTTATGTGCCCGTCACACTTCTGACTGGTATTACATAAAACTAAGTCATGCTTTTCCACCAGTTCTAGTAATATGCTTCCAGTTGAGTCTGTATACCCATCCAGACCCTCGATATGGGCATTCATGTCTCCCATAATAATTATTTCAGAGCCTTCCCCTAGCTCACTAATGTCTCTTGATATGCAATCAATCATTTTTCTGTTTTCCTCTTTAGCACCTTTCCCTGTCCATGAGTAAACAACTCCAAGGAGTGTTGATTCCCCAGCGACTTTTCCTTTCAGCCACAAGTGTTCGGCGCACTCCTTTCTGATCCTTTGAAAGTTCATGTCCTTCTTAATAAATGCTCCAATTCCACCTCCCTTCCTCGTTCCCTCCGTTCTGTTGCATTCTTCCCACACATAGTCAGGGTTGCAAGGTGGCTGCTCCATGTCTCTGAGATGTGTTTCCACAAACCCATACACCACTAAATCCTCCTTTCTTAGTTGCTCCTCTACCTCTTCCCATTTTAACCTATTTCTACCACCCTGCATGTTAATATATCCAATGTCTGATTGTGTTGTTTGTTTATACCTGTTCTTACGTTTTCTCCTCTTTTTAACCCTGGGTGCCTCTCCTGACTTTGTTGGGTTTTCAGTTACTTCAGTACCCCCAGGGCACTCGGTCCCCCCAAAAAAGCAGTCACCGTGCGGCCCATCCTATCCCCCACCCTCTAACCCGTGGCCTCACTGTAGTGAATGCCATCTGCAAAAGGGCGGGAGCCAGCCTCGTACACCTCCCTGTTTACTTACATTACGTCGTACCGAAGCTGTCGACTCATACCCTTAATTACTCTGTTGGCTTCGACAACCCTCCTCTCCGTTACCCCGGACTGCCCCCGAACTTCTGGAATGGTGCACACAACCACGTGCACATTCTCAGACACGTCCCTCAGCTTACGCATTCCCACGTTTAGCTGCTTTCCGAGGTTCTGGCTCCTACCCTGGAGCACATCATTAAGCCCCGCGTGAACTATTACTAGGTTCCTTCCCTCCCGGTTATCCCACACCCCCTCACGTGCTGCGGTCATAGCATCCACCATACACTTCCCTGGCTGGACCTCTACGGTTACCCTCTGGTCTCCCTTCACCCTATTCAGTACACCCCTCTTAACCCGTGCTACGTTAGAGCTCCCCACTACCAGTACCCTAGATCCCCCTGGTACCTGCGCGCCCAATTGTCCTGCGACTTATCTGCTGTCACCTGACTGCCCGACGCCTGCTGCTCGAAGGCGCTATTGAGCTGAGGGACACTTAGCTCTCCAGCGTCGTCGAGCCCGTCGGTCAACAGGCTGGACTCCTGACCACCAGCGACCCCAGCCTGCGGACCGGCAGTTCGTCCCGCTAGAACTGACACTTCCTCCTTTCTTCCCTCGCTACTCTCACTCGCTCGAATTACCCCTACCAGGCGCTCTACCCTACTATCACACTCCTCTAAACCCGCCTTCCATACTTCCCCCAGCTCTTCCACCTGCTTCTCGAGACCGACCCGCTGCTCCCTCTCATGATTAAGCTGCCTAGTCAGCTCCTCAACCTGGGCCTCGAGACCCACCCGCTTCTCTCCTTCTGCCTTAAGCTCGGCCTCAATCTCCCGAACTCTACCCTCCCATTCCCCAGTTACCTGCTGAAGCTTCACACAAAGCCGACACTCGAAACTCATCCCCTTCGCCTCCTCCAGACTCCCGAAACCGGTCTCCTCTAGGTAACACCACCACCCACACCCCTCACACTGCACCAACTCGTCCCCACCCTTGTCCTGCCGACCCAAATCTAGACCCATATCTAGACCGTGAACAAACCATCACTTCCCGCCAAAAGATAGCTGGAAAGGTTGGCGCCATCTATGAGCGACGGCGGCAACCATACTGGTTGTGTGCTTGCCGCCGTCGCCTATAGATGGCGGTAGCTGTCCAGAGGCGTTTTTGTCGACAAGTGTTTTGTACCGGACACGATCGTCGGGAACCTAGCCCTTAACAGCTCCGCTGTAAAATTACAATTAAAATGAAAAATGTGTGTCTCATTTTGCATTACCTTACCCTTCTCACTTCCAATAGACTGTATGCAATCGATAGACTTGCCAATTTTATAATGTTTCTCACGCACGCCGCTTTGGAGTATTTTTAGATCGACCGTTAAAGGGCGTAACTTTTTAAGGTGTCTATAGGAATAGAAGGAGACAGGAGCAATATAAGAAAACGGAGAGATTTGTGAGGCACAGACTCTTAAACAAAACAAATTAGTCGTTAGTTGTTTATGCAGCAGGAGTTTAGTCTGCCAGAACATGGCGACATTGTTACCCACTGTAGATGAGCAATTTAGCCAGTGCAGTACAACTGCTAGCCTGGGGTCTTTAACGTGCACCACGCAGTAGTGGTGCACGACCGCACGCCGGTACGATGCTCATCCAGATCGAAACGGGCAGGGGTGGGGATTGAACCAATACCACCTAGAATACAAGGCCTGCGCATGACGTTTCGTTAGTAGATCCCCGACCCGCCCCAAGCGGCAAACAGGCTGAAGCTTGACGAGAGTAGGGGCCGCGTCCCAACTACGTCGCATTCACTTGCGGCCACAGCTGTGTGCGTGACTGCTGAGCGCGAGCTAATAGCGAGCTTCCAGTTCATTTGCAACGTGCACGCGAACACTCTCTCGGCCAGGAGCGCGAGCTAGCACGCGCTTCTGGCTTTGAGACGGGCATTTCTAGCGCGCGCGCTCGTTCTGCGGAAGAACGCTTCAAAGCAGCGACCCGGAGTATAAACAGCACCCTCGAAAATGGCGTCCAGTGCTAGCGTCGAGCGTCGAGCGAAGGGCTTTTCAGCCCTTCGCAAAGCGGTAAAGCAATTTCACTCATGCATTTGACGCTCTACGTGAACGTCTAACTTCATCGTATGCTATAGCAACAGACACTCGGCGTGAGCATCTGTTTCATTATCTGCTACGCAAACCACTGAAGCAGGCGATGGAGCAGACGACGTCGCAGACGATGTAGCAGACGATGGTGCTCATCCGGGCTAGCTAGGGGGCGCTGAGGGGATCTACTAGTGATGACGTTTAGAGGAGGAAACGCGCAGGCCTTGTGTTCTAGGTGGTATTGATTGAACCCAGGATCCCTGGGTTCTGCAGCGCGAGCTTTCGCTTCACGTGCTCCGAGCTGGTGTGCGCTAGACCACTCGGCCACCGATCCCCTTTTTTTTTTTTTAAAGCAAATGTTTATTTACAGGTTAAAAACACAAGCAGCAAGAATGGAAAAAATGAGGTATATATACATATGTTAGAGCAAAAAAAGAACGTTACATAATTTAGACATTGCATTCAATGACCCAGGTGCAAAGTAAATCAGTTAAAGGTTACAACATTGTTAAAGAGTGCAGTTACCTCAGCTCTGGATGTGTATTACACTCAAAGATCTTAAAAAAAAAAATATTTTAGAGTGAGGCACTTGCGAAGGCGACGGATAGTCTTCTCGAAGCATGAAAATTTGGTGCTACCTTTTGACCTTTTTCCAGAGTGTTTCTCAGATTGTTTTTCTATTTCAACTGGTTCTAAAGTTCAAATAGTACAGTCCAATTTGTTAGCAAAGTGTCGCCACGCAGGTTTAGGGGTTAGTGTGAACTCTGTCATGTCTACTCTTGACCACCATAGCGCATGCAGGCCTAGAACCATGATTATCTTCGTCAGGTCAGTCAGCGTCCTTTTGTCGGGCAGCCGTAGGAATTTTAAAGTACACCAACTAATTGACTCTTCAGGTCATCGTGGCCGGACAGGATGGAATCCTGCTCGGTGATGGGACCTTTGGGAGATGACGATTTCGTTCGCCTCTTTCTCCTCCTCTTTGACTCCGCCCTCTCCCCTTGAGATCTGGAGCCAGGATCTGACGTGTAAGGGGGATCGGTGGCCGAGTGGGCTAGCGCACACCAGCTCGGAGCACGTGGAGCGAAAGCTCGCGCTGCAGAACCCAGGGATCCTGGGTTCAATCCCCACCCCTGCCCGTTTCGATCTGGATGATGTTAAGAATGGAACCTTCGGCAACCTTCTTCCGAGTTTCAACGCTGCGGAAACGAGTCCCAAAACGAGTCCCGACGTGTTCAGGACTGACGCCCACCTGTCGAAGGCTGCCCAAAACGTGTCTCAACGCGTCCGTGACGTCAACGGGACGTGTGTGTGTGTGCGTGTGGGTTCGTGCGCTCCGGAAGGGGAGAGAGGCCTGGCCTAACTGCGGAGAACCTTGGCTATGACTCATTTCTGACTACGTCGCGACGGACCCAGCTGCAAAGCACGTGGCTGTCGCACCTGCTGCCCTGGCGGAGGGAGAGGGAGAAAACGGACCCCTATATAAGGCGGGGCGTGAGAGCTCCATTTGTTCTCTTGGATTTGACGACTGTATCGCTACCATGTAATTAAACCGTTCGTTACGTTACCAATTCTCCCACCTCCACGGGACCCCTGGGTTCTTCACTTCGGGGAATGGTCGTCGTCTCGAGCCAGGAAGCTCCCGGACGTGCGGCCTAAGCCCCGCCTCGAACAACTGGTTGGCAGCGGTTGGGATCGGACCATGCGACATCGTGCTACATCTGCGGGTGAGCGTTTGGACTTTGCTTTGAGATTCGCCAGGCTTCAGATTATGGGTAATTAATTTTGAACTGCTGGGAATCCTTAGTGTTTGACTCGTGCGCTAGGTTTGTGTACAACCTCGCGACAAGTTTTATTGCAAAGCCAAAGCTAAAGAGCAGCGATCATGGATCTGATGAGGTTACTGAGAACAGATTTACTCTGTTTATGTGAAGAATTGGGTGTGGAGGTGGAGCAAAAGATGAAGAAATCTGAGATCAGTAAAGCGATTTCAGAGAGCGCGGAAGCAGAGGAAATTAAAATTGCGTGGGAACTGCTTCAGAACGCTAAGAGCGAAGCTGCAGCTAGAGAGGAACGAGAACGAGAGCAAGCTGCAGCTAGAGAGGAACGAGAGCGAGAACAGGCTGCAGCGAAAGAGGAACAGGCTGCAGCTAGAGAGGAACGAGAGCGAGAACAGGCTGCAGCGAAAGAGGAACAGGCTGCAGCAAGAGAGGAACGAGAGCGGGAACTGGCTGCAGCGAGAGAGGAACGAGCGCAGGCTGCGGCGACAGAGGAGCGAGCGCTGAAAAGGCTAGAGCTCGAAATTGAACAACAACGATTAAACTCGCAGAACAGTAGAGTTGGGGCTCCGGTACGAGCAAGTGAGACCGAGTCGTATCAAATGAAGAAGCTCATGCAGCCGTTTAAAGTTGGGGAAGACGTGGGCCTATTCTTAGTTAACTTTGAGAGGACATGTGAGAAGTTGAGCTTCGCCCCAGAAACGTGGCCGCAACGGCTTTTGACTCTGTTGCCCTGTGAGGCTGCAGAGGTTGTCGCGCGCCTTAGTGCTGGAGACGCGGACGACTACGACAAGGTGAAGTCCAGCCTTTTGAAGCGGTACCGCCTTTCTGCCGAGGCGTTCCGTCAAAGGTTTAGAAACGCATCCAAAAAGAGCAGCGAGGGCTACTCGGAATTCGCGTACGGGCTTAAAACCAACCTGATAGAATGGTTGAAGAGCGAGGAAGTGTACGAAAGCCGAGACAAGGTAGTCGAGTGTGTGTGCCTCGAACAGTTCTTTCGTAGCATTCCGCAGTCAGTCAAGCTCTGGGTGCAGGACAGGGTGGGAGTCGACTCTGTCGAAAGGGCCGCTGAGCTAGCCGAAGAGTACGCAACGCGTAGAAAGCTGAGCGGAGAGGAAAGCGAATCCGGCCGAAGCGATCAGCGCAAGACCTTCCGACAGGGAAATGACTCGCGAGAAAACGGGCCCGAGAAGCCCGAAGCAGGACAAAAGGTCCCAGAAAAGAGCGCAGAACACTCGAACGGAGACGAGGCGCGGAAAAGCCCAACAGGGCAGTTCGAGGCAAGGAAGCCGTTCCTGTGCTACAACTGTCAGGAGCCGGGACACACAGCGGCCAGATGTAAGAAACCGCGGGTTGTATTCTCGTACGTGAACGTTAGTGACAAGGACCTGAAGCTTCTTCGTCCCTATCTTCACGAGCTCCAGGTAAACGGAAAGCCGTGCAGGGTGCTTCGGGACAGTGCAGCGACGATGGACGTTGTTCATCCGTCGTATATAACGACCTCCGATTTCACTGGAAAGGTAGTTTGGATCAAGCAGCTGCTTGAAAAGCACAGTGTCTGTCTGCCTATGGCGACAGTAAGGATAACTGGCCCGTTCGGAGAGCTAGTGACAGAGGCGGCTGTCTCGCAAACAGTCCCGTTGGAGTATCCTTATTTGTTTTCTAACCGGTCAGATTTCCTGCTGCGCGAAAGGGGTCAACAACTGGGAGAAGGGCTAGTTCAGTCATGTACGAGGTCCAAATCGCGTCAGGTCGCCCCTGTGTTGACGAGGGATCCAGAGCCAGAGGCAGCTGACGGGGAGCAAGCACTCCCAGAGTTGGAGGCGGAAAACCGGGATGAGAGGGACCAGGTTGTAGAACAGCCTGACCTCGTAGCACTAGAAAGCGTACGCCGTCCCAACGCGCCGGCGAAAAAGGCGGAGGAAGAGGGATCAGTGAAAGATCTCTCGTAGCTCCGGCGTCGCGTAACTTTGGTCCTCTGCTACGAGTAGACAGAGTGTCTTTGACAGTCGAGCAGAAGAGCGACCCTAGTGTGTCAGGGTTTCGCTGTACAGCTCAGGAGATTGCTAGGACCAATGTGACGGGGAATGAAAGAGGCGGATTGTTTTATCGGCGCTATAAGGACCGCTTTTTCACGTCTAGAAATCACGTGAAAATCGATCACTATGACTTCAGCGTAAGAAAAAGGAAAGGCAAATTTAACGGCAATGCCGATGGGTTGAGCAGATTTTTCTGACATCACGAAAATTAGTAGGGTTGATCTCAGAGGTCTTCGTCATCCACGGGAATGAGGATCTAAGTGGGGGCACTTCGTTGAAACCCCAAAATGACCTCACAAATTGCGAAAAGTTTTTGTCTTTTGTCTTTTGTTCTTAGTGACCTCGTTGGAAAAGTGAGTTTTTTTGGCGACAGGGGGTCTCGATACCCGGAATTGTACCAAATTTTGGTAATCCGTAATCCAGTCTGGCGGGTCTTTGGCGAATTCCGAGCGTTTGACTGCGGTGTGGCGTGGTGTTGTGGGGGACGTTTCCGCTGATGCCTCCGTTGTGAGAGGTTTGGGAGTTTGTTTGGTGCTTGCAGCGTCTTCTCAAGGCCTACTCCAAGCCCACCTCTTCAGGCCAGCGATTGTACCACCGGCCATTCGAGGTTTCCCTGGCCCCGGAGGGGCTGTTAAGAATGGAACCTTCGGCAACCTTCTTCCGAGTTTCAACGCTGCGGAAACGAGTCCCAAAACGAGTCCCGACGTGTTCAGGACTGACGCCCACCTGTCGAAGGCTGCCCAAAACGTGTCTCAACGCGTCCGTGACGTCAACGGGACGTGTGTGTGTGTGCGTGTGGGTTCGTGCGCTCCGGAAGGGGAGAGAGGCCTGGCCTAACTGCGGAGAACCTTGGCTATGACTCATTTCTGACTACGTCGCGACGGACCCAGCTGCAAAGCACGTGGCTGTCGCACCTGCTGCCCTGGCGGAGGGAGAGGGAGAAAACGGACCCCTATATAAGGCGGGGCGTGAGAGCTCCATTTGTTCTCTTGGATTTGACGACTGTATCGCTACCATGTAATTAAACCGTTCGTTACGTTACCAATTCTCCCACCTCCACGGGACCCCTGGGTTCTTCACTTCGGGGAATGGTCGTCGTCTCGAGCCAGGAAGCTCCCGGACGTGCGGCATAAACCCCGCCTCGAACAATGAGCATCGTACCGGCGTGCGGTCGTGTATCACTACTGCGTGGTGCACGTTAAAGACCCCAGGCTAGCGGTTGTACCGCACTGGCTAAATTGCTTATCTACAGTGGGTAACAATGTCGCCATGTTCTGGCAGACTAAACTCCTGCTGTATAAACAACTAACGACTAATTTGTTTTATCTGACGTGTACAGAACTTGTTCTCCCTTTCTTTTCCCAAGCATTTCCTTGTCGCTGGTTTCATCCATTTCGGACGCCTCTTCGTCTGACATTATTGGCTCTTCAGCTTGGTCTTCAGCTTGGTCTTCAGGGACAAGAGCACTGAACGAGTTGGTGATGACAACATTGCTCACTGTCTCCTTCGTTGCAGAGCGTGACGACGCCGACCTGTCTTCGCACTTCTCAGTCCGTGATGCTGCCTCTACGTGGGCTGTGCTGTGAGCGGTACTGACCTCTGCCGAAACCTCTGTTTGTGCTGTTTCTTCTGCGTCCATCAAGTATTCTGTAGGAATCTGGAGAGATGCAGCAGTTCGGTTGGCGTACGTTTGAATACAGTCTTCGGGATCGTGGCCAAATTTTCGGCATGCGCTACACCAGGGAGCGCGGCACTGGCCTCGGACGTATCCGACTTGCCTGCATCGTAGACATTGCGGTGCTCTGCCAGGTACGGAGACAAGTACGGTGGTTCCCAGAATCTTGAGCTGATGCGGCAAGCTGTCCGCAGTCACCCCTTCGTTCAATTCAATTGACAGTATTCTTGTGGTCGTCTCTACTTGTTCGAAGCCGGAGTAGTGCCACTTGTCTCGAACGATGCTTTTTATTTTTCCAAACGTAGAAAAAGCACTTGCTACGTTTGCATCTGGGACGCTAGTTGGAACCCAGTGCACCTTCATGGACAGCGCAGTCTTGCTCCCGTCTATTATTAAACATGTCTTGTTCTTTACTTGGATCTCTCGGAGCTGCAGCAATCTTTCTTTTTCTTTGGCAGAACGCGCTGTGAGCAGCCACACATGATTGTACTGGTAGGCCCCAAGCGAAGCTAGCTCGTTTGGGTTGATGATTTTCTTCAAAGCAGGACCGAAATCGTCGATGCGGTATGGCCGGGCTGATGGGTCCCCATGAAGAATCAGCGAGTTTTCAAGCAGCTTACCGTCGGGAAGAGGTGGTAGTAAAATCTTGTACTCCATTGTACTTGGTGCAGAGGGGGCAGAAGCAGAAATGGTTTCAGAATGTCCCCGGCTAGGCTTAGCCGTTGAGAATACCTTTACGGAGCCCATTTCCAACGCGGCCATTCGGCTCGTCGTCTTCTTCGAACTCTCGGCCACCGATCCCCCTCACAGACTCTTATATTGCGCTGTAGTCTCATCGTATATATGTACAGCTCGTGGAAGAAGAGAATAAAGAGCTCTCCCTAGCGCTTCGCGCTGGACTAGACATTCGGTGAACTTGATGTCAGAAGTGGGATGTGTTGACCACTGCTGTCCTCCTGGATGACACGTCAGCCCACCCTTTAATGGCCCTTGTCCGGGAACCATGACTTGGCTTCAACCTCTACGACCTCCACTACGGAACTATGGTCTTCAGCTGCCGACGGACCTGATTCCCTCGTAACCGGATTGTAGGTCCAAGCCAAACGCCAGCGAACGTGACGTCGTTCCAGATTACGCCGCCTGAACCGTTCACGTTTTCGTCGTCGTCAGACTGGCTTCAATGGAAGAAGCGGTTCCAGTGCTACCACGCTGCTTCGGGACTCTGCGACCGTCCAAAGGAGAGTCAAGTCGACACGCTGGTGTACCTCATGGGCCTCCTAGCAGAGGAAATTTTCAACATGTTCAAGCTGACGTCCAATGGGCAGAAAAACTTCGATGTGGTGCTCAAGAGCTCCGACAACTACTTCATTCCTCAAAGAAACGTCATCTTCGAACGAGCGAAATTTAACAGCAAAATCCAGCTGGACGGTGAGTCCGTCAAAGATTTTGCTACAGCTCTCCATGCTCTAGCGGACACCTGCAACTTCGGAGAACTCTGCGAGGAACTGATTCGAGACAGGCTAGTCGTAGGCCTCAAGAATTAAAAGGTGTCGCAAACTCTTCAGCTAGACCACGACCTCAAACTCTTGAAGGCACTAACCGCAGCGCGTCAGAACGAGACTGTTCAGCCACAACAGGCAGAACTCCGTCAAAGCCACCCGAAAGGAACTGTAGCCGTGGATGCCCTACACGCGAGAATGACTAGATAGCCGTGGATGAACTACACGCGAGAATGGACCTTTTGTAGAAATACGCGGTGCGCATGCGCGGAGTATTTCATGTGCCTGGGTTCGAGAGTATCTAGTTCCAAACAATCCGCCATCTTGCATTTCTCGCCTTTGAGCGGTTTCGTTGTGTCGACCTCGGGGCGGAAGATTACGCACGATGGGGACAAGGGTGAGCTTGGGGGAGCCGTATCTAGGTCACATCGCCTCAATGGGTGAACAGGGTGTAGCTGACGTTTTGGGTGTGGAACGGGTGGGAGAGGCCTTGGGCGCCCGTTGTTTTCCAGTCACCTAGTCTCGAACCGATTCGCGTGTCTAGGTGGCAGCACATATTCGCCAAGAGGTCCATGACGCTAATATGACTATATACGCCAAGCCACAGTCTAAGGCGCGCGCAGCATGAAACCGCAAAAGGCAGCGGCAAGAAAAATCAAGCCCGGTCATGTGGCTGGTGCGGTAAAGAGCGGCACGCGCGAGCTCTCTGCCCAGTAAAGAGTGGCGCGTGCCAGAAGTGTGAAAAGAAAGGTCACTATGCGACTGTTTTCCGGTCGGTGCAAATGCTGAAGACAATCGAAAAAGAACCAGGATTCCTTGATTTGGTGGGTGAAACTACCTCGTCAACCTCGGAAGTCGCTCCGCAAGTAGAATCGAAAAGACTGATCTTCGAGATCGACACAGGGCGGACGAGATTGTCATCTCAGAACGACAGTACCATCAGCATTTCAAGCATATCACTCTAAACCCCACAACGCGTCTAGTACAGAGACCTGATGGAAAAGCTTTTCGCATTTCGGGAGTGGCCAAGCTCCGTTTCAAGTTGAACGGCCGAGAAAGCGTCGAAGACGTTTACATCCTTCCGCTCCTCCGCACCGCACTTCTCGGCAAGCCAGTCATCAATCGCTTGAGACTGTCCAGCTCCCTCAACTTTGTTTCGGTGTTGAACGTCGACAAAGACTTCCCTGAGGTCTTCCAAGGTCTTGGCAAGTTACAACAAGAGTGTGACATACTGCTTCGACCAGACGCCACTCCGCATGCTCTCACATCTTCTCGTCGGGTGCCTCTACCCCTGTATAAGAAGACAAAAGAGGAGCTTTTACGGATGCAAGAAATTGGCGTCTTCACCCCTATAACAGAACTCATCTCTTGGTGTGCTTCGATGGTGGTGGTACCCAAACTGTCAGGAACACCGCGGATCTGTGTAGACTACACAGAGCTGAACAAGTCCGTCCTACGCGAATGGCATCCCATTCCGGCGATGGAACACACCCTTCGGACGCTGCAAAGAGCCACCTGGTTCTCAAAAATGGATGCCACATCAGGATTTTGTCAGATTCCTTTAAGCGAGAAAAGTAAAGCGCTGACCACTTTATCACACCCTTCGGTCGCTTTTGCTTTAATCGCCTACTATTCGGAATCTGCTCTGCCCCGTAACACTTCCAAAGGCGCATGAGTGACATTCTCCAGGGTCTTGAAGGTGTTGCTTGCCACAAAGACGATATCCTTGTCTAGGGATTATCGAAGGAACAGCACGAACAACAACTCCGCGCTGCTCTCTCTCGAGAGAGTTCAAGACGCAGGCGTAACCCTGAACAGAAACAAATGCCAGTTTAGCGTCATTTTGAACAGAGACAAATGCCAGTTTGACATTCTGTCAAACAAGATTAGCCAAGGCGGCTTGCCTCATTTTGCTGTTCTGAGCTGGGGAAGAGAGGGGAATATAAAAGAAGGAGGGAGCGGAGTGTACATAGTTAGCACCCGCATTAACACCGTGAGCGCACAATCCTGCGAGCACATAATCAAGATAGTGTCAAAGTCTCGAAAAATGCTCCAAAAACTAAAACGATGAAAGTACCTCTATTTTGGCACAGACACTCAACCAAAACACGCGTGTCGCACGTATCATCACGAAGTTCAGTCGAACACATGTACGCTTAGCGGAATTATTGAACTCTCAGTCTTCAACGCGAACGTGGCTAGCGTATAGCTGGTAGCTGCTAAATACTCCAATAAAGGGAAACGGAGAACTCGACCAGAAAGGCTAGTATAGTGGCCGCCACTACAGACGGGGCCTTGAAAATAGTCATCCCGCCAAACGAACGAAGATCTTCCAGGCTTTGACCCGTGTATGCAATAACCCCCGGCACCTCTGCTCGAACGACGATCGACAGCTGCTGAATGATACGAGAAGACCGAGACATCAACGTTTTCTTACCGACCTGGGACCGCAAAAAAAAAAAAAAAAAACCATACGCCGTTAGCTATGCCGGCCTGAAAGCCCATTTGGGGGCGTGCCAAACCAACGAAGGGCACCCGGCACGCCCCAGCGGAGGAGTAACTTCAATTTTCAACTACCGTGTTTCTTACTCGTATGACGTCACATTGGCCATACAAAAACTGTCCGCAGACATGTATTTGTGTCGAGGCCTACATCAGAGTTTGTAAGGCGCTTCTTTTTTGCTTTCTGAAGTATAGCGTCGCGCTTGCTGCGGTTTACAAGCTGTAGAATAATGTTTGTTGTCTCAAGGTCCCGCGTCGGTACACGATGACAGATGGCAATATCCACTCGAGTAATTGGTTCGCCAATTGAATCTCCCTGTTTTCGAACCACATCTGGAAGTACCTCCGTATCACGCTTGAGAACTCCTTTGATTTCCAGATTGGTGTTCCTTAAGTACTGCTCAGCGTCCGTGAGCCGATCCTGGCAGTTCCTCAAGCACGCTTCCAGTTTATCGCACTTTTGCGAGAACATTTCGTTCTTTTTTTTTTAACTGAGAGTTTTCTTTAAGTACCTTCTCAAACTTAATCTTCATGTCCTCAAGCTGGCGGTTCATAAAATTCATACTATCCTTTGCCTCTTTAACATCACTCCGCAAGTCACGAATGTCACTTCTTATATCTCGTTCCAGTGTCTCCCTAAAAGCCTTCCATTCCCGGCGAAGTTCGTCTTTAAGTTCATTTAGTATTTTAGAGATTTCCTTCGTCATAGGGGATCAATCAAAAACAAACGAACATACAAAGAAACAGACAAAGCAGACAAGCGTAATTTTTAACAGCTGTGACAGCAGCAACGGTGACAACGCTTGAAGAAATTGGAACAAACCTGCAAAATGACGAATTGTAAGCGTGCTAGCTCCGTGCCGTTGCTGCTGCCAAGTGACATATGTCTTCGCCATGAAAACGGAGCAACTATTCTTATTATTTGTTCTGCAGCAATTTCTCTATTGATTTTCGATCATTTCCAGGTTCGGAAGAAAAGCTTCACATTCGCGTTAAAATGGTATTAACTTACTTTGGCATTTTGGTAGATTCTATATATTTTTCTCTTTTTCCAGAAGAAGGTCTCTCCTCGCATCAAAGTGTTCGGTACAGGGTGAAATGTTAACCACCAACAAACTCGCTGATTCCGAAGGCGCTTACACTTTCAGTGTCGTGAATCCACGAATCTCAGTCTGGTAAACTGCGCAAACGGGACGTCAGAGGTACCGTTGTACAGCTTTGCATTGACCGCGGTAACGATATCGAACTTCCAAAATCCAGATCATTAAAGGAGCGGTGCAACGATATTCAATTGGAATGTTTTTCACTTTACACGGGCTTACTGGCACTAGTGGGACTCAAGGATACTCGCACGCAACGCCCCTGGCCGAGATACTCATTTGTTGCGGTGTAATTTCAAAGACAAAAGCGATCATTTTCATTCAATCTCTCCTTTGCAAAATTTGATGACGTAACGTGGGGATCGCAGTACACCCCAATGGCGATATTTGAATGCGGTTCATAGACTGAACCCGAGCATTGCGTGGGCACTCGATTTGGGCTCGTGATAATTACTAGCTCGAGAAGCATTCGGGTAGTGGCCCGTGTCCAATCGCTGCAACGACGACAATAGCCGAGCCATAACAATGCCTGGAACTCAGCGCGTGTCCTCTGCTTTGCCAACCCCAGCGCGTGGCTATGATCAACATTGGAGGCATATGATCGGCCCCAGATTGCGTGGCCGCTTGTTCTGGCTGCGAGTTGAGGGGGTGAACGCTGCTCGTTTTGCTTTTTTTTCTGGGACTTCTATTGCGCGGGGTGAATAACGAACGCGTGTTTTATTGGTCATTAACGTCAGGGATCTGTTCTAAGCGGTATTTGCGCAAAGTGCAAAAATTGTTGCATCGCCTCTTTAACGAGCTCGTCGGGAGTTTGAAGGAACTCCCTGAATGATTCACGGACGTCTTAATCGAGAGAAGATTATACAGACGGATTGCTAACTCGTCCCAGCAAGATGACGCTATAGACGCTTTAAGCACGCGCCAGATTACAGCCGCCATTGCTGACCTTCCACTTGTCTTACCGAGATACAGAGCCACCGAAGCGGGCTTTGACGAGCCTCCACAAAAAAGCCAATCCCAAAGAAAACAACACAGTCGGACCTAAAATGGTAATAAGGCCGGTTCAGACACTTGCGTTTGAGTGCGTTTGACTGCGTTGCGTCGAGAACCGAAAGCGAGTCACCGGCACATCTGTGCTTCGTATGAAGCATGGACTCCAATTCAAGGAATCATCTTGGCACGCGATATAAGCAGCAGGGATGTCCTGGTTTCTCGCCGCCGCAACGCAGTCAAACGCAGTCAAACGCAACTGTCTGAACCAGGCTTTAAGGTACATTTATACTCCAACGTAACGTCGTCGGGCGCCGCGTAGCGCAGCGCGCGCAGGTACTTATTGGTTGCAGATATCGAGTTCCTGGTTGCCGGCCAATAAAAGGCGCGTGTTCTGCGCTACGCTGCGTTCAGTGCGCTCAGCGTCGGAGTATAAACAGCCCTTTAGCCTGTCCCGCTGCGGTAATGATGGAGCGAAGTAAACGGAATAAGGGGAAAGCAAAAACTGAAGGTCGCTCACGGCGGCGCCTATGCGCAGCCGCTTAAAAGCGTCTACACCTTGCCACACTATGTTCGTCCATTTCTCGGAGTGACCCGCCGGAAAGCACCACTCTGTGATCATTTCACGAGAGGCCTCCTCGGTATTATCTGAAACAGGAGCGTCTCTTCGCGACGAACAATCGGGTTCTAAGCAAGACGTCTCTTCTCAAGTTCTCGCTGCCCTCAGCATCTTCGTGCTATACGGGTAGAAACTGAGGGAGAAGAGGAGATGCCACGGCTTCCTGGGTGTACAATCACCGGTTAAGCCAATCACGAACGGAAAAAAAGGCGTAGGATCGCAGAGCACTTACAGATATGCCACTGAGCGTACACACCCACGATTGTCTCTATTTCTTTTTCCAACTACATCGCTAACACTAACCACAATGTGCGTGATTTGTCTAGTGGGTTATAGCAAGCGCGCAAAGGCACCGTGACGATGCACTTTTGGGCCTTGCTCGATTGGCTCCAGCGGACCGCGCGGCGTCGCGGCTGCGGCCGAACTCCGAGTATATAATAATCGACGAGAGAACAAATTTAGCTCGCCACGTCAGCATACTTCAACACCCTAAACTGTTCCCAGGGATTGAAAGACATATAATAACCCCTCGGAATAATAAAAAAAAAGAAAATTATACTCGTTTTCACCTCAAGAAAAAAGGACGTTTTGCGCATTGTTCATACGCCAAGTGAAGTAGTTCTTACAAGATTTGGTTGTCGGAGGAAGAAGCGATGCTTTTGGCGTTTGAAACGTATACGTCTTGATAAAGATTACATATACCTAATCTAAAATGCACCTACGTATGTATTAATTCTCCTCATAAAAGGGAAAAGTAGTAATGCTCCGCGAGGAGCCGGACTTTTTTTTTACTACGGTTCTTGAGGTGAAAACGGGTATAGTTGATTTTTCGGATACCTTGTTTTTAACCAACATATGATCCAGCTTTGATTGAAATAATTTCGACACGATATAAAAAAGAAAATTATCCGTATAGGATAATTTTGTTATTGTATTTGTTTACGCTATGTAGCGACACTTTTTGTTAAACATAATAAAATTTACGCGAAAGCGTGTGTGTGCATTTGTTCTTTTGTACAGGACGAAACAAACACAGAGAATTCTCAAAAGTGTCTGTGTCGTCCTGTACTAAAACCGCAGTTTCGGGTACAGTCACTATACGTTCGACCTTAACCAGCTTACTCGCTCCCTCGTTAGTTTTTTTCTTCTTTACTTTTTTGCTTGTTTATACAACTTTCTCCGTGGCAAGTTTTTTCACAGGTCGCTGGGTGCCCAATCAAAGTTGGAATAACTGCATATGCTAAGTCACTCTAATCGAAGTCAAGAAGGAGCGGACGTCGCCGGCAGTCCTGGACACTCACCGAGAAGGCGCTTCTCCTGGATGCTCGGACGAGTAGAGCGAAGAGCGGCTTCTCCGGAGGGTAGCATGGGAGCCCCGCGAGAGGGGACGGGCTCTTATAGACGGGCGCCCAAGGCGCTCTGCGCGTGCACGGGCCTCGTGGCCAATCGCCGCCTGGCCGCATCGATTGGATGCACGCCTCGCCGGCGAACTTACTGTACACAAATGCGCTGCGGCTACTCATAAAGCGGCGGCCCACGTGCTTGCTTCTTACAAGTTCTACGTCCGAGTAAATAAGGTTTGTGGTCATCGTGTTTGCGCGGCAAGATGTCTCCCGTCTGCGTGCGCCACCACAACAAACAACGCAAAAACAAATGTAAAAACAAAAAACGCGAAAAAAGCAATGCTGTACTCGGTGTCATATATTATATGTATCGTGTTCTGGGTACACCCGGTCTACCGAGCTAACATTAATCTAACGAACCTGAGAGGGATTTTATTGCTGTGTTAGGACGAAAATAAAATAGTGGGGAACTGCAATCGATTTCGGGTACACTGCGTCATTTTCGCGAACACAGTCTCAGACCGATATAATCTTCCTCGGAAGTTGTAGGATGGAATGCGGTGGTTTCGTCAAGTGATAATTATTGAGTTGATTTTTTTAAATTTCATTTGATACCTCGATCGATCGTGGGCACCTATTTGCTGAGGAAGAGAATGAAAGCTCGTCGAAAAACTTCAAAATATTACACAATTCGCGAGACTCGACGAACAAAAATTGCACATAATCAATACTAAAACAAATTACAGGAATATCCATTGGTGGATTCTTAGGGAATTCGTTAGCACGACCCTTGGAACCGCCACACACGTTAGCGTCTCCCTTTGGGAAACGCTAACCTGACCTCTTCACTTTACTCTTTTGGCTTCCTATTTTGCTTCCTCTATTTTTGCTGTCTTTTTTTGGCCTCGTTGCGGGGTCAGTGTTACCGTTTCCTAAAGGGAGACGTGTGTGGCGTTTTCCAAGGGTCATGTTAACGGATTCTCGAAAAATCCCCCAATAGATCTTCCTGTAATTCTTTTCACCCATTTTCTGTACTCTGTTAGGGTACGTCGATGCCCTTGGATACGGTCATCCATATCACTCGTGGAAAGAACCACATCCATATCACTCGTGGAAAAAACCACATCCATATCATTCGTGGAGGGAACCGCATCCATCGTTTTAACTATACATACACACATCACAGCCGACGCACCGCTACTACAAAAACCTGGAGCGAAGAACAACCGGCAATGGCAGAGCGGCAACTTAGCACGCCCGCATTCCACCGCGCTGCGGTGCAACACATCCTAGATAACAAAGCCGTAGTGCTGGATGAGATTGCGTCATCGGAGAAGGCCAACGCTGGGCACAGATTGAACACAACAATTGCTTCAACGTTCGGCTCAAACTTGACTCGAAGCGAGCGCTGATGCAATCATCGTGTCCAATCTGTGTCCAGCGTTGACCTTCTCCGATGACGCCATCTCATTTAGCAATACGACTTTGTTACCCATTCGCGTCTCCAGCTCGTTGCTCGCCCTCTCGCGGCAGAAACGGGAAGCGCTTTAGTGAGGTTCCCCCGATTCTCCTGCTCAGCGGGCACGGCAGAACTGCTCGTGATCATGGCTCGCGAAATGTCATTTCCGAATGCAAGCAACACTTTTCAGTGTCCCAACATCGTGCTGCAGCCGGTATGGGACTGTACCTTATTAGAGAGTTTTAGCATTGCGTATAGAAGCAGAAGCAAACGCAAGCGCTGCGCGTTTGCGTTAGAGTTGCGTGCTACACGCTGCGCATGCGCCTCATCGCCATGCGCCAATCCAAGACCGCAATTTTGGGCTCCACGCACGCGCAGTGCCGAACATGCAAAGCTAACGCAAACACACAGGGCTTGCGTTCGCTAATATACGCGATACAAGCTCACTACTGTTCCACCGGCTTCAAAAACCAACGAAACGTGCTGCCGTGAGCAGACGTGCAACCAGGTAGGCGTTCCTTGGAACTGCAAAGGCTGCAAAACGACGGCGCGTAAAAATTAAAGTAACTAACTGTTATAAAAATATTATTAATTTAAAAAAAATCCTTTTTATTTTTTTAAGGGGGGGGGGGGGATTTGGTCTGGAGGGATATTGGCAGCGACTTTGGAAGTTCTTCCGATTGTCGAAAGTCGCGACTTTATTTAATTCATGTAATTTTACATGGATTTCTCACATTAGCTGGAATGTTTTCATTGATATGAAACTATTTTTATTTTATACCTTGTTAATTAAAAATGCTGCAATTGGCACCAGTGATAATAATTTGCACACTTTTGATTCTCATCGCGCGTGTTAAGTTAGATCATAAGCAACAAATTATATTAGAGCTTGAAAAATTACGTATTAAAATATCTTAATTTTAATATTATTAGTAATAAAAATTGCGGCCATGTAGGCCCCCAATAAACGCCACAATAAAAAAATACGTCATATAACCATAATACTCTTTTCAGAAAAGTCTAATTTTGTTTTCTTTTTAGCGTATGAAAAACTGACATTGTTATCAAGATAGACAAGCCGTCAAACAACACTGGATGTAATATAAAGTCATATACGTCACGCGTTGCTTTAAAAAGACACACACACTTCAGCTGTTTCACTTGGGGTTCGTTTTGGGGTTTTTGTAGTGATAACAGCGTTTCTTAATTTATAGGTAATATATACATATTGCAAAAATTGGATTGATTTTGTTATTGTTGTGCAGGGAATAATGCTAAAGCAATTAATCATCTAAATACCCCAAAACCCATTAAAATGCCCGCCAGTTATTATTTCACATGGCAATCATCTGAGCGAGAAAAGGCAGCAAGAACGCACAGATATCAGCTCTGATTTTTTCAACAAATAGTATATTCTATGTTACATTAAGTTGACAGTGAACTCTCCAAAATATTTGAAGATCCTGGGTCGAACACGTATGTCACAAAATAGAGTTTCCGGGAACAATGTTTTTTACTAAATAATTACGATGCGAGACAAGTCTTGAGTTATGAAAGAATTCAAAATAAAGACCTCTACCGAAAAAGTAAATCCAAAATAGTGGTTAGTTTCAGATTCACTCCAGAATTAAAACGGGCCTCCTGGCGTAAATATTACGCTAAACACCTTTTCTTTTTTTTTTTTTTTCACGGTAAAGAGGTGACTCGCGCTCACAACATTTCAGTTTCCTTGTATTACCAGAAATAATTTGTGTCGCTCAGTGAAGCCAGCACACTAGACAGGCTCAACAGCGGCACGCATCGCAACTCCAGCCCGCCGCTCGCCCTCCCGCGGACGAGCGGAGAACTAGAGCAACGGGGACGGCAGCGGCGGCGGCGGCGGCGCGGAAAAGGTGGCACGGACTGTCGGCCTTGATGCGTGAAGCCGTTTTAACGAAAAAAGTGAGCGCGTTAAAATAGAAATTCTTGTGCTCCGCCTCGCAACAGCGTTGCACGAAGGACCGGGATGTCTCATTTCATTAGTGACTTTTCGTATATCGCATACGCTACGGATTTCTGGTCTTGTGCATGACCGCCAGCTCGATCTGTGCTCAACGTGACGGCAAACGCTCCCGCTAATAATACAGAGTTTTAGGGAACCGTTTTTTGTAGATCTGTTACTGTACGATGGGCTCTTTGGTACCAAATGCTCATATGCGAGTCTTCTATGGAAGCGCATGCGCAGTTCGAACCGGAGGGCCCATCGTACCGCATCGGGCGTGCAAAACAGGTTCCCAAAACTCTCTAATGTAGAGCTCTAGCGTACGGTCTACGAAAAGTCTATTCTTTGCCCTATAGTAGAAGAAAACTGGTCGCGCAACAATATGTCGAGCAATTCACGTCGGGAATAGGTTCGCGTTTTAAGGCCGCAGGAACATGACCATTTATTCCAAGCACTCGCTTGGAATAAGCGAGTGCTCGGATTAATTACCGAAAAGCGTACTCGCTTTCAGGTAATTAAAGAGTAAATAAAGAAATGCCCGAAGCAATTTAAGCGCGTCTGTGTTAGCCAGCCATTCGTGACGAGAGCTTAGAACGGGCATTTTTGGCGAGTGGGGCCGCAACGTTGCAAATAACGCGGTAAAAAAAAAAAAAGAAGTACGGTGCATTAAAATATGCATTTGTGGTAGAGCATTAAATAAAACCCCTAAACCCCTAGACACGCCGATTATGGTAACAGGCAGGTTTAGCATAGCGTTACCGCAGGCTGCCGTGGGCTACCGTGAGCACGGCAACGGTCCTGGCACGCGCTGAAAATTGTGCTTCAAAGGCGCAGCGCGAGCCTCCGGTTGTAATGCTTCACCGCACGGTAGCCTGCGGTAACAAACTTCCTATCAATAACCATAGAACAGTTTGAGCACGTGTTGCAATACACTAAAACCGAGATGGTGAGCAGCGAGTTGCGAGCCTGTGACACGAAGACATCAATACTGTGAACGCTGCATGCTCTTCCGAAGCTTGGCGGTCACCGTGCGCGGTTCACTTTTTAGAGCACTAATGGCCAGGCAAAGCGCAAACACGATATCTTCATCACCCTCAAAACTATTCTGCCCCAAACAGTGAAGAGGCCGGTGCGTAAAACGCGCTCGCCCACCGCAAAGCTTCGCAAGTCGAGGTTTCTGCAACTTTTAAATATCAGCGTGCTCATTTTGCTAACGCGCATCAACATCTCCGTTACCTGTAATATGGTCCTGCCCTAACCACTTCGCGTTTGCAGACAAATAAATAATTTCTAGCGCACTGACCAGCGTCAGCGAGCAGGCGCAAGGGAAATCCTGTAAAATCTATCCCCGTCTCTTCCACCATCTCGGAACTACCGCCCCGCCACGTATAGGGCGTTGGAGTTGCGAATAGTGAATTGGAGTCGCGAATAGTCCGTGTCACTAGTTGCGTGCAGTACAGGCAAAGACAACGCCAGGCGAGGGGAGACACGCAAGCACTAGGAAAGCTGGGGACGAGGAGAGAGATACCTCCTCTCCTCTCCAACGTTCTTAGTGCTCTCCCATTTTCTCCTCGCCCTCCACTGCCCACCTCTCCCGTACCGCCTTCCTAGTGCTCGCCCTTTCTCACTTCGCATGGCGTTGCCTTCGCCTGCACTGCACACAAAGAGTGACACGGAGTATAGGGGGTGTTGCGCGGCGCCTCCTTTTTCTGGCTCCATGCCAGCTGTGCGCGTGACTTTGACGAAAGCGAAAGGGCTCGTCTTGACGAAAGCCCGGCGGTGTCTGTCAGTTTGTCAACACCGGACAGGGAGGGAGAGGTTGACGCGTGCTGACGTCCTCGCCTCAGACCAATGGTAGCTTCGCACGCATCACCCTCTTCCCTTCCTTCTCTCTTTCTCCCCGGCGCTGACAAACGGAAGACACCGCCGAATTTTTGTTAAAACTAACGTTCTAATGCTAACGCATTAAAAAAAAAGAAAAAATTCTAGTTTGAAGGCGAAGTGTGAGCAGTAATTGTTTTGAAAAGAACACTGTTAAAAATATATGTGAGTTTACTTTTTTTCAGAACACGAAGCAATTGAACCTAAGGCTTATTATCTCTTTAGTTGGAAAGTCACGGGGCACCTGCGCTGAAATCTTCCAAATAGTCTTCAAATCTTGTGTTACAGCGTTGTTTTTTACGGTGTAAAGAACAGAAACAGTGATCTTTCTTGGAGAAATGACTAATTATAACTCTATGACTAGTAGTGCATGCATTATATTGTCACGAATGACAAGTGATGAGGCGGCGAAGGACTGAGTAAACTGAATGTTTGATGGGGCGAACGTCTGCCCAAAAATAAAAGGAAAAAGAAAGATAACAACAGAGCGTCGCGGGCGTCGAAAGCGGCGAAGCAGCACGATCGAACGCTGAGGCGAAACTGACTCCGGCTGGCCACGCGGAGCCCCTTTTGTACACGCATGGGCTTCTGGAACAGTCGGCGTAGAAGGTTCGGCGTGTAGAACATTCTAAACTCGAATCAGCAACACGGTTCTTGAATTTACCAGAACATCACATTAGAGTCAACAAAAATGCGTACCCGCGGCCAGGAATCGAACTCTGGCTTTCTGTGTGAAAGGCACGCGCGATAACCGTTAGGCCACGGGCGCGCTGCCTGCTTGGTCAGCTGCGCTCGCGGCATTACTCCCCCCTTTAAAAAGTGAATCGCCCCGATGCAACACAAAACAAAACAAAGCAAATAAAAAGGGCGGTAAACTAAAGAGTCATTTGGAACACATAAGGTCCGCAGTCCTATCGAGCGCAGTACGGCTTCAGGCGCACGACGTGGACGACTTCAGGTCGTGGTGGGCGGCGTGATGATGTTCTTGTTCCGTCGGGCATCACTTCGTAGTTTAGATCCCCGAGTCGACGAAGCACTTTGTAAGGTACAAAGTAGCGCTTCAGGAGTTTCTTGCTGAGACCACGGCGGCAGATCGGTGTCCACACCCACACCCTGTCTCCGGGCTGGAAGTGGACGTCAAGACGGCGAAGGTTGTAGCGGCCAGTGTCGATACGTTGTTGAGCTTGAATCCGGAGTCTGGCGAGCTGACGGACTTCTTCTGCCCGTTGGGCAATCACCTTGGCGTCATCGCTTCCGTCGACAGCCGGTTCGTGGGGTAACATCGCGTCCAGCATTGTCGTCACTTTGCGACCATGAACCAGTTGAAAGGGTGTAACCCCGGTGGTCTCTTGCACGGCCGTGTTGTAGGCAAAGGTGACATACGGCAACACCTCGTCTCATGTCTTGTGCTCCACGTCGACGTACATGGAAATCATGTCGGCGATGGTCTTGTTGAGTCTTTCCGTCAGACCGTTGGTCTGCGGGTGGTACGCCGTGGTGCGACGATGGGTGGTGTGGCTGAGACGAAGGACTTCTTGTGTCAGCTGGGCCATGAACGAGGATCTACGGTCTGAGATCAGGAATTCGGGAGCGCCGTGCCGGAGGACGATGGATTCAATAAAAAACTAGGCAACTTCCGCAGCAGTTCCGGAAGGAGGGGCTTTCGTTTCGGCGTACCGGGTGAGATAATCTGTGGCGACGATGATCCAGCGATTTCCCGACGTCGACGGCGGAAAAGGGCCAAGTTGATCCATTCCGATCTGCTGGAAGGGTGCTGTTGGCGGAGGAATTGGCTGCAAGAGTCCGGCCGGCCTCGTCGGAGGTTTCTTGCGTCGCTGGCATTCATGGCATGATCGTGTGTATAGGTGGACGGTTTTGGGGAGCTTGAGCCAGTAATACATTTCACGAATACGGGCCAGTGTCCGGCTGTAACCAAGGTGTCCGGACGTCGGGTCGTCGTGGCAGGCTTGAAAGATCTCCCGAAGGTTGGTCAGGATTACCAGCAGCCACGGCGAGTTGTTGTTCCCGAAGTTCTCTTTGTAGAGTACACCTTGTCGAATGGCGAAGGTCGGCAGGGCTCGTGAAAAAACACGTGACATAGCACTCCCGCGCCCTTCCAGGTGCTCTATTAGTGCGCGCAGCTCAGGATCGCCTCGTTGACGTCGGGCCATGTCGTCGGTGTTCACTGCGCCCAGGAAACACTCGTCGTCATCGTCGTCGCTGCTGCCGGAAGGTGTTTCGACGGGAGCTCTGGATAGGCAGTCGGCGTCACTGTGCTTGCGGCCTGACTTGTAGACCACGGTCATGTTGAACTCTTCTAGTCTTAGACTCCATCGAGCGAGCCGTCCTGACGGGTCCTTGAGGTTCGCAAGCCAGCAGAACGAGTGGTGGTCGGTGACTACGCGGAACGGGCTCCCGTATAAGTACGGACGAAACTTCGTGATTTCCCAGACAACCGCAAGGCATTCTTTCTCAGTCGTGGAGTAATTTCTCTCCGCCTTGGGCAATGTCCGACTTGCGTAGGCGATGACTCGTTTGGTGCCTTCTTGTACTTGAACCAGTACCGCGCCAAGTCCTGCGTTACTTGCGTCCGTGTGAATCTCGGTTTCCGCATCCTGGTTGAAATGTCCAACAACAGGAGTCTGCAGTCGTCGCTTCAGCTCGTCGAATGCCTGCTGCTGCTCCTTGGCCCATTCGAACTTCTCGGCGTCCTTCGTGAGGTTTGTGAGCGGTGCACTACTGATGACCAATATATGTTCGGTCCCTTATAATGTTGCAGAGGAACGCCTAAGTATTTTGGCGGTGCCGACGTAAAGCTTATGTTTTCAAAAACGTAAGGCTTTGTGGCCTATGCTCTATGCCATAAGTCACTGCACTCTTGCCAATTGACGGCTGAACCCGTAAGCTCGCAGTAGGCCTGCACTTCACGCACTACTGCTGTGATGCTACCATTATCTTTACAAAAAAAAATGGCGATATCACCAGAATAGGAGTGGAGTTTGACCTCTGTAATTTGTAATGAAAACCCATTAATACTCGTATTATTTATTATAGTTCAACAAAAGGGCTCTAAATAAATACTAAACAACAAATGTGATAGCGGGCCACCCTGTTTAACTGACGAATCTACAGAAATCCGCGATGTTGGTTTCCCGTTAATTATACCTGTGCTTTGCATGCCGTATATGCCATTTGAACAAATTTTCTTATAGTTTTGCCCACTTGTACATGATCTAAAACTTTATACAGGACGGTATGCAGCACTCGGTCATATGCTTTCTCCAGTTGAATCTGGAGGATGGCAACCTGATCAAGCTCACCATCGCACAACACTATAGCACACTTCTCGCAATGTGCACGCACGTTAAAATTGATCTACCTCGGATATTACAGGTTTGGTGATCCCCTACTATGTTGCAAATAACATTCTGTAGTGTTCGGGAGAGAACTTTCATTAATACTTTATAGTTGAGGTTACACAAAGCAATGAGTCTGTAGTTTTTAACATTTTTTAATTTGTGTGCATCATCCACTTTAGGTACTTTAGTACAGTATAGGTGTTAAAAGGAAGGCGGTAACGTTTCTGCCACATTCGCCTCGGTTATTACGTCGTGCAGATGTGCAGCAATATTGTGTTTAAAGCTTTTGTAAAATGCCGCAGTTAATCCGTCAGGACCTGAAGGTATTTTTTTTTTTTTTTTTTGTAAGTTCTTCCATGGCCTGCTCGATTTCTGCGACACTTATCGGTTCTTCTAGTTTTTCTGTTATCTCTTCTTCGAGACGGGGCATCACATCTAGCTAATCTTCAAGTTGCGTGTCGCTGCCGTGCTCCTGTCGCTGGGAACGAATACTATAATATTCAATAAATGATTTTTTATAATCTCCGGGTGATTACTTGGCAAGCCTCCGTATTCTATTTTGGCTATGTTTTTGTTTGCGTTTTCCCTTTACATGCTTAGCTCGGCACTTAATGCCCGTTTGGTGGGCTGCTCACCTAGAATGTATTTAGCGGCTCGGGCCCTCATGATGGCTCCTTTAAACTTTTCCACCTCTTAAGTCCGCAATTGTACTCTTTAGGGTCTTAATATGTTCTGAACGCATGCCTGGTTTTTCATTTTTGAGTTTGCATAGTCGATGAAGGTCTTCAAAGAGCAACTTTTTTTCGTTTTCTTTTTTCTCCAGTAAGCAAGTGTGCTAGACCGCTCTATTGCACTTAATTTAACTTCGCGCTAAAACCATTCCCATTTTTCACAGGCGCTCGCTCTACTTGGTGCATTTTACTTAATAATTTATCTACTGTCTCAGTAAAAACTTCGTCCTTAAGAAGGTTATTATTCATTTTTCACTGGTCCCAACGAAACCGGGTTTTTTTCTTTGTAATTACCGACAATAAAAGAAACGAGTTCGTGATCAGAAAGAAATACCGGCACCATAATATAGTCTTCGTATCCGGTTAAAAGTTCAATTGATACGTAAGCTCTATCAAGGCGGGCATGACTCGAGGACTGATAATGTGTGCATCATAAACAATTGTTGGTTCTTTGGTAAGTCGTGACATTCTGCAAACTGTATTCCCTAGTCATCTCGTTTAAAGTAATTGTACTACTGTCGCTTTGTCTTGTAATTTTGGATCGGTCCGTGCGTCACAAACGCAGTTAAAGTCACCTAACAAAGCAACTTTACGTTGACAATCTAAATATTGGTCAATACTCTGAAAAAACACTTTCCTTTCGTCAATGCCATTTGGGGCATATGCATTTATGATACGATACTCTACATTAGAAATACTACCGTCGCAAATGACGAGTCGACCAACATTGTCGACTAAAACTGATTGTGCTTTTGCGTTCAAAGATTTTCGTAAAAACAACATGCAACCCCAGGACATACCATTTGCCCGCGGCACGCACACTTCGAAAGAGCGCAAGAAAGAAGCCAGTAGGCTGCGGTCTCTTCGCCACTTCCAACTTTTGTCTCCTGAATTGCGAGAACATCTAATGGCGACGAGATGTTTTGGTGGCGCCACTTTGCGGGTGCTCTTCTGTGACGAAGCAAATAGGATGCGAGCAGACGACGCGCTATGTAATAGCAAGGAATGGTTATGTTAGTTCGCACCTATGCCGATTAAAAACGTGCTATTTATTAAAGAAATGTGTATGATGTTTTTGTGTGTGATCTTTCTAATGAATAATAACGCCTGCTTTTTATATTAAAAAAAAATTTAAAATGTTCAAAAACAAGCCTGAAGTTTCCCATTACAGCTTGCGCGGCGTGCGTCAGTGCTATTGACAGCCTCTCCGATTCTTGTTTTTTTCTGATCTGTGGAGCATACTTGGGTAGTAATTGAATTACAGTAATTAAATCACAGTAATTGAATGATTGTATTTTAATTACTTTGGTAATTTGTAATTGTAATTATTTACTTTGTCTAAAAAGAATAGTAACTGTAATTGAATTACTTTCCAGCGTCAGAAATTGCAAAATTACAGGCAGAATTACAGTTACTTTTTGCAAGACTTTTCGGCGCCTAAGCAACCTCTCAGAAAGCGCGAGCGCTCGCACAAGCGGCCTAGTGCTCGGTGACACATTTGCACACATAGACACGCACGCACAACAAAAATAGCGTCGCGTTGTTTTTTTTTTGTTTTTTTATGCTTACACCTCGGGCTGAGAGACAGTCCTTTTTGGAGCCTACCTCAACGGCGCCGTGTAGCGCCGTCTGCGGTGCGAGCAGAAAACAATAGCGTAAAAACGCCAAAATATTGAGAAAACAAATTGAGGTTCAGCTTTCAGCCGAGGTTGCGAGTTTTAATTGTCCATGAAGTTATTTTGCTTTTTCTTTCTTGCCAGTTTTTTACGTCTCTCTTCCGGTACTGTCGCATATTTATATATTTGTATTATTTTCAAGTTTATTTCCTGTTAGTTTTATTTCGGATATTATTTCCACAAGCATTTTAGACACTGACCTCGCACCTGCTAATATTGTCACCAATGATTCGGGAGCCCTGATTCGGGAGCCCTGATTCGGTTCTTATATATTTCTGAGCATTCATAAGTTCAGCTCAATGTAAATACCTTACAGTAGTATGATGTTTGTATGTGAATGTGGTCGAATTAGTGCGTGCAGATTTTAGTTTTAAATAAACACTTGTAAAATATTTGTATATGACTAATTGTTGCATTTTTATTTGCCTGGCTAACAAAACTCTGTCACCCGGCCCAATTTTTCCTTTAGCGATCTGGCGTCTTCCAGCATATCAACGAATTTATTATTAGTTATTAAAATATAAGAACGTAGTACTTCATTGGCCCAAACTGTCAAGTTCTATCATGAATTTCACGAAATTCATAGAAGTACAATACGTGACATTTGTGCAGAGATGCGTAAAGCTCTTCAAACATTGGGGCAAGGAATGAACAATCTATAGTCATTTGCAAAAATCGCCTTCTGCGTGCTGCCATCTTCGTCTGTCGGGCCTTCTGAGCATGCGCTGTTGCTCTGCTGTTTCATGGTAGATCAGACCAGGCTTGTACACGTCACTAAAAAAAAAATAAGGAATTACATTTACAATTATTTGTGGCTAAACGTAACTAATTATACAGTTACAATTACACTTCCATAAAAGTAAATGACCGTTACTTTCGCGGCGTTACTTTTAAGTTTTAACTTTACTGCCCTAGGGTAAGAAACAAAACACAAGTGTTATGGAAGCGTTATTGTTGCCGAAACTGACACTTTTGTGACCTTGAGCAACATCTGGCTCTCAAAAAGTCTCATCAGACACCTTGCCTCGTTTCTGTGTGAAGATGACACCTTTCCAGTACACCTTTTTCCAAATAGGTGCTGCCACCTGGACGCGCGACTGATTGGCTAGAAAACAACTCGTTCGCAAGGCCTCCCCTACCCGCTCGACACCCAAAACGTCAGCGAGATCCTGCTGGTCCATTGAGACGCTGTGTCCTAACTACGGCTCCACCGAACTCCCCAGAGTACATTATCTTGGTCCCTGAAGTTCATACAAAGAAGTCATCTTCTATCTCTCTCTATCTCTCTCTCTGCCAGAAGTAAGCAAAGAAAGAGTGAAGAGACAAATAGACAAGGCGCGCACAGATCCGCTACACCAGCTCGCGTGCACTGTATTTTTTTTATTTGTTTTTTGTTAGAAGGAAACACTTTGAACTCGGGAGTTTGCCTATACTCCGTTTCACCTTATGTTGTACCGCAGCGAAGGCTAGAAGCGCGAGCTCATAGCGTTGGCAGCTGCCCTTGGTGCACGAGAGCTTGTGCCGCCGAGATGTGCCCTAGAGCAAGGGGCTCGCGCTTGTAGCCTTTCCTGCGGTACGACACAAGGTGAAACAGAGTATAGTATTATTCGCACGGAGAGTTCGGTTCTTTGTATCAGTGTGCTTCCCACTTCCTTGTGGGCCAGCAAGCTGATGAGTTACAATTTACAAACAAAAAGCAAAACGAGAAAAGATTTGAATTTTAGGTGACGTGAAGAAAGGCTTTGAGCATCTAAAGAGTGCCAGGCCTTGCGTTTTGTAAATGCAGGTGACAGTGGGATTCCGATAAAACTTACCCTTCCAGAAAAAATATATATATATATAATATCTTTGTTTCTCGATTTTGTTTCTCAATATTCAAAGTTCCCATATTTTTCCTCCGCAAATAAAGACAAAAATGTAATGGATTACAATCATTCCCTTACGTTAAAATGTAAGGAAATTATTTTGCAGTTATTTTCTGAAATATGTATCTATTCCTTTACAAAATTACTGATAAATGTAAGGGATTACAAGTAATTTCGTTACTTGTATTGGATTATGTACAAGTTTGGATCAGACCCTGCACATGCGTCCACAGCTCAGTGACTCAGCATTTTTCGCCCTGGTGATAAGCGATGCAAATGTCTATACAACTCGTTTAAAGTTATATGGCCCAAGTCGGGTCGCTCTCAGAATGAAGTAATTGTGAAGTAATTGCATTACTTTTTAAAAGCAATTTGTAATTGTAATAATTGCTTTTCACGTAGTAGTAATTGTAATTAAACTACTTTTGAAGGGAAGCAATTGTAATTGTAATTAAATTACATTTTGCAAGTAATTTACCCATGTATGCTGTGGAGGCTGTTGTAGAAAAAGGTTTTACATTCACCAGAGTAAATGACGTGCTGTCATCTTAGCTGTGCACGCGCGCACAGTTGTGTTGCAGAGCGTCGCGCACTTGTTTTAGCTACATTGAGCTTGTCGATACCGACGCTTCTATCCAGGTGTGACTCGACAGTTCATATGCTCGTCAGTAACTGACGCTTAGCTCCTTCCGCATCGTGAATACCTCCTATAGGAGGTATTCACTGGCCGCCATATTTGAGGTCACTGTTTAGAGCGCATGCTCAGAACGAGCTCGCATTAATAGGCTGCCAAGACCGGCAATTTCGGTGGTGCGGAATGCACGTGGCGAAAGAACTGTGGAAGCTCGCGTTCAGCACGCGCTCCGCAGCCGAGCACACAGCTATGGCCGCCAGTGAATACTCCCTATACATGCAAAAAGCACCCGCTACACTGTGACTTCAGTGGTATCTACCGTATTCAGCGTAGAAAGTGTGAAATTCAAACAGCCGAGAGTTCTGAGGGGGCATTTACTAGGCGTTTTATAACCCAAGCGACATATAAACAGCCTAGCATGTACCAGAGTCACTTCAGCTATCGCAAGCTAATAACAACCACCTGCGCATCAGTGGAACTTTTCCTGTGATTCAGTTATGATATTCGAAGTGTTTAATTGGCTTTATCTTAAACAGGTTGTCAAGCAAAGGAGCACTTATTTAGGACAGCGAGTTGGGCTCGTTGGTTGGTCATTCTTAAAGTTAGACGCCAAAAGCAACGAGGGCACAAGAAGAGAGGCAGACCGGATGAAGCGTTGTTAGACGCCTCGTCCAGTCTGCATCTCTTCTTACGTCCTCGTTCTTTTTGGCGTCTAACTTTAACAAGGGAGCACACTCTGGAGGTGTCTCCGAAGGGACATAAATGCACTTGATTTGAGAAATGACTTCGATAAAATAAATGTGTACTTCGTGGGCTACAATGTCCGCGTGTCTGACTGTCATGCGAGACTTCCAAATGCTGAAGAGACCTAGTATCATGAAGAGGTTACATGGTATCACCTCATGCTTTTCCACAGTAAAAACCGGATTGAGTGGCGTAATTGGCAGGCCCTTTTAATGTAAAACGTTCTTTGGCTAGGTGTTCGGTCTTTTGTGAAGCATGGGTAAAGGTGAAGCCTGGATAAAAGAATTGCCGCGAGGCTCAATACTGATGGGTTCCGAGTTGTGTGTGTGTATGTGTGTGTGTGTGTGGGGGGGGGGGGGGGGGGAGAGGCCATAGCAGTAAAACCGCGTTTGCGTCAGGCGCTAATCTATCCCAGACCACTTAGATTAATAAGCGAGTGTCTTTCCAGCATGTCACGACACATCGCTGTGAGTATGAGTTGAGGTGCCATTTGGCGGGAAAGCCCTGCGGGGCATCCGCTCTGCTTCCGGCGGACAGCAACTTGACACCCTGTCAAGCGTTTTAGAGGGCAGCTCTCAAGTCCGAACCACATAGGGCGTATTTGCGACGTATTTACGGGCGTTTCGGCGGACGCAATCCCGACGTATAGCGGTCGTCGGGACGAGCGATTCGTCGACGCCTCGAGGTCGGCATAAATACGCGCGTATTCGGCGATCCGACCGAGACAGATCTCGGCGCTTCGGCGTATTTCGGCGTAGCATATCCCAAAGCGTACGGCGCAGGGCCGGCCAATCAGCTCCCGAGTTGCCAGCCGGAGGTCGTTCGAGGATCGGCTTGCCTAGCTATGCGGCCGGCTGGCTGGCTTGACTCAGCCGCCGAAATGTGAGCTCACTTGGCGCGTTCGACAATTTATTGACGAACTGTACGAAATCGCTATATCTCTTTGGAACAAGCGATGAACGACTGAGACAGAAACAAATACCCCCTATGTTGCGGGCGATGTGAAAAAGATATTTTATAAAATAAAGGGTTTTGAGCAGAGATCGCGGCCGTCCTCCTGCCGGGACGTTTTGGCAACGGCGATTGCAAGAAACATTTATGAAACAGCCCTTAGCAAATTAGGCTTTGTTGGTTGATTAACATTTAGTTAGTTCTGTCTCCTTACGGAACGCAATAATATAGCAGCCGATCTACATTTTCCCTCCTTTCATGAAAAGCGCGAGTCGGGCTACACTGCATCAAACGCCGAGGAGACGTCGACGAAAAGCGCCCATGCGTGGTTTGGCCACCTTCCTCTCTTCCATTCTCTGAAAAAAGCGCCCGCCAAATGCCGTGATTACGCTCGCTGAAACGTGCGTAAATTCGTCGGGAATACGCCCTATGTGGGTCGGCCTTCAGGCGCCTGTTTCCGGGCTGAGCGGCGTCAGCGTAACCGCGCATTGCATTATGGGACGTTTTCTATTATTATTGTAACTTCGCCTCGGTGGGCGTCGACCGGGATCCAGAGAACAGACAGCCGGCTTCGATCGCACCCGCGTTCCAACTGTCACGGGGCGTTTATTTTAGAGACAAAGAAGAAAAAGACAAAACACGCGACGCCCTCCTAGCGGAGGTAAATCATTCAGTCACTACATTTCCCCACACTAATTCAAAACACACGTTACACAGTACAACAGCAACACTTCAGCTTGGTCTGCCAACCAGATAATAAGTAAGCCTGTCGGGCTGCCTACTTATTCGCGTGCTGTGCCTTACAGAAGGAGCGGGCACACCAGGTTCGTCATCGTCATGACTATTGAAGTGGTTCTCAGGCTCCGAGTCCGAGTCATCTGAATCCGTGGATGCTTCCGGCTCACCGTGGTCCACCGGCGAGCTCCGTTCAGTATCAAATCCATTTTGGGATCTTGGCCTCAGGTGATCACAGTGCACAAAACGAATCCTACTAAAGACTCGCACCAAGTATGTAAGAGCACTAATTTTCTTCGTCACCTTTCCTCTTGCCCATCCCGTTTCCTCCCCTCTCACATTTCGCACCCACACATTGTCTCCGACATTAAACTCTCTCGGCTTTGCCTGTTGGGTGTCAACGGCCTCCTTGGCTTCATTTTGTTTTTCTAGCCGAAAAGAAGCAGAACCGGGTTTCAACAAGGCAAGACGTGTCCGTGGCAAGCGCCCAAGAAAGAGCTCTTCCGGCGTCTTTCCAGTTACCACGTGGGGAGTTGTTCTGTACTGGAACAAAAAGTTTGACAGCTTCAGCTGCATGCTCCTCTTTCCACCCCGCTCCCTGTCCTCCAGCACCTGTTTCAGAAGGGACTTCTTCACCGTCTGAACTGCGCGTTCGGCAAGTCCATTGGATGCCGGGTGGTAAGGAGGAGTTGTCGTGTGCAAGATTCCGTTTTCACGCATGAAGGATCTGAAATCTTCAGACACCAGCTGTGGTCCATTATCTGTGACCACTTCTTCTGGCAACCCGAATTGCGAGAATATCATCTGCAGCTTTTCGATGGTGTGCCAAGATGTCGTAGACGACATTAGAATGGCTTCCAGCCATTTTGAGTGGTCATCAACTAGGATCAGTATGTTCGATTGGTCTTTCTGTGCGAAGTCTAAGTGCACGCGTTCGAAGACCCTAGTAGTCAACGGCCAATGTTGGACCGGAGCACGGGGGGAGTTGTTCTGCGTTGCTTGACAGACGTCGCACGTTCGCACCAGATTCTCAATGGCAGCGTCTAATCCATTCCACCAGACATGCTGTCTCGCCAGCATCTTCATTTTAGATGCTCCTGGGTGCCCTTCATGTAGAAGACGGATGATGACGTCATGCAATGCTTTTGGGATGACCACTCTCGTGCCCCATACCAAGCAATCCTGGTCGGTAGACAACGCTTCTCTTCTCTGGAAAAAGGGAATTAAGTCCGGATCGTCTACTTTCTTAGGCCATCCTCGTTTCGTGAGTTCGATGATCCGAGGTAGTAGGGGATCCTTTTTAGTCTCTTCCTGCACTGTCCAGCTTGTGATTGGAACCTGATCGAGCGGCGAAAAGTAGTTAACCTGGTCACAGTCTTCTCTTTTCGCGGGAAGGGGGAGCCTTGAAAGGGCGTCGGCGTGACTAATGCTGGTACCCTTCGCAAAAACGATCACAAAGTCGTACTCAGCTAACAGAAGTCGCCATCTCTGTATACGTGCAGCTGCCATGCCGGTTGACTTCTGCCCTTGCTTCAAAAGTGTGGTGAGAGGGTAGTGGTCAGTGACCAGTGTGAATCTTCTACCAAAAAGGTACTTATGAAACTTCTTGACGGCGAATACGATGGCAAGCGCTTCCTTTTCTACTTGCGAGTAGTTTTGTTCGGCCGTCGTCAATGTCCTTGAAGCGTACTCAACCGGTCTGTAAACTCCCTTGCTCACTTCATGAGCCAAAACTGCTCCTACACCATAATTAGAAGCATCGCAGGTCAACCTAACAGGCTTACTTGTACAGTACAAGGTTAAAACATCAGCACTACATAGAAGCTCTTTAGCTTTCCTCACACATTCATCACATTCTTTTGACCACAACCATTCAGCCCCTTTTTCTAGCAAGTCGTACAGAGGCCGCAGCAATACTGCCAAGTCTGGCAGAAACTTCGCGTAGAAGTTTAACATTCCTAGAAAACTGCGGAGCTCATGTACATTTGTAGGAGGCGGAGCGCTTTTGACCGCTTCCACCTTGTCGGGGCAAGGCCGGAGCCCGTGTTTGTCAAGCATATACCCAAGGTACTTAACTTCGCCCACAAAAAACTTGCTCTTTTCCAGGTTCAAGCTAACGCAATGCTGGGCAAGTCGTTCTAACACGCGTTTCACATTGTCAAAACATTCATCATGGTTCCTACCTCCAATCAACAGATCGTCAATGTAACATGCAACCTTCGGCAACCCAAGCAAAATCTTATCCATGGTAGCCTGAAAAATAGCTGGAGCGCTCGACACGCCGTACGGCAACCGCGAAAATTCGAAAAGACCGAGGTGAGTGTTTACTGTCAGCGCTTTCCTTGCGTTGCTATCAAGTTTCAGTTGCAAATACGCAGCGCGCAGGTCAAGAACCGTTAACACGCGGCATTCCGTGAACGTTGCGAACAACTCGTCCACCATTGGCAAGGGGTAGTGTTCCGTGCGCAAGTTCGGATTTACTGAGACACTGTAATCGCCACAGATACGAATCTTTCCGCCGGGCTTCGGAACGATGACTAGCGGAGTTGCCCAGTCACTCGTCTTCACAGGAGACAAGATACCATCGTCAATCATTCTCCTCAGCTCGCAATCAACAGCGTCCTTAAACGCAAAAGGAACGGTACGATGCTTGCAGAACACTGGCTGAGCATTATCTTTGAAAACAAGGCTTGCCGTGAATCCTGTTATGGCTCCGGATTCTTTCTTAAACACCGACGGAAACAACACTTTCAATGTTTCAAGAGATTTCTCTTCTGCTGTAACTGCGAAAACTGACCTCCAGTCCAGCTTTACTTGCTGCAGCCAGTTTCTACCAAGCAGCGTTGGAAGCCGCACATTGCCGTTTCTCACCACCACTAAAGGCAGCACATGTTTCCCATGACCGCTAGCTACCTCGACGTCGGACACACCGACAACGTTAACCTGTTCCCCGGTGTACGTACGCAAGCTGAGGTCACACCGTTTTAGCACTCCTCGAGGTAGAATCTTTCGATACGCCTCTTCTGGCATAAGGGTAACTGCAGAGCCCGTATCAACCTCCAACTCCACCTCGTGACCTGCTATTTCCAACGTAGTCGTAACTGGTGGCACCCCCGCGACTACGTTACAACGCACAACGCACACGTCTCCGGGACCCACATTAGGCCGGCTCTTTGGCTTACCCCTGGTCTGTTCTCCTCTGCACAATCTTTTGATATGTCCTTCTTTTCCGCACTTGAAGCACTTCGCTTTAAGGAATGGACACTTACAAGGTTCATGCGCAGAAGAACCACATCGAGAGCAGCCAGTTCCTGGCTGTCGCTGCTGTTCCTGGTCTTGTCTGTCCCACAACCGATGCACGTCGGTGGCGTCTGGACCACTCTGTGTCTGCAGCTCTTTACTCTGCTCTGTAGCCAGTTCCCTTGCTAGTGCCACCTTGTAGATGTCCCCGAATTTGGAACTGCCATCCATCTCGAGAAGCGGTCGCTGAATCTCGGCATCGAGGCAACCCGCGACGAACCGGTCTCGAAGGGCAGTGTCGAGGAATTCACCAAAGTCACAAGTCATGGCCAGCTTCTTGAGGGCAATCACAAAGTCTGCCAGGCTTTCGCCGTCCTTCTGGTACCTCCGGTGGAATTTCGTCCGCTCCGCTATGGTAGACTTGGCCGGCGAGAAGTGGTTCTTGAGTACACATGTCAATTCTGACAAGCTCTTCGAAATCGGAAGCGCGGGCACCAGCAATTCTTTAAGAGTGCGATATGCATTTGTCCCGAGGAAGTTCAAAAACGTTGCCGCCTCATCCTCTGGTTTCACAGCATTCACTTGCACAAAAATCTGGAAGCGTTCCAGGTAGTCGTCGAACGTTTCCTCGTCCGGGCGGAACTCGTGGAACTTCGGCATGCTGTCTGTTCATCGCATCGTCGTCGCCAGTTATTGTAACTTCGCCTCGGTGGGCGTCGACCGGGATCCAGAGAACAGACAGCCGGCTTCGATCGCACCCGCGTTCCAACTGTCACGGGGCGTTTATTTTAGAGACAAAGAAGAAAAAGACAAAACACGCGACGCCCTCCTAGCGGAGGTAAATCATTCAGTCACTACAATTATGACGTCACACGTGACGTCACGTGTGACGTCACGAGGGAAAACGTTTCCCGCTAAATATGGCGGGAAATTTTTCTGCTAAATTTAGGGGAACGTTTCCCATAATGACGTCACAGGTGAATTTTCACGTCACGTGTCACGTGACGTCACACGTCAATTTAGCGGAAAACATTCCCCGCTAAATGTAGCGGAAAAATTTTCCCGCTACATTTAGCGGGAAAGTTTTTGCTAAATTTAGCAAGAAATTTAGTGAAAATGGATGGGGATATGATGACGTCAATTTCTAAAATGGATGGGGATAGGATGGGGATATGATGACGTCAATTTCGTTGCGTGTGCTCGCGCACACCGGCGACTGCTGCCTCATGGAAAGTTAGTGCGCCACTTATTATAGACACTGAAATGTTTGGTTCAGCCTCCCTTAAAGGGGCCATGAAACGAATTTTGGGCAGCGATAAATGATTTTAAATTGGGACTTTACTAATCGCATATCGTTAAGTTGGCCAAACGAAAGAGGGTAGAAAGTGAAAAGTCAGTTTTTCGGTACAAACATTTGAAAATAAAGCGGACTATTTTGTACTTTCTTTCCTTCGAAAGCTCTCCGCCTTTTCACTATGATACATCCGCGGTTCCCAAAGCGCGTCAGCGGTGCCAACCTGACGTCAGCCGAGCCCAGCTCACGCATTGGACACGAGAACTGCGTCACTCGGACGTATGCGCTCGTCAACAATCAATCCGTCGACGAATATTCGGATTCGCGTTCGTGGCCAATGAGTGCTCTGACGGAACTTATCGTCACTGGCGAATGACAAGTTCTATGGTGTGCATAAAAAGCACTGTGAAAGCTAGGAGTCATCGCACCGATGCCGCAGAATGTCACGACGACGTGATTTCACAATTCGCATTTGAGTTGAGGATTAAAGCGAAGGAGGAAGAAGTAGGAAAATCGTTTCATGACCCCTTTGGATCCCCACTTAGCCAGCCACTGATCAGGCGTCACCCGCGACAGAAAGCGTACCAAGATTACCGGAATCTTTCCTGGCTTGGGCGGCAGCCTGTGTAGACCAACCAGATCCATTTCCTGTCAGTTCACTCAGCTACAGTTTTCTTGCGATTTTATTTACTTATCAGATTTTCGTTTTCACTCCGTGTATAGTCCGTGCATAGCTAAGTTCTGCCGTCTGTTTACTTTTTGTTTTAGTCTCTTTACTTTCTCGGCGTTGCCCTGCGTCTCGACATTCGATACTCGTTTTTTTATGTCAGAGATCTCTTTAGACTGCTCCTTCATTTGCGCGACCACTTGATCATACTTATCCGACAGCTCTTGGACTTTCTTTTCAATGTCAGAGACAGTATCTTTCACCGACATCAACAAGTCCACCGTTCCCCGTATGGTTACGAGATCGCCCAGTTTTGTTGTTCATTTCCACCAGCAGTTTTCCAAAGTCAGGATCCGGCTCTCGTTTGTCTTTGCTCTGCGCCTGCGCTCCCCGAGCTTTCGAAGTACGACACGTCGGGCATCTCCAAGTTTTTCAGCGGAGCTGTATATGGCTGGGGTTCTGTGGATTTTTCGTGTGCGTCAACAAAAACTCACAGCGCCCTCTCTTTGTCATCGTTCCAAGCGCTTGCGTGCTTCCTTCCGCTCTCCCAGGGTGGCGGTCCCGTCGCGTGTCTACTTTCCGACGGGTGGTGGTCCCGTCGCGCGTGTCTAGTTTTCTCTGGCTCCTCGAAGCTGTGATAGTTGTCCACGCGAATGTATATAAAAAACCAAAAAGTAAAGTTGCCGTTCTTTATTTTCAATTTCACTTCTCTCATTGTAAGGGGGGGGGGGGGGGGGGGGGGGCATCGCGCCTACGAAGAGCAACTGCGGGAACGGCAACGAGAATATCACCGGCGGCGGCGGGCGGCAAACACCACCGATGAAGATCATGCATACATATGTTCGTACCCTTGTTCAAAATTCTATGTCACGTCCGTGTCGTGTGCTAAGCAACTTTTTTTTTTATTTATTTATTTGCGGTTTCTCCTCTAGACCTAAATGTGCTTCCACGTTTGATGCTCACCAAATATGTCTCAAATGACATTCTAAAGTTGTCTTGTCAATATTTTGGTGAATATTTTGTAGTCAGTATTACTCAGAGTGATTGGCCTATAATTAGTGACACGACGTAGTTTAACAAGATCATCTGACTTCGGTATAAGGACAGAGTTTATTTGTAAGACGCAGGGCGGCAATGCTTTAAGCTCGTATGCTTTGCAGAGTACTTTAAGAAAAGGGCGGAGCCGCGACTTTTGGAGTTTTTTTTTTATAGAATTCGATAGTAATTCTGTCAGGGCCAGGTGTTTTACCATTGGGAAGCTCATCTACTGACTGTTCAACTTCCGCCAAAGTGATCGGCTCTTCGAGCCTTTCTGCTACATCTTGCAGCTGTGGCACTCTTTCCAACGAACTTCTTACACTTGATTGGTCATATTGGTGGTTCCTTTTCTCAAAATATTTTGAACAAAAGTATCTTCAATGCTCTCTTTGTCAGACCGAATTGTGTTGTTGTATTCGATTTCGTAAATATCTTTAACCGAAATACTTTTTTCCAGAAGCTAATACTTTCTGTGTAGGATGTTCACCAATAAGAAATGTGTGCGTTCGAGAACGCACAACGGCACATTGGTAACGTTTGTGAGGAAAATGCTGAACTTGCGTTTTTACGTGCTGAATATCTTCTAAGCCTGCGCACTCTGCGTCGTGAAGTGCACGCAGAACATGATTCAGTTGTCTCTCCTCAGTGCGTGCGTAAAACTTGAGAACGCTTGGTCGTTCCATTGCCCATTGCTTTACTTACTGTTTTAAACGTTCCCATTTTTTCAACAGTGAGAGTCTTTTTTCTCTCATCGCCATTGCAAATAGCTCGTCTATACTCGCCGGAAAAGGTGGGTCCTTCAATAGTTTTTAATTAATTTTCCCGAGTTGCCAATTAAAATTATTTATCTTCCGAGTTGGTCCCAGCGCTGCTATTACTAAACAATGATAGGTAATTAAATAAGGCTATTCTTGGTAGTATTTAACGCTACTTGTTGAATACTCTACGGATAACGGGATTGTGTCGAGGCGAGCACGCATGGCCGATGAAATGTGTGAACTGAAATTGCCTCTTCTGATTTTGTATTTGTACGAAGTCTACTAAACTGCATTCATCAATCATTTTCCTCGAGATGTTCGCACTACTATCATTGATTTCTTTGTCTGGTAATCGATCGGATCCATTGCGGATACAATTGAAATCTTTCAAAAAGCCAACCATTCGGTCGCATTCCAGATACTGACGGAGATGGCTAAAAATATTCACCTTTCGTTTTGTTGGGAGCATAAACGCAAATAATTCGCCAATCTAGATCCGATAACAAAAAACCAGAAACAAAAAACAGCCCTTCATCTCAAGTACCAATAAAATAAAAAAAATACAACTTTCTTCAAGAAAAAAAAAAAAAACACCCTCCGGAGAGATTAAGGGAATAGATTGCACAAACCGCACACTTCTAAAGAAATGGACGTAATGCTGGCTCAACTTCTTCGTCGTTGGACATTTCTGTTTTCTGAATCGCCACGAAATCTAATTGTTGGTTAGCCAGTAATCGTTGTAACTGGTACCGCTTTCTACTAGATTTTAAACCTCTCGCATTTGCGGTAGCAAAAGAAAAATTATAATGCAGTTCACTCATTTTTTAAGTGTTATGTTTGATATTCTAATATAACGCCTACCCAGGACCCCAGTCTGGTTTCCCCGTACTTTCGGAACCCAGACACTTGCCTGCGGAGCATGCTCTTTGTAGCACAGCTTTTTTATCTTAAGAGTTTCTTTATTAGAGATGTGTCCGGGTTATCATCCCTGCTCACTGCGAAAGCTGTCGCCTTTTTTACTTTGAATTATAACATCATGTTTTGTTGGTGGCCGTGTTCCCTCCCGTATCATGTTCGTCGTCTTGGTTAACTGTTCGCAACTTTCACGACTTATAGGGGGCGCAGTGGTGCCTATCAAAATAAAGCCCCTCTATCCTTGGAAAAGTCGCGCCATTAATTGTTGCAGAAATGCTCGAGGCACGTGCCGCGCGCCACTTCTGGGAAATTCATGGCGTCTGAAATCTAGCTCAGTGCTGCGCTGTGCCGCCATGATCTTCCCAAGGGCTGCACGTTGCACGTGCCTCGTGCATCGACGCACCTTGCGCTACTTTATATAAAAATGGCTGTCATCTGGATGATCGTGGTAGAACAGCGGTACGAGGCTGGGTCTGCGACGCGTAAGTAATTCTAGTTTTACTGTATACGAGCAGTATTAGAGCCTTACGTTATTCTTTCACGCCAGGAAGGTGTAGGCAAGCCCATTTATTATGAGGCCAATCATCCAGGAGCTAGGGTGCGCGATTCTCACAACGCGGTACCACCATCGCTGAAAGTTGCGAATTCCTTGATCCTGGGGTGCTATGTTGCGCTTTTTGGACTCCCAGGGGTGCTATGTTGCGCTTTTTGGACTCCCAGGAGACTTGGAAGAGGGAAGTGACGTCAACGACTAGAGCAAACGCAGATTGGATGTTGACAGAAGAAAACAAAATCAACATCCAATCTGCATTTGCTGCGTTGTTGACGTCACTTCCCTCTCCCTAGTCTCCTGGGAGTCCAAAAAGCGCAACATAGCCCCCCTGGAGACTTGGAAGAGGGAAGTGACGTCAATGACTAGAGAAACGCAGATTGGATGTTGACAGAAGAAAACAAAATCAACATCCAATCTGCATTTGCTGCGTTGTTGACGTCACTTCCCTCTCTCTAGTCTCCTGGGAGTCCAAAAAGCGCAACATAGGGTGCTATGTTGCGCTTTTGGACTCCCAGGAGACTTGGAAGAAGGAAGTGACGTCAACGACTAGGGCAAACGCAGATTGGATGTTGACAGAAGAAAACAAAATCAACACCCAATCTGCATTTGCTGCGTTGTTGACGTCACTTCCTTCTCCCTAGTCTCCTGGGAGTCCAAAAAGCGCAACATAGCCCCCATAGCCCCCCTGGAGCTCGTCCAACGATCGCTTGTTTAGCAGGCTTGCGTCCACCATGTCGACCTCGATACCAGACTCACTCGCTGACACGCTGCTCTGGATATCTCCATCCTCTGCAGTGTGAAGCTCTTGATCATTGGCCGGCGCTCCTTCTTGGTTTGGTGGAGCTGCATTTTCACAGAGGTGATTTTCTTTCTCTTTCTCATTCTTTTTGGGGACGCCATTGTCAGGCAAACATTGGAAAGCACGTGCAGGGTGGGCGTCCATTGAGCCTGACGAGCCGGCCTGAACGTGCTCCGCCTCCTCGGCTCCATCATCATGTCGCTCGATTCATCGAGTCTGAGGCTTGACAGCCAGGACATACGTTCGAACGAAGTTGTCTGCTCTTGGCCAAATCGGTGACATTCAGGGCATTTTGGAACGCGGCAGTCTCGTCCGATGCGGCCGATGCGCGTCCAGGCACCACAACCAACACATTCTCGCCAAGTAAGCGTAGCTGATGCAGCATACTGTCCAGTCACGGCTTCCTTGAAGTTCATCCGCACGAGCCATGGTTGTAGACTCGATACCCTGAAAACTCCACGTGCCAGGTTTCTCATGCGAATTTTGTCACCTTGCCATAGGGTTCCAGTGCCTTCTGTACTATACGTCGTTGGGCACATTAAAAGGAATCCAGTGAAGCTTAAACCTTTCTTCCACTTTGCTTGTGTCAATGACGAGACAGCTTCTGTCCTTAACATTCAGCCCCTTAGCATTAACTAACCTGTGCATTGCGGCCGACGATCATAGGGTCAAGATCCAAACGTGGTTCATTTGGCAGGCTCCGGTAGAGGCCACCTCCTTCAGGACATCCAGTTGTTCGAGTCCGCGTCTGAAATCTTCCATCCTGTAAGGGCGGCCTTTGACATCACAGTGCTGGGTAACTGAGTTCAGAGCAATTTCACCGCGTGATAGCGATGGCAGAACAACCTGGTACTCACCATTCGATGCATTCGACGCAGAAACAGTAGAACCACGGCCTGCAAGGACCGTTGTATAAACGCTCCTTCGGAACTCATGATTCGAACGTCTTGTTCGTTCGACGACTTCACGCGCTCTCTTGCCACGACACATCGCCGTGAGTTGACGTGCTATTCGGCGGAAAACCACTGCAGGAGGGGAGGCATCCGCTCTGCGTTCGGCCCCCAGATAGCAACTTCACACCCTGTCACACGTTTTAATGTGAAAGCATTTTATTGTCGCGAATGAAGGTGACAAGAAGACGCCCAGTGAACTGAAAATAGAGGTTTAATCGGCGAACTTGTGCCAAACAAAATAAGTAAAGAAAGAGCGTCGAGGCAGCAGACAAGCAGGCGGCGATTCGGCGGCGTAACGAAGTGCGAGAGCGAGACTGACTCGACAAGGTCGCGGGCAGTGGCTTATCTACAGTGCGTCACTATCTCGAAAGTTCGGCAAAGGAGGTTCGAGCGTCGCGCGCTCAGGGCGAGGATGAACTGGCACTTTCGAAAACAAGAAAGCAGGACGAAAGTTACTACCGGAACCAGAATAAACGTGAATCTTCTGGAAGTCCGTGACCGAGCGTTGCTTTCTCGGCCCTGCGGGTGGCAATATTAGGGGTGTGCGAATAGTGATTTTTGAAACCGAATCGAATACGAATCGAATAATTGTGGCACCGAATCGAATACGAATACGAATCGAATAATTTTTGAATAGTAGTTTCCGAATAGTAAGTACACAGCTACTAAAGAAGAGCAAAGGGATGATACGATTATTTGTATTGTTCCAAAAGGTTTCTTAAAATTATTGTAAAAACGCGACTAGACGATAATGACTACAGTTCAACGATATATAATTAAATAGAGACAAAAGCCACTAAAATATTAGAATGCTAAACAGAATATCATGGTTCACGCGGATGCTGAACATAAAATCACAGTTCGCTTGAGCCTGGTACATCCTGAAGCAATGTACTTAATATAATCTCTACATTTTCTTTTTATTACTTGTTGTAGCAGATGTCCTTGAATCGAGGATCAAGGAAAATGGCAAGGGCGTGATGGGCCTGTGTGCTTACATGCAGGAACCTTGTTTTCATTGATTTCAGAATATTCGGGAGAAACGCATTGTCTTGTTCCACTTGTGCCCTTAAAAAGCAACATCTTCACACACTGAACAAGTGGAACAACCATGGAAAATGTTGGAAAAGACTCGACACAAGCAGCTGTTGTGGCTTCTTCAATTGGTTGCATAGGAGTGGCCGAAAAACTTCCACACTCTACTGCGCTTTCTCTTCGAACAATATTCCGCTTCTACCGCTTCTACTTCGCTCATACAGAGCGGCGGTACCGTTGCAACCAGTTCTGGAACGTCTCCACGACACGCTTTTTGAAAGCGTGCACGAGCAGTCTTGTGCGAAAGCGGTCCCTAAAGACTGAGCCGCATGTATACGATTTAGCGAGCGACGGAGATTTCTCACTGCCGCTCGTCGCGTCGCTCGGTGTTCGGATTTCTAGAAAATGTCCTCATCGCCTTGGTCGCTTGCTCACGCCACTTTCATGTGGCTTGCCTCATCGCGCCACTGACCGAGCGTCAGCAAAGCGGGTCGACGTCGCCTGTCTTGTCTCTTGGCGAATCGCTTTCATGCGGGTTATACTTTTTTATTTATTTTTTTTATTTGTGAATACTGTTCGCCCCAAGTACGGGGCTTTAACAGAAGTGGGGTATATAGAAGAACACTCAAATATGCAACATCAGGACTACAACACAGTACGCATTCAGCGACATCTACTTAAAATAAAGGGGCTGAAATAACACCCACATTCAACATATTATCTAGCACTGAACAAAATGAATTCTCAGCACATAAAATCTATCACTTAGCAAAAATATTAGAACTACTATTTATCAGTCCAAATCACACATATTCAGAAGGGCGCTCTCGAATTCATCTAAACAGTCCAATGACAAAATATTTTGTGGGAGATCATTCCAGTCTTTAACAGTTCTAGGGAAAAAAGAAGACCTATAAGCGTCAATGTTACATTTGGGCACTTCAAACTGATTAGTACTAACGTATCTGAGTTCTCTCGATGAGCGATGTGTTAATCTAGAATCCGGGTTAATATTATACAGGTGATGAAAAAACATAAAGAAAAACTTTAGTCGAGCAATTTTTCGACGGACGGAAAGTAAGGGGAGATTGAGGCTGTTCAGCATATCTGTGACAGAATCGAGTCGCTTGTATTTAGATAGAATAAATCGCACCACCTTCCTCTGAACTTTTTCGAGTTCGCCAATTTGATTTTTTCTATAGGGGTCCAGGGTAGGCCTAATATATGTTGTGTAGGCCATTAACTTCACTTGAGGCGGAGCACTGTTCAGGTTTCGTCTTAAAAACCAAAGCTTTTTCATTGCTTTGTGACATATTTCATTTATGTGTTTACTCCAACTTAAGTCTTTAGAAAGTGTCACACCCAAGTATTTAAAACTATCAACTTCAACCAAATGACTCCCATCAAGCTCGTAAGTAAAAGAAAGAACATTCTTAGTTCTGTTAGTTATTCGTGCAAACACTGTTTTTTGTGTATTAATTTTCATCTTCCATTCTGAGCACCAATCCTGAATAGACCTAACGGATGCACTTAATCTGCGCTGGTCGTCTTTCTCCCCGATTTTTGAATATAACAGACAATCATCCGCAAATAGCCGCACAGTAACCCCTTGGCGTATTTCTGTCGCGATATCATTAATTTAAATTAAAAATAATACTGGCCCGAGTACTGACCCCTGGGGGACGCCCGAGGGCACTTCAGATACTATTGAACAGTCACCATTAACCTCTACATGCTGCACCCGCCTAGATAAATACGCCCTGATCCACAATATCACGCTCTGATTTACACCATGCAAAGAAAGTTTATGAAGTAGTTCAGTATGTGGTACTCTATCAAACGCCTTAGAAAGGTCAAGGCATATCGCATCAATCTGTCCTCGCTCATTAGAAGAAGCGGCGAAATCGTCAAATGTTTCTAAGAGTTGCGTGACCGTCGATAGTTGCTGGCAAAATCCATGTTGGTAAGAATGAAAAATGTTAGTCACGATGTTTATTTGCTTTAACAAATACTGAAACTAAACCGGGAAAGCAGATGAGCACATTGGAGGAGCTTTCATTTTAGGGTTCACTACCTTTCGGGTATGCCGAAGTTCTTGCTATCACCAGTAGCATGCGCATGGTAGACGACAGCCGTAGCAGACAACACACGTAGCAGACAACACACGTAGCAGGCGAGGCACGTAGCAGACGACAGGCGTAGCAGACGACACACGTAGCAGACGACACACGTAGCAGACGACTCGCGTAGAAGACGACAGGCGTAGCAGACAATACACGTAGCAGACGACGCGCGTAGCAGACGACAGACGAGCGCTCAGATGACGTGATGCGCGCGACGAGAATATAATCTCGCCGCACGCTGGATGCGCATGCGCAGCAGTTGCGCGCCAGTCCGGTAGAGCGCTCTGATAGTGCCCGCTGCCACGCGCTTCGGCGTTAACGTACAGTGTACTAGAATACTTGGGTAGTGTTGGGACCGGAGCGGCTCGGCAACGGGAGCTCGTGAGCGAGCGTGTATTGACAGTTCGTGGCGGCGCTGTAGTCGAGTTATCCGGAAAAAATCGCGCAGCCCGCCTTTTCTTTTTTTTTTTTTTTTTACTTTGAGCGGTCCACGTGTCGGTACCACGATTTTATACACTCCGTTTCACCTTATGTTGAGCCGGAGCGAAGGCTAGAAGCGCGAGCTCATAGCGTTGGCAGCTGCCCTTGGTGCACGTGAGCTCGTGCCGCCGAGATGTGCCCTAGAGCAAGGAGCTCGCGCTTGTAGCCTTTCCTGCGGTACGACACAAGGTGAAACAGAGTAGAGTTCCGTGTGTTTTTCACTTCGAGCGGTGCGCGTGTCGGGACCACGATTTCATAGTTCCGTGTGTTCGATCGTAATTTATGCTTCGAATCTTGTGTTCTGATTTTGCGGATGGTGAACGCGTAAAGCCTGGTTCACATGCAGCGATTTTGGCCCTAGAGCGGCGCGATTTCTGCCGTCGCGGCGCTCTGGCCAGCACCAGCGATTCAGCGGCACGAGCGCCGCGACGGCAGAAATCGCGCCGCTCTAGGGCCAAAATCGCTGCATGTGAAACAGGCTTAAGGGTAGTGCCGAAATGCCGCGTCGGCAAAACAGCGACAGAACTCTGCGCCTGGTTGCAAAACGGGCCTCATCCAAGTGAAAGTATTGAAAACGGCGTCCCTTTTCGGCGTTCCAAAGGACAGAGCCAAAAGAGATCTTTGGGAGAAGAATCTGCAGCGATCGGACAAGCGTCTTGAAGAAACAAGTGCCGTCTGCGAGCATTTAAGTTGGTTGTTTTAAACCTCGTACAGTTTTAAAACAACCAACTTAAAAGCTTCTTACTCCTATAATCGAAAAGAGGAAATGGCTACGTCCCAGGCATGTCCAATGTTGTGAGTTCATGCTTATGCAGGATATTTTTTTATTCTTAACAGAACTTTACAGAATTAATTAAAAGGAGGTAGTAGATACGTGTATGTCGTCTGCACTGTACATCCGTAGATCTCGGCGGACCCTACATGGGTGAATAACCGTCGCAATATTTTGATTACTTAGCCGAATATGGTAATTAACTTTTTAATGAACGGTTTAATGGGCCATGTTGCAATTGCAGCTTTAAAGGGAGCCATTATTAAAGGCCAACCCAATTTAGAAAGTTCGCGAACAAACAACGAGCTTTGAGATATTCATCGCTAAAATTTTGCCTTTCTTCGATTAATTAAAAAACCGCGCGCTGAAAGCGCGAATGAGGTTGTGCTGATATTGATGCGTAGAAGAATGACACAGTAGTTTTTGTCCCCTCGTCACTAACTCAACAGCGTGTCTTCGGTGGACTCGCCGGCGCCACACATCAAGACGACTAAGTCACTGTTCTACGTATTATTTTCATAACGCGGTTTCTGAATCAAGCGAAGAAAGGCAAACTTTTACGATAAATTTCGCGAACCTCGTTGCCTTTTCGCGAATTGTCGAAATTGTGTTTGCCCTTAACAATGACTCCTTTTAAAACTGCAATTGCACCATGGCCAATTAAGCCGTTAATAAACAAGTTAACTAACAGATTTTGGTTAATTGTTAAACATTGCAACGGTTATTCACCCATTTATTGTCCACCGAGCCCTACAGATATAACGAAAGACGGCATCCACATATCTGCCACAACCTTTTTTTTTGTAAATATGTAAAGTTCTGTAAAAAATAAAACAAAAACACCCTGTATGTCTGCGTGAACCAGATATGCCCCCTGTGGAACCATGGGTCTTTCCCTTCGAATACCCAGCTCAGGCGAGACTTACTTGGTTGTCAGAAAGCAGCTGTCGGTTAAATGTATTGCTATGAGCGTGTGGGTTTCAGATGGTTTACCCTGAAGAGGATAATGCGCTGCATATTGTAACCATGTATGCGCTGCACATTGTAACCATTATTTCAAGGCCGTGCTGTAAACTATTACAACTTTTTCCTTGCCTGATCTACAAATGCTCATGTTTTCTGCTCAAAATGATGTGAAATAGTTGCTTGTTTTCTTTGAATGTTTAAAGCATTACTTCTTCAGCCAACGTTGTCTCAGTTTTTGGACTTAAGTTCAATGTTAAAACGCGTGATAAAAATTGCCACGGCTTATAAGCCATTTCTTACAAGTGAATGTCGGGGGGTCCTCGGATGGTCGTGGCAGCCATGAAGAAATAAAAGATTCTCACCCCTTTGCGACCCTCGCTTGGGTGGTTCGTCGCATAAATGAACACAAGAATGAGTGACAAGTGAAGCGAGCTGATTAAGGTCAAAAAAAAAAAGACGGGCAGAAAAGAAGACAGAGAAGCTAACCTGGGGTATTAAAAACTAGTGCATGAAAATATCCGTCAAACCGGTTATCCGGTTAAACCGGAGGAGAGAGAATCCGGTTTTGAAAGCCGGTTATCCGGTTCACCGGATTTTCGAATACGAATATCCGGTTTGGCAAACCGGTGGTCCGGTTAATTGGTTATTCGGTTTTATTTTATGTATCGTGATGACCAGTACATGAAACAGCATTTCGCGCCCTGTATTTATGGTAAATAAAAACTAAGCAGATAGATTCTTTTTGTTGCGTTAGCATTCTTTAGTCCCCCCCTCCCCCTTCCCCCCCCCCCCCCCCCCCGATTTCGCGGAGCTTTCCGGCCTCTTAAATTCGCAGTTACCCCGCTAAATTCAGGGGGACAATTGTCGCCCCATGACCTATACACGAATTCAGTTTCCCCGCCATAATTAGTGGAAAGTTTGAACCCCCAGATTTATATATTAATTCAGATTCCCCGCCAAATTTGGTGGGAAATTTTATGTAACTTGACCTGACGTCACAGGATTTAGAAACCAATTCAGTTTCCTTGCTAAATTTAGTGGAAAAATTGGTATCACATGACTTATACACCTATTCATTTTACCCGCTAAAATTGGCAGAAAATTTGATGTCTCGTGACCTGACGTCACGGGACCTACAAACTAAATCAGTTTCCTGGCTAAGTTTAGCAAAAAATTTACGCCCCATGATTTATACAACAATTCAGTTTCCCCGCCAAATTTAGCGAGAAATCTGAATAGTCTGTAGGTCCCCCGACGTCAGGTCACGTGACAACAAGTTTCCTGGTAAATCTAGCGGGGGAACTGAATTGATGCATAGGTCACACGATGACGATTTTTCCGATAAATTTAGCTGGGAACCTGAATTTCTCCGAAAGCCACGTGACTTAATGTCATGAGACATCAATTTTCCCACCAAATATAGCGGGGAAACAGAATGAGTGCAAAGGTCACGGGACGTCAATTTTTCCGCCAAATTTAGCGGGGAATCTGAATAGTCTGTAGGTCTTACGACGCCAGGTCACGTGACAACAATATTTCCGGTAAATTTAGCGGGGAAACTAAATTTGTGCATTGGTAACGTGACGTAAATTTTTCTGCGAAATTTAGCGAGGAAGCTGAATTGAAGCATAGGTCACTTGACGTAAAACTTTCCGCCAAATTTAGTGGGGTTCCTGAATTCGTAGGTCCCGTGATGTCAGGTCACATACATTAAGTTTCCCGTCAAACTTAGCGGGGAAGCTTTATTTATGTTTACGCTCACGCCGTTGCGAAACTGGGGCACGGGTCACGAAGAGCTGCCACCGCTGTAAAAGATGTTCTTTTTTTTCCACCGGAGACCAAGATCAAGCTTTTGAGTACTGACATGAGAATAACCATCCTGTCCAAAATGCAACACTTATTTTCTCTTTTTAGTCCCGTTGATTTTCAAAACATGAGGACACAACAGGGAAACCCAAAAGGCGTAAAGCTAATGGGCTAAATAATTAATGACCGAACAATCTCGATTCCAATAATGAATATTGAATAATCGAATATTCGGATAATTTGAGAACCGAATAACTGAGAAGCTTATTCGGTTATTCGAATATCCGGTTATCCGGCTTTCAACTTCGAATAATTCGTTAATTCGAATAACCGGATAACCGGTTATCTTCAAAACCGGTTTCTACTGCTGGCACTATTAAAAACATACTAAAACAATCTCGGACTTTAGTATGTGCCGTTTCGTTCCATTATAAAATAAGATAGGAAAAAAAAAAAAAAGAAAACACTGCTTCCGAGTTTTAGGTATCCGTTTCAAATATCTAATGTTCGGCCTTTGCGACCAAGTAAATGGGCATTTCATTTAAAAAGATCACCATCCGACAAACCGAAAGTCGCAGCTAATTCTACGCTGAAACAACTTGCAATCCGCTTCTTTAAAGTCGCAATGGTTTTTATGTAAAGGAAGGGTAATGTAGCTTGTACCGTCCAATACATTGAAGCATCATGTTGCTAACCATCGTGCCGCAACGTAATTGATGCCGCGGTACGACCGCTGGCAGGTCGTAGCTGTATCAGAAATCCTATGTGCACTCCACCAAAGCGGCACCAAAGATTCATATTTTCGCGCGTGCAGCCGCGCATGCGCACACCTTCTGGATAACTCGCCGGTGTCGACACCTGTCGCGATCAATACCACGCGCTTCAGGCGAGCCCCTCCGGTCCCAACACTACCCAAGTATTCTAGTACACTGTAGTTCCCGAAAACTGTGATCAAGATAGTACGTATAGACCTTTCCAATGTTTACAAAATCACAGTACAGCGTGCGATCTTCACAGTCCAGCACGTGCGTGTTCGTCGCTTCGGAAAGCGAGCAAAGCACGCGCCATACGCACGAACGCTCAAAATGGCACCGGCCACAAGCTCGTTAAACTGCTGCTGCCGATGATGATAATCATTGTCTAGGAGAAGAGGGTACGTATTGCCATTTTGCGGACACGTGCGGCAGGCGTGCCGGAGCGTTGTGGAACGCCTGTGAAAGGAATCTCGCGGCGCGACACCGTAACGACTATTCGGAAATTATTCGAAAAATATTCGAAACTTTTGAAAATTATTATTCGATTCGATTAACGAATCGAATAGGGTAATATTCGATTCGTTATTTGAAAATGGCGAATATTCGCACACCCCTAGCGCAATATGCCTCATTACGCGAAAATCCGGCGTCATCGGCGGCGTGACCGAGCGATGGTACCAAAAAATGGCCAACGGCGCAAAAACTAAAAAGACGTCAAAAATGCTCGGATTGACGTCAAACTTCCCAGGGAGGTTTCTGTAGACAAAGTAAATAAATGGCTTTGAAAATAAAATTTGGTACATTTCTGTCTGGGTGAGAATCGAACTCGCGCCTCCGGGGTCCGAGACCAGCACGCTTTCCCGACGCCACGGCGACTCCACTTTTTTTTCTTCTTTATTGCATGGGAAACAAAAACGGAAAGTCACAGCACACAAAAATATCGCACTACAAAAATATGTCCCTCATTTACCACTTCAGTTCTTTCATCTGTAACAATTTGTTAAACAATGGCACCCAGTCGGGCTTTGTGTCGCGACCTTCGTACACGCTGGTGACTTGTGCTATCAGTTGAATGAAATAACAGTGCACAGACTTCGGGGTCTGAACAGCATTTCGCACGTCCATTCGATATTTCCACATGCTGTATAAACTAAGGAGCATAATGAGGTCATACGGAACGGTGTCCCCTGGCATTACGGGTACAAAACTAATGGAATGTGGAGTAATATCTAGGTTTTTGCGTAAAGTTCGCTGCAACACATCCCCCCCAAAAAATAAAAAAATTGCGTCCCAGCAGTTGATAAAAATGTGCTCAACAGTCTCGGGCTCCTTACACAATAATCAGTTTACAGTCCATGGGACAAAGATACTTTTCTCCTGCAACCATACCTTGGTGGGTAAAATAGAACAATGTAATTTGAAAAATAATGTTTTGATCCTAGGAGGGATTCCCATCTTTTTTACACGACACAGTACATCGTGCGTGGGCTGATTTTCGTACAAGACTCGGTATATTGGCGTTGGGAAGAGAATATCAAAAATATCCCGTGTTAGTTTTTTTCTCGACACTGTTGCGAGGTACTCCCGAGAAAAACGGACTGCTAGAAAATTAAAGGCGTCAACAACCTCTTTCAGGTATCCCACCAGTCTTGGTGGGTGATAACGGTTGACACAACAAAAGTGGGGATAAAGGATGCCAGCTGGTTTTGGATGACCTCGCGAATAAAAGGGACATCCTGGTCTCTGAAAAAAAGAAATCGTGATACCAAATGCCTAACGAATAAGTGGGGCAGGCCCACACCACCGTCTGCGACTCTACGGAAAAGGTTTTCCCGTCGCATGGGCTCCCAAGTAGAAGTCCATATGAAAACCGCGAAGACACGGTGAAACTTTTGTATATTGCTCCTTGCACAGTGTAGAACTTGTAACACATACCAAAGCTTGGCAATCAAAAAAACGTTTCAGATAGTTGCTCTCGTAAAAATCGACACATCTCGGTGAATCCAGCGCTCGGGGCGCTTGTCGATATCTGCTGCCACTGTCGACCAATAGGTCGTGCTGTTTCTGTGGCTCTCCAGTGGAACACCGAGGTAGTTGCACGGAGTGCAGCTGCATTGGATGTCCTCGAAAACTTCGGGCGTGCTCGCCCACGTTCCGTGCCAGAAGCCCCTGCACTTTTGCAGGTTCACCGAGGCACCCGTGGCCTTGCAGAAAGTGTTCGTCAACCGTAAGGCGTGGCTTACACTCGTCTTATCGGTGCAGAAAAACGCAACGTCGTCCGCGTAAGCCAAGACTTTGGTTTCAACGCTGTGCAAGGTATATCCTCTGACATCTGAACTTTGGATTGTGCTCTGACACAGTGGTTCGAGGTACAGAGGAAAAAAAAGGGGGGGACAGCGGGCACCCTTGCCTCACAGAAGACTGGACTGGTATACTTTCCGTCACGTTATTGTTTAGTACCAAACTCGTATAGCAGTTGGTGTATGACATCTTAACGCCTCGTAATATTATCTTCCCAACACCTACATGCAACAATATTTTGAAAACGACATCATGCTGAACGCGGTCAAACACTTTCTCTAAATCGATTTGCAACATTGCCACTTGGTCGCCTCTTCAAGACACACAGTCTAACACACTTCGGGCCACGTGAATATTGCTCTGGATTGCTCTACCCTTTATCCCACATGTTTGATGATCCCCAACTACTTCACAAATAATAGATTGCATTCTGTTTGCCAGTACCTTTGCAAATATCTTGTAGTCCACATTACACAATGCTATCGGGCGGTACCCTTTCACACAACGTCGTTGGTTGTTGTCCATTTCTTTTGGAATAAACACCATGTGTGCCCGCAGAAACGAAGGCGGAAGCGCGTTTGCCTTGTAGGCCTCTTGAAAAACTTCATGCAGCACGAGACAAATCTCGTCCTTGTGCACTTTATAAAACTCAGCGATTATCCCATCGGGTCCCGGTGTTTTTCCTTGTGGGAGAGCATCCACAGCATTTACAATTTCTTGCGCACTAATCGGTTCTTCGAGGGTTTCAGCACAGCCTTTACTCAGCCGCGGTAGTAACATTATCAATTTTGCAAGACCCTCGGTATCATCTGCGAATGCGGGACAGCTCAGCAGTGCTCAATAAAGACGCGTTCGATCTCCTCCTTATGAGTGACGATTCTGTTGCTGTGCTCTATCTCAAGTATTTCCTTACTCAGTGCGTGTCTCTTTTCATCTTCCAACGCCTTCTTTGTGGGTTGTTCTCCCAAGAGGAACTTCTCTGCCCTCAATCCGCACATCCGCGTCCGCGTACCGCTCCTGATAAAGACTGTCAAGCTGAGCTTTTATGTACTATATGTCCTTGGTTCCATGGCCAGAATTTTTGCATTCAAGCTCGTATAAAAGATGAAAGTCACGCTGGAGTTGCTTTTCTTTTTCGTGCTTGTAATAATTAAGCGTGCTTGCTCTTTTAATTGCGAACTGTCCCACCTCGCAAAAATGTGTTCCCCGTTTTGACCTGCTTGTCTAAGTAATTTTCGCGTTTCGGACACGAAAAACTCCTCTTTAAGTAGCTGAGAATTTAGCTTCCAAAGTTTCCAATTGATGCGCTTATGCTTCCTCTGTTTTTGTCCAATCGTTATCGCAACCATGCAGTGATCTGCGAATAACACAGGTTCCACAGTATAAGCAATTAAAAGTTGTATTAGTTCGATAGAACAATACAACCTGTCTAGTCGGGCATGCGACGCCCGTTGAAAGTGCGTAAACTGTATGAGTTGGGTTCCTGTTTAAAAATTGGCTGCGTCTAGTAAGCCTCCCTCTTCGACTACTTCGAGTAATAGTTGTTCACTTCTATCAAGATGGGGCCTGGTCGGCGTTCGGTCATTTAAGTCGCAAACACAATTGAAGTCTCCAAGGAGAACAACTAGTCTATCACACACCAAGTATGAGCGCAGGTGATTGAAAAAATAAACTCGAGAATTCACATCGTTTGGTGCATACACACAAATCACCCGCCACCTGCATTCCTGCACCCGAAAATCACTTATAACAAAGCGGCCCTGCAAGTCAACCGTCAGAACTAGTTCGCTTAACTGGACTGACTTTTTTTATAATCAAGAAACATCCTCCCGAAAGGCCGACAGCATGGCTGACACATACATCGTATTTGCTCAGAAAAAGTTGTAAGGCGCGGTCAACCTCTTCCTCATTCTCTAGCTTTGTCTCTTGTACTACTAAAAAGTTAATCTCCCTTTCTTCAAGTAGACGATGTAGCTGATTCTGCTTTTTCCTTGAATGAAAATCGCGTACATTTAAGCTGGCGAAGCGGAAACCGCCCATCGCTACTTAAGGGGGAGGCTTTTCCTGGACTTGCGGCGCAAGCGTCTTCGACGCGTTTAAGCGCTTACTTGCGTATGTGACCCCCGGTTCCAATTTCTTTCGCTTGACGTCGCTGACACCAGTTCCAATAGCGGCGTTTGTGTCCACTCCGTTCCCCCGACCCTCGGGAAGGGGACCTGCTTGCTTGGTCTACCCTTGGTCTAGCTCGCCCAGCTCCGAAAGTGCAGCAGCACTATCGCAGTCACTGCCTTGCTCCATGGAAAGATCATCCCCAGTCTGCGATGACACAGGTATGGCTCCTGGGTCCTGTGGCTGGTGGTCGCTGGTTGCTCCAGTCTCGCCTGGTGCGGAGGGCAGACTGTCGGCAAGGCCGCCCGTGGACGCCCCCACTTCGCCGTTGGCTCCCACTACTTCGGACACGTCCATGAACTGGTCGAGATTCGATTCGGCATCCTCATCACCACGCCTCAGCACCGTAGCATAGGTCGCATAGCATTCGTTGTCTTCGTGACCAAACTTGTTGCACTTCGTACATTTTGGTGCGCGGCACTGTTTCCGGATGTGGCCTACTTTTTTGCACCGTAGGCAAAGCGGTGGTCTTCCAGGCACGATGGCCAGAGATTGCACCCCATATACCTTGATCATATGGGGCAGGTCGGAAGTGTTGACGGCGTCGTGCAGCGTCATGCTGTCATCTCTGTTCATGGTTTCCAAGTGTTCCATTCCCGGGACTCGCCATTTCTCCCTAACAATGTTACGAACTTTACCAAAAGGCTCGAGAGCTTCCACCACACGCCTGTCCTCCAGATAAGTTGGGAGCCAAAGTAGCCTTACCCTAATGTCCTTTGCGTTGGGATCCAGCACCAGACACTTCTGCCCCTTGACCGAGAGTTGTCCAATCCTTTTCATCTTTTCTGTGGCGGCCATTCTTGCGAGGGTAATCATCTATATGTGGCTCATTTGGAATTGTCCAATTGAAACCACGTCCGTCATGTCCACGATGTCCTTCAGTCCGTCTCGAAAATCCACAGCATGGTACGGTCTTCTCATCAAGTCCGCGTGCAAAAACACGGAATTCAGACACATTTTTTTTTCTTTATTTGTGTTGCCCCGTTTCCCGTCCGGGAAACGGGGCAACACCACCCGATACTCATCGCTACTGCTCGCTGCAGCGTCAATGCTTCCTCGGCCCGCGTGGGCCGATAACGCGCCGTTATCGGAGCGCATCATGGTCCGTCCGCCCTCGTCGAAAGCCGAAAGCGAACTCCCCCCACGGCGACTCCACGGTTCTAGTTGACTAAAGGTGTGCCTACTGATCTTTTCGCATCTCCACGGGTAAGCAGTCTGAAGTATCTCTGCCAATTTTTTTTTTAAACCCGGGTTCCTCCATTACAGGAATTGCTATCGAGTGTACATGCCACGCGTTAAGCCAGTCGCTAAACTAACCGATGATGAGTGCCGAGAGCGTAAACGCCACACATTTCAAGTGCAACACAATTGCCCAACATTGTGGTAAGCTTTTTTTTATAATATTTGCGTTTTTTTTTTAATTTTTACTTGAGGCTTTTAGTTAGCACAATTTTATGTTTAGTACCTCCGCGCATTACAAGCATACGCGCAAAGAACGTTTGGTTTCAGTGTCTGAAAGCTTACATCCGCCTGTGTTGTAAGCAGTCACACCCAGACCAAATATGAAATTTACACTACACTATACACACGAGCGTGTGCGTTCATCGCCACCTATAGAATAATCAAAGCCTGCGTGCATACCCCTCTTCCTCCATGAACGCCATCGCGGTCGGCTGACGCCCGCTCAGCCACTGGACCCGAGCCAGCCTGACGCCGAGCGTCCTTCGACGCGTTGATTGGACGCGAGGCCCAGCCGAACGCTGACGCACCACTTGTATCCAATCTGTGTCTTCGTTCGATATCACTGGCATGACGTCAGAATTCGTGTGAACGGGAAGGCTCGGAGCGCGTGGAGCAAAACCGATTGCGCTACGGAACCCAGGAATTCTTGGGTCGATTCTCACCCCTGCCCGTTTCGATCTGGATGAGCATCGTATAGACCAACTCAACTCTTTGATGTCACGCCACTGCGCACGCGCAGACGCTTCACTCTACCCAAATTTGGTTTCTGCGCACGCGCAATGCCCAGACCTGGTGTAGGCAAAGCGGGCTTGTTTGTAAACGGTGCCTTGGTGTATACTGGCGTGCGGTCGTGTATCCCTAGTGCATGATGCACGTTAGAGACTCCCAGGCTAGCGGTTGCACTGCATCAGCTAAATTTCTCCTCGGTACAGCTGAGAGACAAGTCGCCCTTTGAGCCTGGTTAACTTCCGGCTGTTTAAACATACATATACAACACAATTACTTTCCTTTTAGCGCACAGACTTCGGTTATTATAGGTGATGTTGGTATACGCTGCGGCTCTGTGCAAGCTCTTCGAGAAAGACTGCGGAAACGCAAACTTTGCAAGCGGAGACAGGAAGAAACCTTACGCTCTGCACAACTACTTCGGCCAAATGGACAATATATGAACGTAGTACACACTTTAGCGTGCAACCAACGTGGGCATGCAAATTTAATGGATCGGCATCCATTTCCTTAGAAATTCGCGGGTAAGGCGTATAATGGTTCTTTCATGTTAACGAGCTTTATCTCCCCGCCGTACTTTATAGCACGCCCCTGGCGATTTAAGTGATTTCTTTAAAAAAACGCCAAAGGTTTGCAAAGCCTGTACCACATTATATTCGTGGACGGGATTTACAGACAAACAATCCTCGGCATTTTCTTTTCATTCCATGATACAGATGGCAGGCGTCTTGAAAACAGTTCCGAAGGAACTTCTACGCCTTAGCAATTATTAGGTATATAGTATATACGCATATAACCTTAGCTACGTATTTTTTTATTGTTGTTTTATTTGAGAAAACGATCGTCTTTTAGGAAAAAAAAACTCCAATGGTATAATTAGGAAAAACAATAAATTATTACGCCGGAATAGACTTTTGGCTCAATTACCCAAGCACGATGTACGAGTAATTAGGAAGGTCTGCGCCAACGTTGGCCCGCGCCTTCCTCCAAACGTCATCCCTTGTGGAGCCACGCAACACTGTCAGAACGCCGAGCTATGTTTGGAATGATTAGTGGATAGTCGCAAAGTGAGCTGCCTTTGTCTTCACTGCGCTCGTCGATCGCGTTAGAACGCTGATCGCCGGAGCCCGGCTTTGGACTGGGATTTAGCACGTGTGTGGACTAGGATTTTTGTGAACAGTAGAAACGTCTACACTCACTAACCCTTCCAACCAGAGCTCGACGTCCTGACGTCCCCGCGCGCTCCCGTCACCCCTCCCCTCAGTTCCTGTCCTCACAGCTTGCGTCACCTTCGCCGCCAGCGCGTCGTGCAGCGTCTCACAACGAGCGCGACTCTATAGCAGACGGCGACGCCAAGACGGACGCGCATCTGCCGCTTTGCGGCGACGCTCGTTGAGCTTCGGGGTGTTTGCCGCTAGGGGCGGGTCGGGGGATCCACGAAGGATGATGTCATGCGGAGGACTCGTCTCTTAGGTGGTATCGGCTGGCGTCTCCTGCAAAACAAATCACATTTTCACGCGCGTGTATCAACGCCTCTTTTTGGTCATTTACTTCGAAGCTTTTGTACAGATAAGACGAGCGGTGCAGCGCGTGTACCTATACGTTCCCAGCGTATACTGCTTGATTGTTGGATAATTTGGCTAAAGGTTTATTGATCAATTCAATTCAATGTTTATTTAATGAGATGAAGATTTTAGCCCCGAGTCCCCCAAATATAAAAAAAAAAACTATCAAAATAAAAATACCGAAACTGAACGGTATGAAAGTTAACGCAAAAGTTTCAAACTGTGGTGGGGATTTCGAAAACATAAATTTCGAGAGGTCCGAAATCAGAATGCCAAATTGTTAAAACCCCGTGTTATTAAAACGTCACGCAGATCCGTCGAAAATAAACGAGTCCGTCATCTGTATACTATACGCCGTCATCATATTCACTAAGCACTGCACAATGTCACTCTCGGTACTGGCATCCTGTGTGGCGTCATGGGCTTTTATCACTCACTATCCCTAATTAATATCGTAACGTTGACACCCAATATGTCGCCGCGCTATAAACGGCTACTTTGGCTATTGCAGCATGCAACGGACATTTTCTTCAATGTGCACTGTGCATCAGAAATTCTACGAATGCACGTTGCAGTTGAACGGTCGTTCGCCTCAAAACCGGCAAAATTGGGGATCGATTTCGAGCATCTTCGAGTTCGATCCTGCGCGTGCACTCCCCGCATGGATTGTCTCGCTTGCTGGACGCGATGGAAGCTGTCGGGGCATTTCCGACCACCAACGAACGGGCCGGAGTTGGCTTCTCTGGCAACATGTGAAGAACAAAAACAAAAATAAAAATGTATTCCGGGTCATGAGGTTTTTGAATCAGTTAATTGTTTCCACGTTGCACATAACAAAGTGAGTTTGTTTTTTAGTAGAATGCGAACACAGCCAACCACTGGAAACAATAGAAAGATCAGCGAATGACAAAACGTAAAGTCCGGTTAGACAAAAAAAAAATTAACGTGCACAGGGAAAATGAACAATCGAAACGTCATGCTCCTTTGTTCATGCGCAATTTCTTTTTTTTTTTTTTTCACATCTAGTTATATTAAAAGCCGTCATTCGCTGGGATCCTTTCACGTTCGCTGTGATTTACTGCGTCGTACGTTCTTCAGAAAAAAGAAACTTACGGACCTTTCTTTATTTTTTTAGAGTGCAAGAGTTTTATAAAATAGATCGTTCTTCCTAAAAGCATCGCTACACTTAAGGCTGCTTGGATGTTTTATCCGCCTAATATTGGAAGCGTGCATTCGTAAAGTCGCTTCTGTGCGATGCAAGTTAAATGGTAAGCAGCCGTACTGCACTGGCGATACTACCCCTAACAGCACGTGGACTCAAGTCGATAAAGGTCGAGGCAGAACTTCAAAACCTGTAAAAATACAAATCATCTCACTCGTTCCTCTAGCAGCAACGTGGTACACACTTACACCTTTAAGAGCAATTTCACTGTAGACTGAATTCGCGGAACTTGGATACCTTTTTTTTAATTCTGTTGTCGTGGCAATGTCGATGAAACAGTGCAGTACGCAACCAAATATTTGCTAGTCTGTGCTGATATCGCACTCTTCGTGGGCTGCGTTTCCACCGTCTCCTAGACCGACTCCAATACCGGCACCCGTGTTAACGTGCAAATGGTTACTAAGCCATCGCTCTTGATAAACAAGTTTTCTCGTAGGCAATCAAAACCGTATACTGAAGCTAACTGCCCAAATTAATTTGGATGACACCGAGGACCTCGTAAACTTAATCGACCGCTTTTTTATGTAGAAAATTATGGGAGGTTCTCTCATTTTCGTCTGCTGTTCTTCGAGCACCAAATAGAGGGGCTGATATCTCAACTGTGGAGTAATTGTGTAGCTTCCCGGAGCTACAAAGTTACTCCATTTAGTTCTAGTTACGCCAAATTTATTTTTTTAGTAGTACCGCACCTACAAAGACACTGGTCACCGTCTTATTGAGTCGCGACTAAATAAAATGCAAACCCCAATAAAAATATTTTAAGAAACACGGCCTTGGAAGACAACATATTATTCAATATGATTATAATTATTGTTACTATGTAAATCGAAACACATTTTTCGTTCAAATGCCTGGCGATATGTTTATAGCGCGGCACTCGTTGATACCCTTCGCTGGCGAGAAAATGTGGACAGACCAGAGTGAAACCCCTGAAACGCCGGAGAATCTGTCCACAGTTCTCCGGCCTTCGAGAGGGCCTGATGAGCACACCATGAAACAGTAGCTTTTCGAAACCTCTGTTAAATTATCTGACACTTCACTCGTGACCCCTGAGCAAAATGCGACACTGCTAAAGTTGAAAGAAAGAAAGAGAGAGAGAGAGAGAGAGAGAGCGAGTGTGTGTGTGTGCTTTCATTGATCGCATGCGTAGAACGCATACCACGTGTCAGCGAACTGTAGGCAGCAGAACTTTACTATACTCGTTTGGCACCCCAAGAGAATAGGAAGTTTTGCGTATTGTTTATACGCCGCGCAAAGTAGTTTCTACAAGATTAGGTTGTCGGAAGAAAAAGTGATGCTTTTGGCGTTTGAAATGTATGCGTCTTGCTAAAATGCACCTACATATATCTTAATCCTCTACATAGAGATGGAAATTTCTAACCCTGCGCGAGGAGCCGGACTTCGTTTTAGTACGGTTCGTGAGGCGAAAACGAGTATAGATCGGTTTGTTCTCTGCCTATTTCTTCTGGCATTCCCCTTCCTGCCAGGCTAAGACGTGAATGCCCTACCCAGGGTGGAGACTAAAAATCAAGACGATAAAAATCGTGATATATATCACACCGATTTAGCCATAATGATTTAAATCAGACACTTTCCCCTAAAACAATCTCGAAAATATTTTCCATTTTACCGTTTGTCAATCATAGTATGCTTTTCATGGGGATTTATGTTTTAAGGAAAAAAAGAAAACAAGGAAGACATATCCGGTTGCCATTTTTAAGAACACATCTAGTGACAAAAATCACTCTTTTCTAGCAAAAGTGACTGAAACGACTTAGACCTGATTTAACTCAAAATAATTTTTTTATAATGATTTCTTTTTTTTTTTTGGCCCTGCACCTCCCCTACAAGATTCCGGTAGACGTGGTATTTTTTACTTATTCATGAAATACAGAAGCAAACCTTACCTTAGGCTATTATAAGTAAGTAATGTGATGTATGGAAGATGTTTATTGTTGTGGTTGGAAGTCGTATGAAAGTGACCAGCGAAAAGTTAGTATGTGCCAAGACGAGTAGGCGTCCTCTCTGGATCATTTCTCCGAGTGAGACAAACGTTTCATTTTGTTATATAACCGCGATAGCTTTTTGAGGTACGAAAGCGTTCATAAGAAAGTCAACTTTGTATTTGAATAAATTTCAGTTTTTGTTTTTTCTAATTTAGGACCGATTAGGAAAGTTGTGCGAATAGTAACTTTACAAGGGGCGTTCATGAAGTTCGTATTATCGGCACAAAAATTGAAAAAAAAACGGAACAAACAGGCATTAATATGACCGCGCGTCCCTCTAGTTTCCGCACAGTATAAACATCGCATGCTATAGTAGCTCGGAACGCCAATAGGGAGTCGAAACAAAACTGGCACCGGCCGTCGGTGCCAAGCACATTGAGTGATCCGTTTTTTCATTTGAAGGGAAGAAATGCCAAGGATATTCATTCCAATCTGGGAGCGTTGTTCGGGGACAACACCCCAGTTAATGACACTTTGGTTAAATGGCGCAGAAGCTTCCAGTGTGACCAAATAAGAGAAAAGCATTTCAAGGACGGCGACCAAGTGATTGCTGAAGTGGAGCGATTCCTGAACCCTCAAAACGGGGAGTTCTATAACAATGGCCTCCGGCATGTGGTGCATCGCTAGAAAAAGTGGGTCACTTTTGGTGACGAATATGTAGAGAAAGTCTCAACTCCTACTCGAGTTTGATTGCTGAATCTCTATTCCTTCGTGACAATAATACGAACTTTATGAACGCCCCTCGTAAAAAAAAAAAAAAAAGACAGAGCTCTGATTTCAAAGCTAGCTCTTCTATACGGCGAGCAAGTGTTTTAAAATGCGTCTTTTGCGCATCGGAACGCATCGGCACGCGCGATGACGAAGCAGCCAAGCGCGCACCATCATTGGTTGACGCTGGGGGTAAACCAAAGCACGTGGGCGCCTTTGGGGGTAAACGAACGCACTAGGTTAGCAAGGAGCGGACGAACTTGCACGCCGTTTAATCTCTGATACGTAGATTTTTAATGCAAAGCATTAACTGTCTCATGGAGCGAGCTGACGTCATCAGTCTGAAGCGCGAAAACGGCAGTAGTTTCCTTCTGTTCCATTGGCTGGCGCGCGTCGAAGGGGCTCCCATCGGCCGCTGCGCTCGTCAGTTTCCACGACCGCTCACCCCATGGCGCTGCGTATCCATCAGCGCGGAGCGTCCAAGGTCACCAGGGGAGCACACGCGCCGACTGGCGACTAAAAATACGCAGCAGACGAAAAAGGGAACGGACGAGCGGCTTGCATGCTTTCGCATTCACAACTCATAAGGAATGCTTAGGTGTACCTCGATCTTTTTTTTTAACCACTTTGTTGCACATTTATTTATTTTAGCAGGCACAAGTGTTCTATTCCACGGTAAAATCCTCTAGAATCTCCCGTAATGAACGGGGTTCGATCCACGCTCAAACACATCTCGGCTTTTTTTTTTTTTTTCTGCACTTTTCTGGAAATTTTTAGCCCAATCTCGGCTGCCATCCAGACATCTGGTTCGGAACATTCCTGAAAGTACCGCGCCTGTATAAAAGTAATGGTAACGCGCGCTGCTTCGGACAAGCCGCATTAAACCATTATTTACAGTTTTGCTTTCGTCTGCTCGGTTTTACTCGTGACAAAATAAGATATAAATAAGAATGTAAACATTTTTATTTGTAGAACTGTTGGCTCGAGTTTTCTTTTCTTTTCTTTTTTAAGAACAGTGTCGTTTCAATTTGGGGCTTAGAATGGACCTCTTGGCGAATATGTGCTGCCACCTAGACACGCGAATCGGTTCGAGACTAGGTGACTGGAAAACAACGCGCGCCCAAGGCCTCTCCCACCCGTTCCACACCCAAAACGTCAGCTACATCCTGTTCACCCATTGAGGCGATGTGACCTAGATACGGCTCCCTCCCCCAAGCTCACCTTTGTCCCCATCGTGCGTAATCTTCCGCCCCGAGGTCGACACAACGAAACCGACGAAACCGCTCAAAGGCGAGAAATGCAAGATGGCGGATTGTTTGGAACTAGATACTCTCGAACCCAGGCGCATGAAATACTCCGCGCATGCGCACCTCGTATTTCTAAAAAAGGTCCATTCTGTCATTGGTGATACACGTGGCAAGAAATAGTCAAAGGGGAATTATGTTGTTTGGAGAATTGGTTAAATATTATCTATGAAAGTCAACGCATCTGGTTAAACCGTTAATTAATCGATTAAAGTGTAGAGATTAACCGAGTTAAAATTTTTAATCGATGATCTCTAGATATTCCAAATTTCTGCGTACAAAGGACTGTGTGGCTACCCCCCTCCCCCCCCCCCCCCCCCCCCCACGCACAGACACATACACAACCAAATTCACGCTGTTAGCGAGCCGCATCATCGTCACGACGCTGTTCCCGCGCCCGCTGGAAGCACCGAGTCAACGCCAGCCGCTCATATTCGAGATTGTCGACAATAGCAATTTCCGCGCGGTAGCCTTGACGGGAAGAGGAAAGTTCTGTCACAGGGAACCCAGGATTTGACACGAAGATCCGATCATGGTGGCGTCGTGGCCGTCCTGGAATGTCGTTTAAAGCTGGTCGTTCGAACTCGAAACCACTGACCCGGCATCGAGGGACCGCAGAGCGTGCCGTGACCTCGTGCAAGCGCACGTTAGAGCGAGCCGTAGCCGAACGGCCGTCTTTATAACTCCCCCCCCCCCCCAAACACACACAAAAACAAACATTTTTTGAATACTTGGATTTCAGACTCCACTGTACGCTATTTATTGTCTCCAAACTCAAAGTAGCTATTGAGAAAGCCATAAATAAAGATGATGCCGAAGCCAACATTCGAATTTCCGCGCGCTCTCAGTGAATGAGCTTCCAAGCATTGTTTTTTCTCACCATCAAACGTCTTCTAACCAGTTGGTAACATGGTTTACTGCCCACTTTGTGCCGTTTCTGTCGTCACACTTTGGTGTTGCCAGTAGGGGTTCTATGTTTGAGGAATAGGATGAGAACAAAATTCGAAAATTCAATACCTTCGCGATTTTTTTTTTTTCACACAATACTTTGGGGATTGGAACAGCCGTGTCTATCAGTGTGTTGAGCCAATTTTGAGGCAAATGAGCGACCACAAAAATCGCTGAGAGGCATCGACTGCCCAATGGCACACTTACACTTGCGGATTCGCGGGCGGACCTGCGCGGGCGGAAAGTGGATTTTGGAGTGGGGTAGCGAAATAGGCTCGTCGCTGGCGGAAAATCTCGATCAGTACGGGACCCATATCTAGCTTTTCCGCCAACGACGAGTCGATTTCGCCTCCCGGCTCCGAAATCCTCCAATAGCCCTGGGCGATGTTGTTGTGGTTGTTGTTGTTGTTGTATTTTTATTTGTTGATGTGAAATTGATTGAACTGGTTTGGAAAAGTTCATTTCTGTCAATAACGTTTTGTTCAATTTTTGTAACCAGCATTAGAAACAAGGAACACGAGATGCACCATTGAATAGACATATCGCTAAATTACTCAAGCATCAAGGAAAATGCTGGGAATGTAGGTCCACGCACCGCACGCGCTCGCCTTCCCCGTATAAAATATCAGAAGTAAATAACCAAAGTAGGTTGTTGACGAAAGCGCGTGCAAGATGCCATTTGTTTTATGCTTTTCCTTGAGAACAGTTTCTGCCGCATACGCCAGTACGTGCTGCGCGTAGACTCCTACATTCCAAGCATTGTCTTTTACGCTTGAGTTAAGGCCGGTTCAGACACTTGCGTTTGAGTGCGTTTGACTGCGTTGCGTCGAGTACCGAAAGCGAGTCACCGGCACATCTGTGCTTCGTATGAAGCGTGGAATCCAATTTAAGGAATCATCTTGGCACGCGATATAAGCAGCAGGGATGTCCTGGTTTCTCGCTGCCGCAACGCAGTCAAACGCACTCAAACGCAGTCAACCGCAACTGTCTGAACCAGGCTTTATTTAGCAACAGGTCTATTACTGAGAAGGCGATACTGCATTTGCAGAGAACTTCTTCAAACTTATATAAATAGCGACCTTAACCTTGGAACGTCCAAACTAATTACCTGCTTACTCCTGACCTTGTGAACATCCATGCATGTCTTGGGAATTTCGAAAACTGCTGGAATTCGATTGTTATTAAAATTTTCAAATTACAGGGTGTCTCAAATAGAGGCCAGGCTCTTTAAACCGACCGCAAAAATCGGTTTCTTAACCTATCGCGCTACGATTTTGTGCAACGTTGCCCACAGGTGGTGCATTTTTCTATAAAATTTGCAAAGAGTAAACTTGTCCGAGGAAAAAATAAAAAACCAAAAAGTGTTAACTCCTATGAAAACGCAGCGAAGTCACCGGTCTTCAAACAATAGTGCGCCCTATTCTTTGAAGACCGGTGACTTCGTTGTGTTTCCATATGAGTTAAGCCTTTTCTTTTTTTACTTTTTCCTCTGGTAAGTTCGCTCTTTGCAAATTTTATAGAAAAAAATGCACCACTTGTGGGCAACGCTGCACAAAATCGTAGCGCGACAGATTAAGAAACCAATTTTTACGGTCGATTTAAATAGCCTGGCTGCTAATTGAGACACCCTGTATTTAAAATCAGGAAGCGAGGGCTAATAATAAAAAATGAGGAGAAAGAAAAAAAAAAGATCAAGGAGTGAAAAAAATTACAAGATCCATTGGTACATTTTTAGGGAATGCGTTAGCATCAACCTTCGGAAACGCCACGCACGTCCCCCTTCAGGAATCGCTAACGCTGACCCCTTCACTTTTCTGTTTTTGCTTTCTCGTTTGGCTTTCTCTTGCTTCCTCTATATTTTGCTGTCTCTTTTTGTCCTCGTTACAGGGTCAGTGTTAATGTTTCTCAAAGGGGGACGTGTGTGACGTTTCCCAAGTGTCATGCTAATGCATTCCTTAAGAATCCACCAATGAATCTTCCTGTATTTTTTTTAACGCCTTCTCTGTACTTTGCCTGTCAGAGTACGTCGACGCCCTCGGATACGGTCATCCATGTCACTCGTGGAAAGAACCTCATCCATATCACTCGTGGAGGGAACAGCATTCATCGTTTTAACTACACACACACATCACAGCCCACGCACCGCTACTACGGAAACCCAGAGCTAAGAACAACCGGCGACAGCAGAGCGGCGAATGAGCACGCCGGATTCTACCACGTCGCGGCGTGTCCCCCTCTCTGGCTTCGTGCCAGCTGTGCCCGTGACATTGACGACAACGAAGAGGTTCGTTTTAACGAAAACCCGGTGGCGTCTGTCAGTTTGTCGGCGCCGGAGAGAGAGGGAGATCCTGACGAGTGCTGACGTCAACGCATCGGACCAATGGGAGCGTCGCACGCGTCACCCTCTCAACCTCCTTATCCCACTCTCCCCGGCGTTGAGAAACGAAAGACACCGCCGGGTTTTCGACAAAACAAACGTTCTAATGCTGACGCATTAAAACAAATTCCCAGTGGATGAACCGATGATTTTGTGATGATTTCCATGCAGTCAAGGATGCAAACAGTGTCTTTCGTGTAATCACATTAAAGCGATAGCACAAATCTATGCTACCAAATTAAGAACATGTTATATTTTTAGAGAAAGTTGCGCGTTCTCGTTTGCTGGCACGTGAATAACCTTTTTCTTTTTGATGCTGAACCGAGACATCAATCAGATTTAGAAAGAATTTGGTTCGGAGCTCCTACGGAAGATCTGTGTCGTCATTTTTCATAAGGAAAGCTCACTTATTCGTTGTTCCGCTAAGCATTTGCGCCCCAACTCACACACACACACACACGCGCGCGCGCACGTACGCACGCACGAACATGCATGAACACGCATGAACACGCACATGCATGAATATGCACATACACGCATACACACATGTGTGCATGCACGCGCGCACACGCACATAAAGTTACCCGCTCGATATACTCTAAAATGAGTGCTACCGAGCGGCGCGGAACGCGAGGCGGCGTCGAGAAACCTGTCCCGCTCGTTGGGAAGCCGAGATCACTCTCCCAACCGCGGCGAAATGTTTATCGGCTGAGCACAGCCGCGCCTTTTGCTGATATAAGAGGCTTGGATTTGTGGCATTCGAGATTGATCAGATTGCGGGCCTTTTGAATGGATTCAGCGCTTTCCGGGACGTTTCACCGAGGGCTTGATTTTCTACCGCTCGTTCTGGGCCGCCCCTTGAAATTGTCGGTTTTCACCGCACAGGCCCGAGGTACAGAAAAGCGCGCGTAAGATTGTGTGTGGGCAGAACACACTAAGAATTCGATTGTGATTCCATTTAATTTCAACGTCGACCGGCGCTTCCGTCAAAAATGAGTTTCCTTGTGTGCTCTGCTGCAGCTCAACTAAATTACAAAGGAAAAAAAAAAGCTACAGAAAGTAAACATAGTACCGGTTAGTCGTAATATTCCTTTGATTCAAAGATCAGTTGCCCCTTGTACAAGTTGGTTGCCTCAACGAAGACGTTCAAAAATCCTTAAAAATAGGGTGGCTAAGAAAAAAAAAATATTTAGAGGAACAAACTGCCAGTCGTGGATTGCAATAACTAATTAACTAGATACTTAAGTAAAGTGACTAATTAACGTTTTAATTAGGGAAATAAACATATGGTTCCATTTATAAGCTTGCTAAGCATCATCGAAAACCACTAAATCAACTAATTTTAGAAATATATAAGGTATGTAGAGCATTTTGCGGCGTTCCGAAAAAATTGTCAGTTCGGACGCGTTGTTCCGGTGGCCCTCCCCCACGTGGCCCAGGTGTCCAGCTATCGCCTGGCCTCCCCTAATAATTGGGGTTGTGTGGATATTTACACAGCGTGTAGTTGGTCAGCCATTTCAAAGTTGCGACGAGTCACTCGCTGTCGATGAGCAATTCAGCCAGTGCGGTAGAACCGCTAGCCTGGGGTCTTTAACGTGCACCACGCAGTAGTGATACACGACCGCACGCCGGTACGATGCTCATCCAGATCGAAACGGGCTGGGGTGGGGATGGAGCCCAGAATCCCAGGGTTGTGCAGCGCGAGCTTTCGCTCCACGTGCTCCGCGCTAGCCCACTCGGCCACCGATTTCCCTGGCGTCCCCTCGTAGCATGGATTATGTGGCGCTCGTGCGTTGCGCGCCTCGGTCACGTGGGCGCAGGGCCGCTGGCGCGAAGATACGCTCCGGAAGAAAACTGAAACCTAGAAACGCATTCAAGTTTAGCAGTTTTTTTGTTTTATTACTGTAGGGTGCTGTACGTGTTTTATAGTATATTTTTAAACTGTCTAGCGGTTTCTCTTTATGATGTTCGGCAAATTTCTAATTGGAACAATATGTTTTTACGATTTAAGAGTTGATTAGTAAATCTTAGCTTAATTACTCAGCTAATTACAGTGATGTCTCGTTAATATGGACTCCTCCTTACCCCCAGAAATCGTCCATAATGTGAGTTGTCCATAATAACTAGAAAAAAACTTACGTATTTTCTCAGTTTGTCTTCGAGAAGGGTGTCATTAGCGGGGTATCCATATTAACGGGATCCATATTAACCAGACATGACATGTAGTACCTGCTTTCCATCCTTGACGTTCGTCATGACTGGCAACTTGTTCCCGTTTAAAATATTTTTTTCTTTTCGTGGAATATTTGTTGTGTGCGGCAGAATATGCTCTGTTCGCAGTGTCCGATGTAGTGCTTGTGGTAGACCACGGTGAAGTGTTCGTCCGCTCTGGAGTGGACCTCATACGGGTCGTCGTAAGAAGGTTATAGCGAACGTCGCACAGCATCATGTCGCGCGAAGACGTGTGTGTGTGACGCTGACAAGCTCGAGCCTCAGAAAGATATTCTGCTGTAACTATGTAAATACTCAGTGTGTCAACAACCTCGTTTTGTCATCATTTCTCTCTCATAGCTGCTTCGCAATATGGGTTTCTCTCTAATAGCTGCTTCGCGATGTGGCTTTCGATTCGGTTGATTCACCAAGTTGGATTGATCCACTAGGAACGCAGAGCTGTAGAGTAACGAATCACAGGTGTTATTGGGTCCTTCGTTTTCGGGTTGTATTTCTTTTCTTTTTTTTTTCACATCACTTACATTATTTCCAGAACGGGAGAATTTTTGTTTTCTTCTTTTGACGTCACTCTATTAAAATATATTATTTTAGGAAACATACCTTTTTCAAAGGAGTCCTGTTCCCGTCCCCGTTCTCAATGCTTTATCCTTTCATGTATTCGTATTCACCAACACGCTCGTTTTCAATTCTTAATGATTAGAGTAACGAATCGCAGGTGTTATTGTAATTCGTTAACATTTTAAAAAACTAAATACTTTTGAAGCTGCAATATAAATTGAGTGTAGCTGTAACTGTAATTCGTTCGCGTTTTTCGAGTAACCTGTAACTTGTTCAATTACAATTATCGTTAAAAACCTACTAACGCGCTCAAACACGCGAGGTAGATTGTAAACATGAAACTTGACGACTCTGCCTGCTGCCTTTTCAATAGTACTATAGTCGGTAGCACGTTAAGAACTGAATAGATGCTCTGCCCACAGCAAGTGCTTGTATCCATCCGCTGGGCCTCGAGGATACGCGTGCGATAAAGCGTTATCAAAGGCAGACTGCTCGCACTTGAGGCAGAGTGTCTACTGGATTCTTAACCTGTCACCGACTACAGCTTGTTGCCAGTTAGTTACCTAATTTTTCCTTGGCAAAATTTAAGCAAACTGTTTTACTGACGTTTGCCGATTAAATCTGCGAGTCTCCGAGCTTAGTTATCTTCCCCTAATTATTGTTTTTAAACTGTATATATTCTACATATTCTAGTCGATCCGCGTCTATTATCAAACATTTTAAAGAACTGGAGAGATTTTTTTCGAAGAGGTACCTATTCCCATAAATTATATTAGGCATAAAAAAACGCGCAGCTTATTGCTTACAATTTTGTGACGAACAAACCACGAGACTTATGCTAACGTGCGCGTTTTTTTATTCTTCCTGACAATTTATATAAACAGTTTTGATCGTATGAGCCCATTTTATACCAGAGAAGGCTGATGGCGCCATTTTCATAGTATGCACGCACACAAATGCAGATGTCTAACATCTGAGCGTGTTGTACTTTGAACCACGACCTATATATCGTCCGGGCAACGAAGTGTGGTTCGACAAGTATAGCGTCGTTTAATGCCTACGCAACTCTAAGACGGTTCTCGGCTGCAATCACCAGACTCGATCTCGAGTTGGAACGTCCCAGTGCCCTGCTGAATCGTGATTCTGCGTTCGAGTCTAATTGTTCGGTGTCGTTTACCGCCCGAAGTTGCCATTTCTGGCCGCTAGCAGCGTCGACTAGAGCCGCCGAGCGAGGAGCCTCTTGTTTACTTTTAGGGATGAGGAAAGTGTACGTCACAAAATTCTGCTTCACGCGCAACTTGCGCGTGTTCACTGCCTAACTTCCCGGGGGCTCCAGAGGTGCCCATGACCATTCTGCTGAACACTGTCGAAGTTAAAATACAATCAACAGCAGGAAAGTAGGAAATGTTTTTGACTCGCTCAATGCAAACCTGACTGTTTTAAGTTGATTCTCAGTTATTCTGTTGTTGTTGTTATTGTTTTTTTTTTTCTCGCTAACACAAATGACAGCCGAGGTACATTGTATGAGTCTGCATTTGACGACCAAGTGACTGCAATCACGTGAAATAGAAATTGATAAGCCGTTAGAAATATCGAAATGATAAGGTTCGGCATTGCATCTAGTAAAAATAAAGCGGTGCTATATGCGAATATACAGGGTGTTTTTTTTTTTTTTTTAAGCTTAACAGATTTGTTTAAAAAAAGCCGTGAAAGTTACACTTATGCCGCTTGTCGAGGTGAGTTATACGGCCAGGGGGACAGATTATAGGGGGCTAATCGTAACGATCAGTTGGCTAATTAATTAAAATTCGTTAATTAACTTTTTAATTAATGAAAACAGACATATGGTTTCAATTAGAAACTTGCTCAGCGTCATCGAAAACCACTAAATCAGTCATTTTCAGAAAGATTTTGAGCGCGTGAGAAGTGTAGTAGCGCACTAAAGTTACCACTCGTGGAGCAGGTACAAAGCTAGCGGTTGCGGTAAGGCGCCAGCGCGATTTTTCCGTCTCTTATCTAGCCCCAGCCTTGTACCTGCTCCACGAGTGGTAACTTTAGTGCAATACTACGCTTCTCACGCGCTCAAAGTCTTTCTGAAAATGACTGACTAAGTGGTTTTCGATGACGCTGAGCAAGTTTCTAATTGAAACCATATGTCTATTTTCATTAATTGAAAAGTTTATTAACGAATTTTAATTAATTAGCCGACTGATCGTTACGATTAGCCCCATATAATATGCCCCCCTGGCCGTATAACTCACCTCCACAAGCGGCATAAGTGTAACTTTCACGGCTTTTTTTAAACCAACCTGTTAAGCTTAAAAAAAAAAAAAAAAAACACCCTGTATATAACTTGCACCACATTCATGCAACTTCGCTTATTTTGGGGGAATGAAGTGGAAGCATGTGCCCAGTGACAGCATGTTGGCCGTGCTGGTAGCGTAGTTGACATAGGCTATAATTAGTACTTCAACCGCCAAGAAGAGCAGTGATTTTCTGCACGCAAACTAGTTCACTGATGTTAAAAGATGCCCACATTTCCCACTGAACACGTTGTGTGCAGCTGCAACATGTTTTTGATTTAACTTTTCTATTCATTTTTTGCTGTTCTTCAGGTAATCTGATATGTGATGTGGCCCCGGTTTCTGAACATTTAACGTGAATTTCATTGAGTGAATTGAGCTGCCGCAGCTAAGTGGGTGAACTGTCAATTGTGTGTTAGCATGATAATAAACAATGTTGCTAGTGGAAAGCAGTACAGATCTCTGAACTTATTGTCTTAGTTATTGACTTTCCTAGGTTAAAACTGGAAAATCTTCTTTTCGTAATATATTGAATTTTGTTTTAGTTTTTGCCGCACGGAGACCGCATATTTCAGGAATTTGAACAAGAAAAATCACGCACGTAAAGGAAGGTTTTCGTCCATAAAAATGTGCGGACTGTCCCCGGCTGATGAGGGCTACGTATTTATAAAAAAAAGAAATCTCGAGTCAGTTAAATCGAAAGAAGATTCCATCGCTGTTTTCCTGCCATTCAAAACTGAATGGCAGGTCGGCAATGAAACAGACATACAGCTCTGATACAATTCCACATTTAATAGGTATCTATAAGGCAACTTATTTACTTTTATGGGTAACTCACTATATTTGTAAAATGTAAACTGCATTGGTAACATAATTGAATTTCAGCTGATGCCAATCTAACTAAATTACTTTGCAGTATTAACTTTTCGAGCTCGTGCTGCAATGTTGAACGCCTCATTGAGAAAGTCGAGCGGATCTGCTGGAGATTTAACTTGTTGCTCTAGTACGTGCACCGTTCTTTTCTTCTGGAACTGCATTCCTCGATATAGCGAAGCAAAGAAGGTACATATAGAGGACACTTACGCGTACAGGGCTTCGTGGGCGCAGGGATGTGGCTTTTTTCCCCTGCCCTTCTCCACTGAGGTGGTAAATAAGTTATAACGGAATCCGATAAATAATTGGCTACTCCACCGAACCAACGATTCGCACCTCTCCCCTCTCCCGCTTCTCCGCAGCACATAGATGTGCTGGGAGAAGCACTTAATCAACACGCATATCCGAGAGCTTGCCCCTGCGCGTCGGGAACCGGGTGCTATTTGGATTATTCCTTTAATGTAAACGAGCGGTCAGCTAGTTTATCCTGGTATTGGGTTGAGCTTGTATGACATCGTATAGACCATTCCAGAAACGGGCTTCTGTCCGGCTGACCGGTGCCATTTTCAGCGTTCGTGCGTATGACACCTGCGTTGCTCTCTTTCCGAAGCGACGATCATGCGTGTGCTAGGCTGTGAAGAGAGCCCGCTGGGCTGTGATTTTGCAAACATTGAAGCGGTGTACATCATGCAGTATGATACAAGCATAGTGCAACGCGTGATGGTAATGAATCAAAAGCTTAATTTTACTTGCAATTCAAAAAGCGAGAGCGGGCTTGTTTTCCTTCTATCCTCCAAAATAGGTTGTTGACCTAATCGCCATCTGTACACTGCCACGTTGTTACATGTCCACCGCCAAACTTTGATTGGATTAACTCCACCTAAGCCCGAGCGTTTAATGTGACGTAAATGCGCTACAACCAAATGCGACTCACGGGTAGGACACAAGCAATGCGTCATTTCGCTCGCCCTGCCGCCTTGTACACTAGGTACACGGGCTTTTAAGTGTGACTGAGGCCACTTTTAAGTGTGGTTAAGGGTGCCTTATCCCAAACCGCAGATAGCAGTTACTGCCAACTGGTTACACGGACACCCTTAACCGCTGTTAAGTCGGTACTCAGTCGCACATAACTGTGGTTAAGGGAGCTCCATGTAACTATAAATATTACACAACTTGTTTCGATGAGCGCAAGCGTCACAACACGTTGCTGCGATGAACACTATACCAGCACGAACCGGCGGAGTTTCGGTGGCAGACTGCTCCCGCGCACCACAGTCCGGTGACCGTAGTACGAAAGCTCAGACCACCCTACCGGCTTCGATACGGATAGCCACCGTACCTGCGTGCGGTCGTGTAATCGTTATCGAGCGATGGCCGTTAAGGACACACCGGGTTAGCACTGGCGCGAACACCACGGGCCATTTTAAGCGAGACATCGGTAGGTTGTCTCTAATACATTTTTAACGAGGCGTGATCTGCTTAAAATTATGAGAAAGCACAAGACGAAGGCAGCGCACATGCTTCCCGCTGTCTAAACCCCATGCAACAAACCTAATTTCCACGAACCGGTGCCACAACACGCGACCCCTCGTTCTCCGCGGCCTTGTGGTCTCAACCTACACTCTAAAAAAAAAATAGGTATATTTCTACACCCCATGTCTCATATACGACACCACAAATCTTCAGTTCGACGTAGAGCGCACTGACGTCGAACCGACGTTACCAACTTTCACGAGTGGCTTGATAGCCGAGTGATATAACTTATTAAAATAACTAATATACGTGTTACTGACTACAAAAAAAAGTAATCAGGTTTTCTTGGCCCTACTGCAAAACCTGTTTTTTTTCTTTTTTCTTAGATTTTGATACGTACTTTAGCTGTTTATTCAGGTATATCTCCCCGTTCTCAAGCCCCTCGTAAAAGTTGGGGCCGTTTGTTCGACGTTAGTTTTCTGTACGTCGAACCAAAGCTTTGGGGTGCATTAAATGGGACAAAAGAGTGTAAGACAACACCCTTTTTTCTTGAGAGTGCAGCCCCCCCCCCCCCCCCTCCCCTCACACTGCACCAAACAAAACGCACTATCGCGCAGGACCACCGTTTGGGTCGGGGCGGGGCTCCATTAAGGATGACGTCATGCGCTGTCTCCTAGGCGGTATTGACTCAGCCACATTCTGGTATGCAATAGCGCCAAAAATCTAAGTTCACACCAAGATATTAAGTGTTCACCCACACGCGCAGCCAAAGCACGGCCGAAGGCAACGGGCGTGTGCTGCATGCCGGGCATCAGAAAGAGATGCCGTGTCGTTCTCACCCTGTCAGTGACTTGTTTTATGTCGACACCAAGATACAAAGCGTTCACTCTGAACGCGCGCTAAACTAAAAAAAAAATATATATAATAGTAATAAACTGTAGATTTCTGGGCCGGCTTGCTGGAACAGCATCCCAGCTGAGACTGGGGGACTGGGTGAAAGAAAGCACTGCATAGGCTGGGGCGCCCGAGCATCTTGAGACGGGGTTTGAGGCCCGCTCCGTTCGTGCGCTGGCTTTGGCAGTGCTTTCTCTCCCTATAATATCAGCTGAGACGCTGCTTCTAGCAAGTCGGCCCTGTGACACATGATTCTAACCGGAGACGACGGACGACATAGGGAACAAGGGACAAACACTCACGTCTCAAGAGACGTGTGGGAAATTTGTCTCTTGACCCCTGTCTCGTCCGTCGTCTCCGGTTAGAATCATGCGCAACGTTAACCAGCTGGCCTCTCTATCAACCTTGTCTTAGATTTGCGTATCTACGTCTCCAAAAGATTCCACGTACGGCGGACAGTTTGCAAGAGCGGACATCTTGCCCACTCTTGACTCGTCGCGTCCTGGCCGTCGGCTCGTCCGCTCGGCGAGTGTGGGTACACGTGAGGGCGCGGAAGCAGCGGTGCCCGGGGCGTCCTCTCGGGGATCAAGGCGGACGCATGCTGCTGGCACCACTCCACGCCCGCTTCGCTAATGCTCCTGGAACACGACGCGCCCTTTGGCGAGACCTCCGCTGTTGCGGGCGCTGTGTGCGCCGAGCAAACAGCGCGCCGCAGCTCTTCCCACCGACGGCCGTTGTCCACACTGGCCCACGACGTGCACGGCGACACGGTGCTCTCGTGTTCGTCGCAGTATGGGTGGACAAACGGTTAACCGAAACGGTTTCTCTTTTCTTGCGTGTTGATTTCTCCTAGCCTGTGGTCATCCCACTGGTTTATTTCCCTTTAAACACATAATGTGTTTCGTCAACCACTTTGTGATAAAAAAAAGCCTCGCAATATTTACATGTTACGCTCAAGCGACAGATTCAACTCTTACGCATTTCCCCGCTAAATAAAGCTGGGAAATGGACGTTACGTGATGCCATGGATGTCATATGTCGTGCGACCGGTGGCATACTTAGGGCTGATAGCGCCCATGGCAAGTAGTTTCTTGGCTCCCCTGATGACGACGATGATGATGATGATGATGACGATGATGATGATTGTGTGTAGAATTCCGCATGTCCACGAAAGCTCAGCACATTCATTCCATTGCATTGCATTGAATACACACGGAAAAAAGATGCCAAACAATATAGCTCCTGTCAAACCACCTCCTTGCCTGGCTTTTATATGTAGTAGCAAAATAAAAATAAAATAGTCATTTAAAAACTTCATTGGTTCTAAAAAAGCTTTGAACCACACAGAAGAGAAAAACGAAGTGGACATGTTAACATTTTCACAAATCACGAAGACGCTTAGATAAAGTTATAGACCAACTCAACTCACCGACGTCACGCCACTGCGGTTGCGCTGCAGTCGGTACTGCGCATGCGCAAACGCTTCACTCCTCCCGAATTCAGTTTCTGCGCACGCGCAGTGCCCTCACCTCGTGTGGGCAAATCGAGCTTGTTTGTAAACACTGTGTTGGTGTATAGTTATAGTATGAGAAGAAATGTGATGTTTAGGATTCTGACATATCTTATTTGCCACCTTTGATTATTCGCCTTTGATTATTAAATGAGTATAAGACAGAAATTAATGCGGTGTCTCAAATAACCAGCTTCGATCTAAAATAGGCCGTAAAAAGCGGCGCCTGCACGTAGCAATCTAAACTTTTCGACAAAGGTGTATTTCACTGGTCGGTTCTATCTTGTAAAATTGCAAAGCTTAGCTCCCATGCTGTAAAAAATGGACTAAAAAAACTTGCCGGGGTCAGCGGCGGATGGTGACACAGACGACCAAGTCGAGTGGCGGGACTAGTTTGGCGCACGTATTCATAGATGGCGTCGGGAGCGGCGTCGGAAGGTGTAGCCGACCAGCGAAAGAAAGGAGACGACACACGCAGATGAAATCCGTCGGCTACATAGAGCGCCGTCGTTATGCAACCGCGTTTCCTTTTTGCTTCAAGTTTTGTTCTTATTGTTCGCATTTATGTTTAAACCAAAGGTACTATCGTGAGCAATATGAGAGGGAACAGCGGAGCGCGTGCCAAATAGCCTCGAACCCTACCCGTGGCGATACGCTGCGGCAGCTCTTGGAAAGAAGGTGGAGCGAGCGGTGCGCTTTCGTCTGCTGCCGGCACCCCCGCCACTGGCAGCTTACTTTTCACGCAGTATAGTTCATCGCCCACTACTAGCGGCGATAACGTCTTGATACCACTTGATACCACCGTGATCAAAAATGCGGTTTCATCTCGTTGCCGTGAGCTTTCTTTTTCAAGCTCGCAAAGCTATTAATGATACGACGTATAAAAGCGCCTCGCAATGCTCATCGTTATCAGGTGCCGCGCGAGAGGAAAGCCAGCATGGCGGGAGTGCCGGCAGCAGACGAAAGCACACCGCTCTCTCCACCTTCTTTCCAAGAGCTGCCGCAGCGTATCGCCACGGGTAGGGTTCGAGGCTATTTGGCACGCGCTCCGCTGTTCCCTCTCATATTGCTCACGATAGTACATTACAAAAAGATTATGTTCATTTTAGGTCGTCGCGAGCAGTCTCGATAAGGAGGTAGCACCATCTATCAATACGTGCGCCAAACGTGCCCCACCACTCGACTCGGTCGTATGTGTCACCGTCTGCCGTAGACCCTGGCAAGTCTTTTGGGCCTATTTTTTTACATAAAGGAGGCTTTGTAATTTTACAAGATAAAACCGCCCTGTGAAATACATTTTTGACGAAAAGTTTAGATTGGTGCGTGCCGGCGCCGAGTTCTATGGCCCATTTTAGATCGAACCTGATTATTTCAAACACCCTATATACATCATGGCACTCCATAACAACTTCAACATAACTTTTCTCACTTTCGCTGAACCGAACTGGTCTACGTCATGGAAGTGAATTTGCCCAGTTTCTCCTCTTTCTACACTCAGCACAACAAGATCGCAAAGCCTGTTTTGGATTATGGAAGCTCGCAAAATTCGAAAGTATTAATTACATTTGATGAACAACCCCTCACACGTTCACAACCAGCGATGGAAACTGATATGGTTAGCAGTATCTGAATGGCGAAGCGAAGATTGGGGAAGGCGCTGTTCGAGGCGAGGTTTAAGCCGCACGTCCGGAGGCTTCCTGGCTCGTGACGACGACCATTGCCCGAAGTGAACCCAGGGGTCCAGTGGAGGTGGAAGAATTGGTAACGTAACGAACGGTTTAATTACATGGTTGCGATACAGTCGTCAAATTCGAGAGAACAACGGAGCAGCCTCACGCTCCGCCTTATATAGGGTCCGTTTTCTCCCTCACTCTCCGCCAGGGCAGCAGGTGCGACGTAGCAAACCGCCGCCAAGTGCGTTGCAGCGAAGTCCGCCGCGTCGTAGCCAGAAGTGCGTCGTAGCCATGGTTCTCCGCAGTTAGGCCATGTCTCTCTCCCCTTCCGGAGCGCACGAACCCACACGCACACACACACGTCCCGTTGACGTCACGGACGCGTTGAGACTCGTTTCGGGCAGGCCCCGACAGGCGGACGACTGTCCTGAACAGATCGTGACTCGTTTCCGCAGCGTTGAAACTCGGAAGAAGGTCGCCGAAGGTTCCATTCTTAACAGCCCCTCCGGGGCCAGGGAAACCTCGAATGGCCGGTGGTACAATCGCTGGCCTGAAGAGGTGGGCTTAGAGTAGGCCTTGAGAAGACGCTGCAAGCACTAAACAAACTCCCAAACCTCTCACAACGGAGGCATCAGCGGAAACGCCCCCCCCCAACACCACGCCACACCGCAGTCAAACGCTCGAAATCCGCCTGAGACCCGCCAAACTGGATTACGGATTACCAAAATTTGCCAAAACAATGCAATTTAAAATCTTAGGACAATTGCGGGTATCGAGACCCGCTGTCGCCAAAACTTTTCCAAAGAGGTCAGTCACTATGAACAAAATACAAGACAAAAACTCTTCGCAATTTGTGAGGTCCTTTTTGGGTTTTAACGAAGTGCCCCCACTTAGATCCTCATTCCCGTGGATGACGAAGACCTCTAAAATCATCCCTACTGTTTTTCGTGATGTCAGAAAAATCTGCTCAACCCGTCGGCATTGCCGTTAAATTTGCCTTTCCTTTTCCTTACGCTGAAGTCATAGTGATCGATTTTCAAGTGATTTCTAGACGTGAAAATGCGGTCCTTATAGCGCCGATAAAACAATCCGCCTTTTTCATGCCCCGTCACATTGGTCCTAGCAATCTCCTGAGCTGTACCGCGAAACCCAGACACACTAGGGTCGCTCTTCTGCTCAACTGTCAAAGACACTCTGTCTACTCGTAGCAGAGGACCAAAGTTACGTGACGCCAGAGCTACGAGAGATCTTTCACTGATCCCGTCTTCCTCCGCCTTTTTCGCCGGCGCGTTGGGACGGCGTACGCTTTCTAGTGCTACGAGGTAAGGCTGTTGTACAACCTGGTCCCTCTCATCCCGGTTTTCTGCCTCCAACTCTGGGAGTGCTTGCTCCCCGTCAGCTGCCTCTGGCTCTGGATCACTCGTTAACAAAGCGGCGAGCTGACGCGATTTGGACCTCGTCAACGCCTGAACCAGTCCTTCTCCCAGTTGTTGACCCCTTTCGCGCAGCAGGAAATCTGACCGGTTAGAAAACAAATAAGGATACTCCAACGGGACTGTTTGCGAGACAGCCGCCTCTGTCACTAGCTCTCCAAACGGGCCAGTTATCTTTACTTTCGCCATAGGCAGACAGACACTGTGCTTTTCGAGCAGCTGCTTGATCCAAACTACCTTTCCAGTAAAATCGGATGTCGTAACGTACGACGGATGAACAACGTCCATCGTCGCTGCACTGTCACGAAGCACCCTGCACGGCTTTCCGTTTACCTGGAGCTCGTGAAGATAGGGACGAAGAAGCTTCAGGTCCCCGTCACTACAGTTCACGTACGAGAACACAACCCGCGGTTTCTTACATCTGGCCGCTGTGTGTCCCGGCTCCTGACAGTTGTAGCACAGGAACGGCTTCCTTGCCTCGAACTGCCCTGTTGGGTTTTTCCGCGCCTCGTCTCCGTTCGAGTGTTCTGCGCTCTTTTCTGGGACCTTTTGTCCCGCTTCGGGCTTCTCGGGTCCGTTTTCTCGCAAGCCGTTTCCCTGTCGGAAGGTCTTGCGCTGATCGCTCCGGCCGGGTTCGCTTTCCTCTCCGCTCAGCTTTCTACGCCGTTGCGTACTCTTCGGCTAGCTCAGCGGCCCTTTCGACAGAGTCGACTCCCTCCCTATCCTGCACCCAGAGCTTGACTGACTGCGGAATGCTACGAAAGAACTGTTCGAGGCACACACACTCGACTACCTTGTCTCGGCTTTCGTACACTTCCTCGCTCTTCAACCATTCTATCAAGTTGGTTTTAAGCCCGTACGCGAATTCCGAGTAGCCCTCGCTGCTCTTTTTGGATGCGTTTCTAAACCTTTGACGGAACGCCTCGGCAGAAAGGCGGTACCGCTTCAAAAGGCTGGACTTCACCTTGTCGTAGTCGTCCGCGTCTCCAGCACTAAGGCGCGCGACAACCTCTGCAGCCTCACAGGGCAACAAAGTCAAAAGCCGTTGCGGCCACGTTTCTGGGGCGAAGCTCAACTTCTCACAAGTCCTCTCAAAGTTAACTAAGAACAGGCCCACGTCTTCCCCAACTTTAAACGGCTGCAGGAGCTTCTTCATTTGATACGACTCGGTCTCACTTGCTCGTACCGGAGCCCCAACTCTACTGTTCTGCGAGTTTAATCGCTGTTGTTCAATTTCGAGCTCTAGCCTTTTCAGCGCTCGCTCCTCTGTCGCTGCAGCCCGCTCCTGTTCTCGTTCCTCTTTCGCTGCAGTCTGTTCCTCTCTCGCCGCAGCCTGCGCTTGTTCCTCTCTCGCTGCAGCCTGCTCTCGTTCTCGTTCCTCTCTCGCTGCAGCTTCACTCTTAGCGTTCTGAAGCAGTTCCCACGCAATTTTAATTTCCTCTGCTTCCGCGCTCTCTGAAATCGCTTTACTGATCTCAGATTTCTTCATCTTTTGCCCCACCTCCACACCCAATTCTTCACATAAACAGAGTAAATCTGTTCTCAGTAACCTCATTAGATCCATGATCGCTGCTTTTTAGCTTTGGCTTTGTTCAAAAACTTGTCGCGAGGTTGTACCAAAACCTAGCGCACGAGTCAAAACCTAAGGATTCCCAGCAGTTCAAAATTAATTACTCATAATCTGAAGCCTGGCGAATCTCAAAGCAAAGTCCAAACGCTCACCCACAGATGTAGCACGATGTCGCATGGTCCAATCCCAACCGCTGCCAACCAGTTGTTCGAGGCGGGGTTTAAGCCGCACGTCCGGAGGCTTCCTGGCTCGTGACGACGACCATTCCCCGAAGTGAAGAACCCAGGGGCCCAGTGGAGGTGGGAGAATTGGTAACGTAACGAACGGTTTAATTACATGGTTGCGATACAGTCGTCAAATCCGAGAGAACAACGGAGCAGCCTCACGCTCCGCCTTATATAGGGTCCGTTTTCTCCCTCACTCGCCGCCAGGGCAGCAGGTGCGACGTAGCAAACCGCCGCCAAGTGCGTTGCAGCAAAGACCGCCGCGTCGTAGCCAGAAGTGCGTCGTAGCCATGGTTCTCCGCAGTTAGGCCATGCCTCTCTCCCCTTCCGGAGCGCACGAACCCACACGCACACACACACGTCCCGTTGACGTCACGGACGCGTTGAGACTCGTTTCGGGCAGGCCCCGACAGGCGGACGACTGTCCTGAACAGATCGTGACTCGTTTCCGCAGCGTTGAAACTCGGAAGAAGGTCGCCGAAGGTTCCATTCTTAACAGCGCTCTCGTATCCACACTATACAATGAAGGGAAGGAGTTATTCAGGTCGTCATAATTCCAGGTCAGTCCGCTTTGAGAGAAACAACCTGCAGTCTACAATCTTTTCCTACAGATTACGTGCGTCGACGTGACAGCTGTAGAATTATCCGAAACTGCGGCATTTTAGGGGCGAAGCTCCTTAGGGGCTGGCCATGTCCGTCCGCCGTCCGTTGTCCGCCGTAGGCCGGCGTCGGGTGCTCGTGCTTCTGCTCGTGAGATCACGTGCTCACGAGCACGTGAGCACATGCTCACGTGCTCGTGTAGGACAAAAACAAAATTGGAAAAAAAAAGATGAAAAAAATTATGAAAAAAGAAAAAGAAGAAAAAAAGAAAAAGAAGAAAACCACACATTCTCCTACTGACATGAATGAAAAGGCTCAAATAAAAAGAAGAAAAAAAAGAGTAGGGGGTTCTGAGATGCCATCCCATCTGTCTGCTTAAAAAAGAGAAAGAAGAAAACCACACATTCTCCTACTAACATGATTGAAAAGGCTCGGCATGCTGCGGCTCGGCGTCTACGCAGACAAGCACCACCAGAGCTTCCCCCCATGCAGCATCATTCACCACGTGGAGATGCGGTCAATTGTCTTTAAGTTATCCTTATCGGTACCTAGCAGATTCCGTCAATATCCAGGAGCTGAAGTTAAACCTGGCATTGGTGTCGTGTAGACGAATGAATTTCTCGTCGATCTCTATATGAAAACGATAGAGTGTACATTTTATGACCCTTTCCATTTCCTGTACAGTCGTTAAGAGGCGAAAAATACGAACGCCTAGTGAAAAGCAGGAGTCTTGCTTCCCTCAAGGCATTTGTCTGTTTTGTCTCGGATGCCTTTTAACTTCGATGCCCCACCCTTCGCAGTGGCAAAGCCCTTCATCAATTTAGCGGAAGAATTTCCCTGTTAAATTTAGTGGAAAACTTTCCCTGCCAAATTTAGCAGAAAAATGTTGCTGTTAAATTTAACGGAAAAATTTCCCCGCTAAATTTATCGCGGAAATTTTTCCACTAAAGGTTCCCGCTAAATCTAGCGGGAACCTCCCCTTCGTACCCTCCCCTCCTCCTCCTCAAGAGCTGCGCTCTCATTCAGCATTACAGAACCTGTCCCCTTTAATGACAATTTACCAGGTTTGGATGATGATAACTTTATTAATATTAACATTAAATGTTAAGGCATACATTATACATCAAATGAAGGCTTAAACAAATACATATTCAACAAGTAGGGTATCTTTATAGACAAAGAAATATATCTTAGTGAAATACACATTTGAATTTGAGAGGAAACTCGAAAAGTTCAAATTTCAACATCAATTTTCTTAAAAAGCCAGTTTCTAACTAATTTTGTTTTTTGTTTGTTTTCTTGAGGTGCCCTCGATATGGTCTAAGCCATTCAGTAAATATAAGATCTAATTTATTTATTGAAATTATAAATCCGAACATATGAAAAGACGATATATTCTAAGTTATATATTAAGATGCAAGGCTAGGTCGTAGCCATTTGTTTCTGCCAGATTGGTAATTATTTGGTGGCACTTACTCATAGTGTTGGCTCTCTTCAATTTAACACATAATTAAGCACATTATTCACATAATATGTGATAGTGATAGTGATATTTATTTCGGCTCAGGAGGGCCGCAGCGCCGCAGAAAGGCAAGTCTCCCATACCGTGAAGGCCCGCAGCGCAGCGTCCAAAATTAATACAATACTATTGTACAGATTTTTTTTAATAGTGATGATGGTTGAAATACAACTTGTGGACGAGATGGAAGAGGGTGAAGAGCGTTAGGCCTAGCAGCAGTCTTCGCGACAGTGGTCTTCGCAGGGCCGCCATGGGCTGCTGAGTTCTAGCAGACCGGTCTCGAGCGCCTGGCGAGGGCTCCCTGCGTGCCCGGCTTGCAGACGAGCCGGCCGAATTTCCGGCATCGCAGGGAGTCCAGCACCTGCGTGGTGCGGCTCCAGGAGTTGGCGCCGGTGTTGGCCGGGCGGCGGCCTTCACAGAAATGGGCCTTAAAGTCTCCCAGCTTGCGGTCGAGCTTGTTACCGATTAAAGTACACTGTTGATCAAAGATACGGTATGTGCCACTCGTCCTGCTGGCTGACTAACCCATATAGCATGTCATAACATGTGAAGGCTTTCAAGCACACGGCTGACTTGATTACTTAAAACAAAATCGCAAGTAAAAAAATGCATTTCCCTCAATTGAGTAACGAAAATCAACAACTTATAAATATTACTTTCCAAAAGCCCTATCCGGGAGTTTATGGCACTAGAAACAACAACAAAAAAATACTATTACTGATGCGCCGAGAGGTCGCGAAATTTCGCTCTTTTCCAGTGTCCCCCAAACTTAATGGCATTACGAGATAGCCCGTTTTAGTCACTTTTTGTGCTATTCCGGGACCTACAGGTCAGTGGCGTAGCTAGAGGGAAGCCTTACGAGGCTTCGCCCCCCCCCCCCCCCCCCCCTAAAAAAAGAATAGCCAATTTTATAATATATTTTGAGAACATGGTAGCGCATTTTGACATGCACGGGAGAAAAAGGACAACACAATGCGCTAACTTCAACTGTTTATTATGCAGAAAAACATGGTTTCAAATACTCTGCGCCATCGCATCGCTCAATTAATCCCCTGCCCTGCCACTGTTCGCAAGAACTGGATCTCTTTTTCCGCTAGATCAATCGAAGCCCCGCTGACGCACCAATCTCCGTAACGTTTTATCAGGTCCGCCTTTGTAATTTATCGTACAATTTCTCCTTGTGCCTACTAATGATCATACATGACTTGAACTCAGGCTTGCATCCACATTCATGACAGTGCATCGACAAATATGGCCATCCCGTTGCCCACTCACTTTTTGCTTGATTTCGCGTACTATCGTTGACGCATCTTTCCCTCTGCCCCGCGTATTTCCTGCCACAAGTCAGCGGGATCTGAACGCCTATACTCCTTCCGCGCGTGCTACAAAAGGGCTGCAATGTTTTTTTAGGCAGCCTACCGGGCGTGGCGGAAGGGTTCCGTCAGTCTGCACATCTTGGTGAGTTTTTTCGGTGCCGAAAAAACCACCTTAGCGTTAACGCGGTTTGCTGCCTTCTTAAGATTGTGTGCGATTTTGTGCATGTATGGTATAACCGCCACTTTTTGTTTCTTTCGGGTTGTGTCTTGTTTTGGACTATCCTCTACTCGTAGCTTCTTTAAAACCCTTTCGGCAACAGACACCAGGAGAGACTCCAGAAAACCAGAGTCCCTCCTGGTGTCTGTGGCAAACTTTGAGAATATGGAAAGGCGCTACCATGTTCTCAAAGTTTCAGCACCAACTCGCCCAACAAGCAGCATTGACCTATAATCAGGGGGGGAACTGCTGCGCCATTTGCGCCAAACTGCGCCAGGATAAACCTGCTACATGCTGCTCCAAAGGCTGTATTTGTGCACAATTTGCGCCATGTCTGCGCCAAAAGGTAGCTATTCTCGAAAAGAAAACTGAAAGTGTCTGGTACGTGGCATTGTTAACAATGCCACTGAAAATAAAAAAAAAAATACAGTATTTTTGAATTTTCTTTATGCCTAAGGACTATGTGTGAATCGTAGGGTCGCGCGAACATTCTAATTTTCGAATAGTAGTTTCAAATAATACGCTATTTGATATTCTCTTTAAAATGAACTGCAATAGTCATACTTTTCGAAGTGTTGGTTGTGGCGGGTTAGCCCACTTGAGTGCGCTTCTCCTCAGCCACCGGTGTACTGCGGAGAAGCAATACCCGCAAAGCTGACAACGCGATCTCACGACTCGCTTCGCCGCTCCGGTTAAAAAAACGCACCTTCAAAGTGGTGGTGGACGCGCGCGCCTGTGTAAAAAAAAAAAAAAAAGGCCGTGAACAATGTGATTGTTAATATTTATATAACAGTAAAATCTTCCAAATTTAACTGTGGCTATTATGCAGGGTGGTTCTCGTTTCGACCCATTCCCAATTAAACCTTCCCGTTTGTACCTTCCCGTTTCGACCCGGCTCAAAACGACCTTCTCGTTTCATCCTTTCCCATTTCGCCCTATCCCGAAACAACCTTCCCGCTTCGGCCATTGCTCGTTATCAATTGGGTCGGTTCGTTTGTATTGTTCGTTAACAGTTGCTTAGGTTCAAATGTCCAATGTCTGTCCTCCTTGCTCACCTCACTTCTCCCTCTCCCGACACAGCCTTAGAGACATGGCACCGTAAGATAAAAACTGTGTCAGGGAGGGCTCACCCGAACATTAACAGCTTCATCGATCTGATCAAACGGGATGCGGCCTTGACAAGACATAATTAAAAACAAAACAACGCAAAGACGAGAACAAAGTAAAAGGTAACCGAGAGGATACAGCGCTGTGTCCTGTCGGTTACCTTTTACTTTGTCCATCGTATTTGCGCTGTTTTGTTTTTAATTATGTCTGTATACCAACTAGCCCAAACTTCTACGTCAAAAAACCTTGACAAGGATATCTTTGCAGCAGCTTGCAAATGGTGGTGCCGTGCGGGCCAAGGAACAGCCGCGAACTCTCAAAATTAGTGTCGCCTTTCTGATAATGCGACTTTCCTGCTCGATTTCCTCAACAAAGGCGATAGCATTTTGTGGTTTATGAACTTTTTCTGTGAGCGCGAGGGTTCTGTGCTTAAACTCGTAAGAAAATGAAGCCGCAATCATATGCCCTCTCAATTTGTCTGATTTCTCACTCTTCAAAATATCCCGTTCACTATAAGGAAGTTTTAGAATAACGTATACGTAAGCGCTTTGGGTAACCTAAAAATAGCGTCGCGATATAAAACCTAAGGCAACGCTCATTTTTGCTTACTCAAAGTGCTTGCCTCCGTTATTCTAAGACTTCATTATTGTACAGAGCGCGACACTGTTAGCGCGAACAAGCGATTGTTGGTTTTCGCTGTTTGTCTCAAAGAATCAAAAGACTGCCATCAATATTATTAGTGTCTTTGAAAGTGCTCATCTGGGCCACTAACCTAAGCGGTACAATTTGGTACCTTCTAACACCATTTCGAGGTAACATTTAAAAAGTCATCAACATCGTGTTCGCGGTAACGTTGTCGCGTAGTGTACATAGTCCGTTTCGTAGTTCCACATTTTGGGGACCATCTTGAAATAAAGATTTCAAGTGGTTCAAGTAGAAATATATTTCGTTGGAGCTTGTCTGATAGTGATGTATATTTTAAGAATACGTTGACAATAAAAACTAGTTCCCAACATGACTAAGTAGCGCCTTTGCATTAATTGCATTAACAAAATTTCGGAACCTATTATTCTCAAGGAGAAAGTGTGCGCGGAAGATGTGCGGGGCTTTATACCAATGGGTTTAAACGGGACGGGCTCAAATGTTAAGGGTGTTTCGGCTACGGGTTTATATAAGAAGGGCGTTTCGGGAAGGGGTTGAAACGGGACAGGTTCAAATGGGACGGGCGATTCGGGAATAGGTGGAAACGGGACGGGTTCAAACGGGAAGGTCGTTTCGGGAATGGGTCAAAACGGGACGGGTTCAAACGGGAATGGGTTGTTTCGGGCTACACGCATTATGCAAGGGTATATATTAGGCACCGATGTTCTAACCAGGGACTCAAACCGAAAAATAACGTTTCAGTTACGGTTACGGTTACCTTTACCTGTTGATATCGGTTTCGTTTCGGTTTTTCACGGTTTTAATTTTTACGGTTTCGGTTACCGATTACACGTTCCTAAAAACCGTTTTTTTTTTTGGCTTCTCCAGTAATTTGTTTTATTGAAATGCTAGATAGCCGTTTTAAAATAAACAGTTTAAAGTAGTCCCATATATCCAACAACGGGACGTTCACAATAACAAGAACTCCAAAGCCTCTTAGTACTTCTAGGTCAAAAGTTGCGCACGTTTCTAGATCCAACACTTGTTTACTGCATCTAATTGCATTACTTAGTTTGATACCCAAGCACATATGTTACCCCCGCTACTCGGGGATCATCGCATTCTATATAATAGTACTAAAAACAAACATCGCTACTTTGTTATTTGTAAACAACGAAGTATTTGTTGTTTACGTTTGTAAACAATCCTCAGAACGTTTCCACTGTGTGCTGGAAAAACCATTCGCACCTTCTCGTCGCTATAATTTGTTGCAACCTAAGATATGCAAAGAGGCTTCATCCACACTGAAGCAAGGAGCAGAACTATAGTCCCCCCCTTTCGTCAAATACTTCTAAGCGGAATAAAATAATAAAATTGTGAGCTGGGCTAGTTGGTGAAAGTCAAACATAATGTAAATGAAATAGCGCAAAACAAGGAAGGCTTAGGAGAGGAACGAACAACACAGGAAGCTGTACAAATATGTCCTGTGTTGTTCGTTCCTTTCCCTAGACTCCGTTCTTGTGCGCTGTTACACCTACGCAATGTTTGCTATTTCAAAGCAAATGCATGGGGTTATAGAAGCGCACGTTTCTCGGTGTCCGATTCTGTGACGCTAGAAAAATTGTTCACTTATATGGTAGCGCCATTTTTTTTCCGTGGTTTGGAGGCGGAGCTTCTCCTACAAATATGTTGCAACAAGGGATGTCACGAACTTTCGTCGAACCAGATTTTTAGGTCGAACTTCAAGGTTCGACTGGTTCGAGAAACCTTCGAACTTGAAACCAGGTTCTACAAGGTTCGCCTTTGTAGACAGTCTGGTTAGACACTGATACAAGCATTTCTAGGTTTAGAGAAAATGTTTTGTATTACTGAATAGCTTGTTTTATTTTATAAATAGTTACAATCAACGGAACATATTTCTAATATCCTAAAATTTAATGCAATAATTTATTCTTGCTATATTACCAAAACCACCAAACAGTTCTGCCCTTACTAAAAGTAAAATGTTTGCCTTGATCATTTGGTCATCACCATCCAATCCAAAACCAACTAAGACAGCCCTTCGCGCATGCGAATAACAGTCGAACCCTAGTCGAACTCTCGAACTTTCCAATAAAAGTTCGAAGAAGTCGAACCTGGTCAAACTCGAACCTCAACCGGTTCGCGACATACCTAGTTGCAGCGCACATATGGCATTCAATGGGAACTCCGCCGATTTTTTTTTTTTTTCTTTATAGTCTTCGATTTGGCTGGAAATTGGCAGACCGGATCAATAACCCTTTCCTAACTGATAGCCAAAATATTTTATAAAACTAATCATGTTTCCTAAAGTTATTAAATTTTTAAGTTACGCCGACTGCGAGGGTTCCAGGAGGCGACTCTCTACTGGCAGCAATGAAAAATCCCTACCTTCCCTACCCGCGTACGTCACCGGCGGGCAGGCGGACGAGCGACCCGGGCAGTCGCGAAGTGGCTTTCCGGGCGCCAGCGATCGACATTATTTTTTCACAGATTCAAGGTTCAAACAGCCTTTACAATGGGTAGCAATCTGTACTCCGCGGTAGATTGTAGAAACTGTGCCGGGAAAAGCTTCTTTTATAACCTTGGTTTCGTGGGAGAAAAAACAAACAAAAAAAGAGCGCTCCCCGGCAGCAATGGAGGCAAGCCACGTCAAGGTGCTTTTGCGCAAACTGTGTGCCGAGAAAACTAGTGTCACTTGAAACATGCTCATTTATGCTCGGAATTGTGTATAGCCGCGTGTTGCAAGTTGAGTATCTTTCTGCAGCTGGGACCGCTTCAAGAGCTGCATGCGCTGACTCAAGCCGGCTGTGAGAACTACGATATCCGTCCAAAGAGGAGCGCAAATAATATCGAGAAAAATAGTACACATTCTAGCACTATTTACGACATTTTGCGCAGTCACATTTGTTGCGCACAAATGCTTCGTTTCTTTTTTTTTTTATAAGCGTTAAATTTGTTTCGGACATCGAATCCAGCTCGGGCTATTCTCGGAGTTCCACTCACGCGGCCGATTTGTTGAAGAGAAGTGAAACGTCTAAACAAGGATCAAGTCTGAGTGTAGACATGACTTTCGACACATTGCTATTTGTGTCTGGTATTACAGAGGTTTATGAAGCAGGTGTTGAGTTCCATTAACATACGATAGAGCCGTTACCTCGTTTGTCAAATGGCTAGCGTTCAACATCCTCTCGCAGAAGAGGAGAGGTGAAAACGTCATTACTTTTATTCTATTACAGAGAAATGTTATATGGGGCTCAAAAGTTTTTCAAACCATAAAAATATTAATGTGTTGAGGGCAGGCATGTTAATTTGCAGCTATTAAAACTGTGCAAAACCAAAACTTAATTTAAAAAAAATCTTATATAGAATTACCTCCTTCCCATGCGCACTCGTAGATGAGTGTTTGAACGCGTCGTAATCTACTACGACAGTCAAGAAAAGAGAAGCATGGGTACAAATTTTTTTTTAGCAACTTTTATTAACTTATTTTGAATTGAAAATTTTATGCTGCATTTCTGTACTTTACGCACTAGTGTATTTTCAAGCAAATATTATTTATTTGAAGAAAAATAGTGTATTCGTGTATTTTATACCTCATTCATTGCACCTTGATATTTAGCTTGGTGGTTGTGGAGTTCTTTTAATTGCTATTTTGGCACAATCTTCATAAACATTTACCTGCCATCTGGCCTACACGAATGCAGTTCATTCCATTCCATACGTTTCATTGTTTACAAGAATCACAGTCCACATGTCTAAGGTCACAGCCCAGCACGCGTATGTTCGCCGCTTTGGAAGACGAGCAAAGTACGCGTTACACGCATGAACGCTGGAAATGACACCAACCAGAAGCGCTTTTCTGGAATGGTCTATACATATTTTACTAAATAACTTAAGCACCAGAAAGCATATGCATGCTACAAAAGTAGTTACACGCACTGGCATCTACAACAGTAACTTTTCTAAAGAAAATCTAAAGCAAATGTCACGTTCCTTCAGGTAACACGAGCGTGTGTGGCACCTGTACCCACATTCCGAGCATTCTCCGTGCTGCTCGGATAATTTGTCTAAACTTATATTGTGTGACTCTTCGACCTTTCTTCGTCAGCGTTACTGCCAGCTTTTGATGAAAGGAGAACGGATTTGCTAGTGCTTTAACGAAACTAGCGAGCTGTGGCTTCAGCGTACCGAGTTGCAGAACCGGTTTTCTCAAAATCCCAATTGCTTCCGTTTTTTGTTTTTTTTACCGGTTCTCATAGTTCAGCACGTAGGCCAGGGTCCTACTTTGCACAACTAGAGATTATTATCAACTTCAGATAGCACGAACGCCCCTGTTTTCTCGCTGTTTGACGCGAGAAAGGCGGGCGAGAGCGTACCCGATTGCCGGCCGCGCGCCTCGCTGCCCGCCCGTGACGTCACGTTTGGATAGCGGGGAAAAATGGGGAAAACACTGAGGAGAAGAATGTATTGGTTTTGGCAGCGAACAAATTATAACTTTTTTTAATTAATTAGGGTGAATCAGATGATGCATTTGGATTAGATACCTCAAAAATTCGGCGAACCGTAGTACAACACTTCGCGCTCTCACTTTTTGCTTAGTTTGTTCTCTTCCATACCCTCTTCACCTTTCTTTGCCTTGGACGTGTTATCCCCCCTCGCCGCTTACGAGGTTAAACTACAAATAGCGCTAAGACAAGGACAGAATAGTTTGATACAGTTTATGAGGCGACTGGACGATACGGGGAGGGCTAAGATAATTATTTTGCCTGTAGAAAACCGCGGCCATACGTCTGTGATGAAGTTTAGAGCTATCAACCGACAAATACTAAAAACTAAAAAGAACGACAGTCACAGACGACATTAATAGCAGGTTTTGTTTTCCGCCAGCTCTGCATGATGGTCAATTTACCACTGATTCCAATTAAGTATTCTTAATCCTAAATTTATATTGAACGGAAGTGTATTAAAAGATGCACCGTTCTCTGACGGTAACTCTCTCAAGTGGCCACGTAATTTCAAGATCTCTCCTCGAAGTTATTCTTGAGAAAAAATAATATTTTAATTTTTCGGTTAATATCGGTTACCGGTAAATAATTTACGGTTACGGTTACGGTTTACACAAATTTCAAATGACGTTTTCTTTCCGGTTCCGGTTACTGAAAAAATTTCGTTCCTAAACGGTTTTCGGTTACGGTTACGGTTTGAGTCCCTGGTTCTAACAACCTCTGTTAATTCCTTTTTTTAATTCAGAATTAAAGACATTGTTTTCATATAGAAAGAAGATTTATAAATCACCACAATTAAGTGTGACTGGGCTCCACAGAGAGTCGTTAAAATGGGTAAAAAGAAGGGACACTGAGACCTCCTAAATATTTACTTTGTTTTATTTTTGCCAGGTGATTCATTATAGTGTCCGAAGACTACCCAATAAATATTTTATCACGTATATGTCTAATAAAGTAACAAAAAAAGCAACTGCTCTAAAGCGAAACCGAAACTGGACTAGGGAGGATGTTGCCAAACGCCGGCAACATCCTGTTCCTTAGGAAATTTTGTTTCACTATTGACACACGATGACAATGAGCTGCAAACTTGTGCAAGCATAATTCTGAAACCACCAGACCAGTGGCGTAGGCAGAGGGGGGTTTGGGGGGTCGAACCCTTTTCCCCAAAATGCCAAACTTAACCCCCCCCCCCCCCCCGGGGGGGGGGGGGGGGGGCCCACTCGCTCCCCTGCTCATGCTGTCGGTTTTGCACGGGGCATGAAGCAAAGGCCGGAGCGCGGACTACCTCCAACTTATATGCTTTCGGGAAAAGTGTTTGTGGGGTAGAAAATGCTCAAATAAATAAAATAGGCAATATTTCTTCATTCATGTTTATTTGATGGGATGGGGAACTTGACCTCAGATATATAGAGGACGGATATTTCAAAACATTTGTGGGATGAAGGATGGCAAATTCAAGGCCTACTATAACAACCCATCCTCACTAAAATACACAGTTCAATCGAACCAAAGAGAACATAATAGAACGGACACATGGTGATAATATAAAACAATGTCAGTGATGTAAGTAATATTAAATTAACTGTAATAACAACTTCACTGTAAGCAACGGGTGGCACTCTCAGAAAAAAAAGGGTATATTCTTACACCCCTTGTCCCGTTTACGACACTCCAAAACTTCAGTTCGACGTACAGCGGACTGACGTCGAACAGAGGGCCCCAACTTTTACGAGGAACTTGAGAACGTGACCAATAATAGCAATAATAATAATGAGTAATTGCAACAAATAAAAATTAACTGTGACTAATTATTTCAGAAAGCAATTTACAGGCTATCTTGATCATCTCATTTATGTCAAGCGCCTACACATTAAGATGCGGCCGCCTGCGTTCACGGCAAAGAATATCCAGATAGGACGTCCTCCGCTTGAACGTCAATACGTATCGCGGTGAACATTCAAAAGCGCTATACACCGAGCAGTCGCTCATTCGAAGTGGACGCTCTCAGGTGTGTTCTTAACGGTTGTAGTGAAGAGAACGAGCACTCAGCCTTCGCCGTTGTTACGGGAAGAGTCGCTAAGATCTTGAGGAGACGATGGACGTTTGGGAATAGGGCCTCCGGACAGAGGTCGACAGCCTGCAGCGCAGACGTGACGGGCGTTTCACGTTTCTCCCTCTTGCATTTGGAAGCCCATATGAGCAGCTCGCATTGGAGTTCGGGAACTGAAATCAGGCCTGAATAGAGATCCAAAAATTGTTCAGCGCCGGGAGCTGCCCCGCTTTTCAAGATCTTTGCAGGCAGAAGCGACGGAAGTTATTGCGACGTACGCCGGCGCTTTTTAAATCTCCCATCTAACTATACGTGATCAGGTAATCCATGAAAGGAAGGAACACGGAGCGCTTAAAATGCTCTTCCGTGCTTCCAGCAGGAATGTTAGAGCGGTGACATTGCCGACTTGTTACTCGCAGCATCTGACTTTCAACTTCCACTGTCTCGGCCATTTTACTGGCGGCTTAAAATATTGCCTAGCATTTGTGCGTGGACGCTTGCTCTGATTTTTCAGCGTCGAGATTTTTTCTTTTTGTGTTGCTGTTTAATTTTTTGTGACAGTTTAGCTATTCTTTTGTTTTGTCTGGCCAGAACGCGTTGGCAATGCAGTGGTACCTCAAAAATCGGAAAGAGTTGTGTGCTGTGAGGAAGCTTTTAAAGTTGGTGGCCGCACCTACAACGACCGTAGAACAGTGATCTCTACGCCCGTATTCCTGCAAATGAAGCCTGCTCCGTTTTAAAAAAAAATGGCAATGCAGCTTTACCCGTTTTATCTTAACAGCGCCTCCCTAACCTTTGCGTGAGCGTCCGTACCACCAAGTTCACTCTGCTTCGTCATTTGGGGGAGGGGGGGGGGGTAATAATATCGCTGACCCCCCCCCCCCCCCCCCGAAATAAAATCCTGGCTACGCCACTGCTCCAGACCATAGTTTTCAGAACCATGCTTAAACAGGCTTGCAGGTCATCTTCGTCGTTTGTCAATAGCCAACGTTGTCAACAGCCAAACAAAATTTCCTAAGGAACCGGAGGTTGCCAAACGCCACTCACGCAGAAAACGATCAGTGTTGCCGACGCGTCAGTGGAGACAAAGGCAGCCTTTGTCTCCGCTGCACTCCTCGAACGTGTTCGAATGCGAAAGCCAAACACCGAACGCACGGTTTCACGTTCTAACGCGTTCGACGCGTGCAGTGAAGACAAAGGAGCCTTTGTCTCCGCTGCACTCCTCGAACGTGTTCGAATGCGAAAGCCAGACACCCGAACGCGGCGTTCGCGTTCTAACGCGTTCGACGCGTGCAGTGGAGACAAAGGCAAGCCTTTGTCTCCTCTGCACTCCTCGAACGGTTCAAATGCCAAAGCCAAAACACCGACCGCCGGCGTTCCGCGTTCTGACGCGTTCGACGCGTGCAGGTGGACAAAGGCAACTTGTTTCCGCTGCACTCCTCGAACGTGTTCAAATGCGAAAGCAAACACCGAACGCACGCGTTCCGCGTTCTAACGCGTTCGACGCGTGCAGTGGAGACAAAGGGCAGCCTTTGTCTCCGCTGCACTCCTCGAACGTGTTCGATGCGAAAGCCAAACGCCGAGCGCCGGCGTTCGCGTTCTAACGCGTTCGACGCGTGCAGTGGAGACAAAGGCAGTCTGTCTTTGCGGCACTCTTCAAACGTGTTCAATGCGAAAGCCGAACGGCCGAACGCCGGCGTTCCGCGTTCTAACGCGTTCGACGCGTGCAGTGGAGACAAGGGCAGTCTTCTTTGCGGCCACTCTTCAAACGTGTTTCAAATGCCAAAGCCAAACACCGAACGCCGGCGTTCCGCGTTCTGACGCGTTCGACGCTGCAGTGGAGACAAGGCAGCCTTTGTCTCTGCTTCACTCCTCGAACGTGTTCAAATGCGAAAGCCAAACGCCGAACGCCGGCGTTCCGCGTTCTAACGCGTTCGACGCGTGCAGTGGAGACAAGGGCGTCTGTCTTTGCGGCACTCTCAACGTGTTCAAATGCCAAAGCCAACACCGAACGCAGGCGTCCGCGTTCTGACGCGTTCGACGCGTGCAGTGGAGACAAAGGCAACCTTTGTTTCCGCCGCACTCCTCGAACCTGTTCGAATGCGAAAGCCAAACACCGAACGCCGGCGTTCCGCGTTCTAACGCGTTTGACGCGTGCAGTGGAGACAAAGCAGTCGGTCTGCGGCACTCCTCGAACGTGTTCGAATGCAAAAGCCAACGCCGAACGCCCGGCGTTCCGCGTTCTAACGCGTCGACGCGTGCAGTGGAGACAAATGCAGTCTGTCTTTGCGGCACCCCGAACGTGTTCGAATGCGAAAGCCAAACGCCGAAACGCCGGCGTTCCGCGTTCTAACGCGTTCGATGCGTGCAGTGGAGACAAAGGCCTTTGTCTCCGCTGCATGACTTCGAACGTGTTCGAAGCGAAAGCAAACGCGCCGAACGCCGGCGTTTCCGGTTCTAACGCGTTCGACGCGTGCAGTGGAGACAAAGGCAAAGTCTTTCTTTGCGGCACTCTTCAAAACGTGTTCGAAAGCGAAAGCCCAAACGCCGAACGCCGGCGGTCCGCGTTCTAACGCGTTCGATGCGTGCAGTGGAGACAAAGGCCTTTGTTCTCCGCTGCACTGCCTCGAACGTGTTCGAATGCGAAAGCCAAACGCCGAACGCCGGCGTTCCGCGTTTTAGTGCGTTCGACGAGCGCAGTGGAGGACAAAGGCAACCTTGGCTCCGATGCAATCCCGACACGTGTTCGATGCGAAAGCCAAACGCCGAACGCCGGCGTTCCGCGTTTAACGCGTT